>OZ029925.1:22969618-23432118 GCA_964023275.1 Norana najaformis
CGATAGGTAATAATCAATTTATATAGCACCCCCTTTGCCCTTAGTAAGATGCATCCACACAAGTATATGCAAACATTAAATACACATGAACAAGCGCTTTGAATTAACACTAGGCCTCTATTAATCACCCCTTTGCCTTAGACTTAAATTATGCGCACCTATATTCCAAACTTAGATGCTTCAGTTAATCACACACAAGCACATATATAAATACACACGAACAAGCTTAAACATGCTTGAAATTAACACTAGGCTTATCAATTTATAAAGCACCCCTTTGACTTAGACTCTTCAACTAAGCACACAGAAACATACTAGCCCATATATACTATCAATTTATATAGCACCCCTTTGCCTTAGACTTAATAAATTATGCACACCTACTGTATATTCCAAATGATGCTTCAGTTAAGCACATACAGGCACATATATACTCTGTAAATACTCACTGGGCTTATCAATTTATATAACACCCCCACTGCCTTAGAATCTTCAACTAAGCACACAGAAACACACGAGCGCATATATACTCAAAATACACATACCCTATAAACAAGTTTGAAATTAACACTAGAATTACAGTTTAATCAATTTATGTAGCACCCCTTTGCCTCGACTCCAGTTAAGCATGCACAAATACACATACCCTTTACACAAGCTTGAAATTAACACTAGGCCTCCATACACACTCAATTTTGTATAGCATCCCTTTGCCTTAGACACTTCAATTAAGTGCAAGCGCATATATAATCATTTATATAGGGGAAATATTGTAAAATTACAAGTTCACTTACTACTGCTGTCTTTCTGGCGAGTCATGGGCCTCATTCCAATGCGACGAGGAGCTACGCGACTTTTGCATGGTCATCTCTCATCTGTAACAAGGAATCAAGAAAAATACTTTTAGAAAGTAGAATTTTACAGAGACTGGAAAATAAAATAAAAAAGCTGGGAAGCAAGTAAAAATGGAAAGACATTCAAAATTGACTGAGTGAATGAATAAATAAATGAAAAACCATTCTCCAATGACTATTTTTGGATGCAGTTCAACAAGCCATTATTTTTCAGCAACACAGAAGCACATATACACAATGAATTTATCAAGCACCCATTTGCTTTAGACTCTAAATACACATAAACAAGCTTGAAACAAACTTGAAATTTTAATACTATGCTATCAATTTATATAGCACCACTTTGCCTAAGACTTCAGCACCCCTTTCACGCTTCAGTTAAGCACACACAAGCAAACATACTCTAAATACACATACCCTTTCAATTTATATAGCGTTAAGCACACACTTCAAACAATATATATATATATATATATATATATATATATATATATATATATATATATTGAAAATAAATAAATCCATTAATTTAGCACTAGCCATCTCTATACATAATCAATTTATATAGCACCCGTTTGCCGTTGAAATACTGTGAATTTAAAATTCAGAGTTGACTTACTGCTGCTCTCTTCCTGATGAGCCAATGCGAGGAGGAGCTATGCAAGGTGTCTGTATTTTTTCATCTGTTCCTAGGAATCAACAAAAATACTTTCAGAATTAACCGAGACTGGAAAATAAGAAAGCTGGGAACCAAGTAAAAATGGAAAGGCATTGAAAATTGACTGAGCGAATAAATAAATGAAAAACGATGCAGTTCAGTAAAACTATAGAAAATGACCCAATCATCCAGACATTCACTAGGCGCGGCTACGCTGGTACTCTTTTATAAAAAAATAGACACTAGGTCTAGGCCTAGGGCTGGTAGGCAGCTGCCTAACCCGACCCAACTCCAGACTAGACAGACAGACGAACAAACACAGAGACATAGACATACAGAATGTAAAGGAGTTGCAAATGTGACGCAAATGTGGCGCAAATGTAACTATAACTACGCCACTGGAAAAGATATAGGCCTACATATATACCTAGATGCATACATACATACATACATAACATAACATACATTCATACTACCTACATACATACATACCTACATACATACATGTATAAGTACATTCATACATACACACCTACATACATACATGCATACATACATACACATACATATCTTACATGCATGTATGCATGTCTAAATCTATCTGCAAAGAATCCTTATGAGCGACGACATCATTGCTAGAACAGAAAGTCAGATGCATTAGTCAGCTGTCATCGCCAGATGCACATAAAAATCTTAAAACAGGAAAAACTTGGTAAATTTCGATATACAGCTAACAAGGCCTTTGCACCTGCACACGGCATACGTTCCAGCTGCCTAATGCGCCATAAACAGACAAACGGGCAGACATCCAGAGACAAGCAGATATCCACGCAGAGATAAAGGATGTATGTTATGTATGTATGTAAAGGAGTGGTCATTACGTGCAACGGATTCGTGTAAAGGTTGACAGAAATGACCTAATTCGTCTCTTTTAAACTGTGCTGCCACCTAGCGAATGCCAATGAAACATTTCCAACAGACGTTTCTGTTCACACAACAGCTACTGTAATCGTAATTTTAATCGTGATTTTAATTTTAATCGTAGGGTTCCAATTCTTCCTCTTATCTCACTTTCCGGTTCAATTCCAAACACCAACCACCGTAGCTGCCACGCTGTCTCTCTGCCTGACTTTTGGATTTTGACTTGGAACCGAACCTTTTTGCCTATCGATTTTATTTTGACTGAGCGCCTGTGAATAAGCTGGTCCGTATCACGTGGCTTTCGTTTGGCGCTGTAGAAATCTCGAAATTACAATTGCGATGCTCATTCATTTGAAAGAAGTGATCGGGTGAGATCCTCCCCCATCGCTGCCCATTTCAATGGGCATCAAGCCATTTCAGGTCCCCGCGTAGGGACCGTGCCAGCCCCACTACTTTCCAACTGAGGGAAGCCAGCTGACTCACTCTAAAAATAAAGGTGTCATTTTGCAAACATTTCGTTTCTGCCCAGACGTCAGCTTGTAATGTCTCACAGACCAGACCCGTGCATTGTGGACTGCCATAATGTGGCGCCCCTCTCTGGAAATGCCCTGCCCTCCCACACAAGCAATCCTGGAGTCGCCACTGACTGTACAGGCAATTTCCCATTGACGACACATTTTTGCAATTCATTTCGGTCCTGCCTTTGGGTCTGCCTTATTGCTTCAGACTTTTTCCCTCATTTAAATAAGGGATCGGCGGCCACCCGACCACAGAAAGGACGACAATATATTGCTAGACTAGTGGGTCGGCGGTTTACACCTCCTGGCACCGCATGACACATTGAAATCTTTGAAACCAGATGCTCTGTGGGATGGGAAGAAAATAACACACATACCTTAATTATATGCAAACAGAGAAATTATTCAAGCGTAGGCTTACTAAATTCAGAAATACCGCCACCAGTCTTTCGCACCTGCATTCAGCCCACGTTCCCGCCGCCTAATCCGCCATCAACACATACAAAGAGACAGACAAGCACAGAGACAGCCAGACATAGTGACAGAAAGAACCTGAAGGAGTGGTCAACACGTGTACAGGACTCGCGAGACGAATGCCAGAATTTAGTCCAATGGGCTTTTAAAAACCGTTCTGCCATCTAGCGAATGAGAAGGAAACATTTTCAATAGGTGCGAGTCTGTTTTCGACAGAAAGATCGCAGTAGAATTATGATCTCACTTGCACACATGTTCAAAGAATTTTCTCCAGGTTAAACTCCGTTTTCACTAGTAAAAAATGAGGGCATAAAACGACTTAAATTTAAGAATAGAAAGTGAAAAAGGGAGCGATGCATTTCGGTCTCCTTGGTTCCAGGCCGTAGCACTCTCCGGTCGGCCTCCCTTGGACTTCTGACTGTCCCTCGTATGCGCACTGCTACAGCGCAGTCTAGAAGCTTTGCCTATGTTGGACCCAATAGCTGGAATCGCCTTTCCCGAGAGCTCCGGCTAGTATTCCTCAGTTTCTCTCTTCCGCAGTTTCGCAAGCGCCTGAAGTCTGTATTATTTGCCAGTGGTCTCACTGGTTCGGGTCGGGAGCGCTTCTGATGAGTCTATTCTTGAAGTGGCGCTTTATAAATGTCAGATTACAATTACAGTTACAAGTACTAAATGTTACGTACCGAAAGACACCTCTCGAAAGTTGCACTAGGGCTATATATAATCAATTTATATAAACGCTGAACTCCGCCACTGCCTTGTTTGGGGGTAGTGCCAGTCCCAAGCCTGGATAAAGAAGGAGGGCGACGGCAACGGCCTTTGGTGCAATAAGCTGTCGTTAAACTGTGGAACTACATTTCTAAATACAATTTATATAAACTCTAAATACAACGCCCATCGTCCTTGTCACGGAGGCGTCATTAAATAAAACTATGAAACTCTAAATACACATAACACTAGGCCTCTGTTAATCAGTTTATATATCACCCCTTTGCCTAAGACGCTTCAATTAAGCGCACACAATTAAATAACACACCTGCCTCCATGCATAACACACCTGCCTCCAGCATATCCGTCAAGCATTCAACTGTCTTGATACAGAAACCTTCCCACTGTTAATAGTATATCTACGTAATTATCTCGTCAGTGTCAACGGTATCTACATAACATCTACGTGTATTAATTACGACAAGAATTCAAGTTCTTGAAACCGTGTGTACAACTAAGGCATGGACTCTTCAATTTCAATTAAGCACACGCAAGCGCGTATATTCTAAATACATATACTCTATAAACGGGCTTGAAATTAACACTAGGCCTATGTATATATAATCAATTTATATAGCACCGCTTTGATATGTGTATACATATATATCGACACTTACCAAGACGAAGGCCTTGGAATGTTGAGCGCTTTTTCATTTCTCAGGCTTTCTGTCGCTTCAGTCACGGCCTCGCTTCTCCATTCGACCAAAACTCCTCCTTCGAATCGCCCGAGTTCTTCTTGAGCTCGCTGCAGACCGTCCGAGCGAAGATTCTATCAATTCGCCCAGTAAGTAGTAAACCGCAGACGTCTCCCTTCTCCTTCGTTCAAGCTTCGGACTGACATTACCCACATCAAGTTCAAGACCCATCTACTGTATGCAAATCGCCTGAAAACAGACAGGTGTGTCTTGTTGCTTGTTGGCCCATTCGAGGGTCACGGTTCACCGACCACACACAAGTTCAAGGGATGAAGACAGCAAACGTTCTGCCTCTACTATCACACAACGCCACTTGAGTTCGTGTTTTCCCACCTTAGTAACCACACTCTCATCTAAACCGGGTATATATATACACACATATATATATGGTATATATATACCGGGTATATATAGGTCACATGCAACGCATCATTTATTCAGCGCCAAAATATAATGACAGCGCATCAACCGATGGGGTTGAACAATTTCGCGTTCAAGCCAATCGAATACCACGCCACACAATGTATTTGAGAGCAATTCAAACAAACCTTAACAATTGTGACAAATGACTCCTCTCATTTTTGACTATAACATTCTCATTCACTTTCCATCAATACTGGTACTGATTTTGGTTTATGAATTATGATATAGAAATGTTTTTTCACTAAATTTTTAATAAAAATTACTTAGATATGTTGCATTTTCCATCTTTAAAAGTGATCACATTTGTTTCACAGTTTTGATATTGACATGTTAGGGTAACAAGTCTGTTAACACCACCCATAACTGCAACTTGCAATGCCAAAAATGACCATATTTGACACTGTAAAGTCCTTAAAACAAAAAACACCATTGTGATTTTGGAACACTTATCAATTGATCTATGCTCTATAAGAAAATGCAATAAAAAACCTTTTGGTGTCCCTTTTGGGAATATTTTTCTCTTTGACCCCTTGTCATATTTGCAAATTTGACCTCCTGTATCCGGCAGATGTGAATAAGTAATCAAGTCAAACTCTGCCAAGTAATTGCCAGCCACATAGACAGTATTCATACGCAAATTGATTGCATTGTGCCTGATACATGTGGAGATATTGATCACTGAATATTGCAAAATAAAAAAACAAAATGAATATGAAGGAACTTTTGGCATTTAATATTGCTGAAATAATAAGGCACACAATAATAGTAATTATATTTTTGTAATCTGCACAAGAAACTGTGTAGGAGGAAAAACGAATCATCTAAATTGGTCCAACAACTCTAGAGATATCAATTCTCAAAAAGTGGACATCTCGAAGTTTCGCAAAATGCCTTCAGAGGGTGGGGTCACGGAATCAACGATATCTTGGAAAGTATCTTAAATATTGCAAAAACATTTTGGGCTTTTCCATCCAATATATCTTGCAACATGTGGTTAAAATTTCAGCCAATTCTGAGATGGTCGGGTGGGAACCTTCCTCAAAATTGGTTGAGTTGAGCTGGAATGACCCTGTTTCTAGTGTGGCGGTGCAAATGGAATTTCCTAAAAATGTCATTCCTTCGCACAAAATGGCAAGCGATGAAAGAATAATTAATATGCTCACGAAGCCGGATTGATAAATAATCTTCTGCTATCTGGCGAATACATTAATGCTTATAGTTAAAATGGAATTCCCTAGATGACAGCCGATTTTTAGCAGTCCAGCTTCTAATGTTTTTATGGATTTCATGTCACTGGGCTTAACAAACAAATTGTCATCAGTTTCGCCGTGGAATATCTTCATATTCTAAAAAATCTACTGACGTGCACAAAAGGATCAATTGAATAAAGGATATTTGATATTCAGTAAGGCTCAAACACTACACGAAAAACCAATCAGCCACCGTCATTTCGAAGTATTTTTTGTATTAAAAATTCTTACTACTGTGGCCATGCAAATCGAATTTCCTGAAAATCTGATATCTCTGTATAAAATGGCGAGCGACGAAATATTCATAAAACACTAGAAGCTGGATTGCTAAAAATCAGCATTAATGTACTCGCTAGATGGCAGAAAATCATCTATCAATCCAGCTTCATTGATAACTGTAATTGTTAATAACTTTTCATCGCTTGCCGTTGGGTACGAACTTATTTAAGCGTCGGAATTCAGAAGACAGCTAACTGCATTGATGCCTATGAAGGAGAAGGAGAAGAAGCAGATGAAGAACATGAACAAGGAGGATTGAAGAAGAATTAAGAAAAACAACAAAAAGAAAAAGAAGAAGAATAAGAAGAACAAGAAGAAGAAAAAGAAGAAGAAGGGTTGGGGAGCAATGAAGATCTACACGATGCTTACCGTAGCTGAGTTCTGGCGACTGTCGTGTCAGCAGAGGATGAGGAAGAGTGGCCACAACAAAAGGAAACTCCAGCTGAAGATCATCACCCAACTTCACCGCAGCAGTGACAAAGTCAGTTGCCTCGTTTTGCCTTCAGAAAGGAAGAAGTGTACATGACCGGAAATGAGTTGATCACGTCATCAAGTGAACTGGAGCTCCACGAGCATGACTCTACAAGAACAAATCAAATGTAATCAGACAGACAGACAGACAGACCGAAAGACAGACAGACACACAGACAGACAGAGACAGACAGACTTCAGTGACTCAATCACAAACTCAATGACCGGCTGACTCATCAAGTGCTAACTCACTCAATCACTGAGAACTGTATAAACAGCACAGTGCCTTGAACCCTTAACACCACCCACTCACATTTATCAAACCGATGCCAGGTTCCGACATCGGTCACAGTCCGTTGATTTCGCTCGGGCGGTTTGCATGTTACGCTGCTTGGTCTGGGAATCCATGGGAAAGGAAGTTATTTGCGTGTATGTGTATATTAGAGTGGTCCTTATATGGCATCAAAAAATTAATGGCCACTTTTTAAATTTCTTACCCCTGGATATTGTTATATGTTATAAAAAGAAATGAAACGTAGAAAAGTGTAATGTTATGATATGATTAAGAGGTGCCACGCTCATCGTGAAGTTCTAGTTGCACTCTGCAGCACGTTGATTTAGACCCTTGCGGATGGAAAACAGGTAAATGATGTTAGTTAATAGTCTGAAGTTAATTTATAAACACAAGGAGGCGGATTGCATTCAACATTAAACAATCGTTCAATCATCAGATTCAATCATCAGGTCCACTGGGTTGGTAAAATTTTACCTGAACTATCTGGAGGCGACAAAGTTGAAAGATTACCAGTGATTATTTCTGGAGCTGGAATAACAAAACTGCTCAGTGTTCCCAAGCTGCCAGCCGGAACAAGTGAGGCAATGGCAGAAGCAGTGGTTGGCTGCTTGGAAGACTGGAACATCAAAGACCATGTTCAGGCAATGTCATTTGATACGACCAGTAGCAACACTGGCATTAATCTTGGAGCTTGTACACTCATCGAGTCAAAGATAGGGAGAAACTTACTCCATCTTGCATGCCGCCATCACATAATGGAAATTGTTGCAGGAAAGGCTTTTGATGCACGTGACATGCAGTCAACTGGTCCTGACATTCTGCTATTTAAGCAACAATGGCAATTTATAGACAATGAACAATACACAACTCTTGGTGATTGGATGGCAGACAATGAAGATATAATACTGTTCTGCAAAAAGCAGTTGGTGATAAGACAAGCACGTGATGATTATCGGGAGCTGTTAGAACTGACAATCATCTACCTTGGTGGCATCCCTGCAAGAGGAATCCGGTTCATGCAGCCAGGAGCACTCAATCGAGCCAGGTGGATGGCTCATGTAATCTATGCAATCAAAATAACTCTATTCCATGCACGGTTTGTCTTGAGTAAACATGAGCAAGCTGGTATTCAGAGATTTGCTATGTTTGCAGTCAAGGTTTATGTCTGCTACTGGTTTCTGGCTCTGCTTGCAGCAGCAGCTTCTGCCAACGAGTTGGCATTCCTCACCAAGCTTCTTAACTATGGAGACAAAGCTATCTCAAAAGCATCTAGCAGTGCTTTTTCAAGACACCTTTGGTACCTGAGTGAAATGCTTATATCACTGCCAATTTTTTGATTCTGACATCTCTGTTGCAGTCAAGCGCGAGATGGTGAACGCCTTGTAAAAAGAAGGTTCCAAGTACCCTCTGAAACAGATAACTCTTGAGGGTGCTGCAACACCTATCATTGAAAACTGTTTCCAACTTCGTAACCAAATCTTCACGCCGTTTCTTTGAAGTTTTGGGTCTTCCAACAGAGTTTCTGCTAGCTGATCCACTCGAATGGGAAAAGCGACCTGACTACCAAGGTGGCATAGAGTTTGTTCAAACAATGAAGGTCGTTAACGACTGTGCAGAAAGAGGATGTTGCACTTAAGCAGAATTTCAACAGTATTCTCACAAAACAGTTCCTACTACAGTTAATGGAACAATATCAACAGAAGTATCCAAATGCACTGAACTAAGAATTCGAGACCGTAGCAAGTATCAATGAGTTTTTGGTTGTAAATCTCTCAGCAGGCTGTGTATTGTGTAACATCACAAATTTCTTTGAAATCTGTTTTGTATGTAGTCCATTAGGGAGTTTACAGTTTCTTGTTATGATAAATAACTAATTACCTACTAATAACAGTATTTCTTACAAGGTATATGACTTTTCTTGCTGAAGAAATTATGTTAACGGTGAATGCAAATTTTACTTTACATTCCAAAGTAACTAGCAGCTTGTGGCACCTTTTTGAAACATCCAATCAGCCCCCAAAATATTGTGTATTATTTTCTTAACACAGATAACAACATAGAAGGGTAAGATTTCCAAGTTTCCAACTTTCACTTTTAAGGACCACCCTAGTGTGTTTATATATATATACATATATATATATATATATATATGTATGTATATATATATTTGTATAGAAGCAGACTCTTGTCACTTGTGTGCAGTTTACGACTAGTCCATCCAATCCCAAACTAGTTTAACCTGTTAGCCAATAGAACAGAGCTGCAGAGAAGTCAATAGATTAGATGGCAGATAATAAATAGACTGTTTAGACTCACTAGCATCTTCCAGCTCTTTCTCTCTTGCTGTCAGCTCCTCATTCAGCGTTTCTTCTTCTTGCCACCCTTTGTCCTCCTCATGCGTTTCATGCTGAAGATGCTGCAAGTGATGCTCGTCCAGCTGAAGCTGGATCTACAAAATGCCAAACATCTCAAGAAATTGTAATCCCAAGTAAATTAAGCAGCCTGGGCATAATACCACTCATTTTAAATGACAAAGGATAGATTCTTAGTTTTAGGATACAGGCCTAGCAAGCATGTCGAGCATGGTTAGCACATGGACGGGTGAACATCCATCGTACACCAAGCAACCCGGGCCATCTATAAAATCAATTGATTGAGATGATCAACCGTGAGTGAAGGACTTGCTCAAGGTCCCTACATCTTTAAAATGAAAACTCGCTTCTTCAGTTTTTAACCAAGGATAGTCTCGATGCTGTGTAATATCTTTCACTCAAAACTTAAAGCACTCCTCTTCCACAAATCTTATCCTGATTCCTCCTTCTCCTCTAATTTATCTCGCCATTCTAATACTAATTATTATCCATTTATTTATTCGAATAAAACACCTCTCAGTATCAACTGAATATCAATACAAAGCCAACTGCACTCTGCTGCCCAAAACAGCTGTTGTCCAAACTACAGATCAGCTACAAGCGTATACGTGTGTCAAAAATCACGTTATGGAAAGCATGTCGCTTGAATTAGTAGAAGAATCACCCTGATCTCGCCTCAATTACATTTAAATACTTTTCAAAGTATTTTACCCATCGCTGTTTGCGCCCTTTAGAAATTTTGCTTTAAGAGTACGAATGTAATAGAGTCCGAATAACCAACAGCCCATACACTGACACTAGTCCTGTAGAACGAGGGACAAATACTATTATTAGCCTAAGCATACACCCGCTTATACACAGAGGAAATTGGCATTTTCCAGATTTTCGTTTTTTTCTATTGTGAAATAATGAATTCAGTTTTGTCAGAGAGGGTCGCGTACTGTGTTTAATATTGTAATCCTAATAGGTCAATAAATAATAATACCGCTTTCCCCGTTAACAGGTCACTCTCTAAACCATGCCACAACCGTCTATTTTCAAACAATTTGCATACCGTAGACGGTTCTTGAGCGTGTGTGTCGTCAGTGAACAGTGATTCCCTTGTAAATTAACTTTATAATAGCCTATATATTCAAAACTGTATTCTTTGGACTATTTGTACATGAGCCGTAGTTAAGTGAATGAACAAGTGTTTGAGTAAAGTGTAGTCAGAGATTGATGTTGTAACACGGCGCTGCTCAAGTGTTTGTTGCTATACATATAGCGCCTTTTCATCACACTGGATACAAAGTATAAGCGCCACAAGCCTCCACGAAAGCCTAAACCCTGTAGAGGAATAAGGCTTCTCCTCGTGAAAGTACCCATGCGACTGTGCTAGACTGTCAATCGAGAGGTCAGAGGTTTAAGTACCCGCTATGGCAGAAATTTGTTTTAAGATTTCTGTTCCACTTGCACCTAGAATATTCTATCTGTACCTAGCGAACTGAGCTATACAATGGCCGTACACTATCAATGGGAAAATCAGTCGGCCAGGGAGAGGACTGGTGGTCAATCGTCCTAATATGCTCAAACCAATAACACACGCGGTCCCACTAGTTTTTGCTTTAAAAATTTCTTATGTGACTAACGTCGAAGATACAGATTTTTCTGTCAGACAAAATAATAAAATTATACCAGTTTGGCCGTTCAAACCAATCACTCACCGTCTCATGATTTTGTAAATTTCCGTAGCACAGAAGCTGTATTTCGAAAACAACTTCTGAAGTAGAAAACTAACTGGATTTTTAAAAATTATCTGCCGACATCTAGCTTTACAATAGGCCTATGTTATGTGGAGGACAACTGACATTCGCTTTTAACGTAAGGTTCAAAGACTACGTTCAAACCAATCACCCACCATCTCACTGAAGTAATTTTTAAATTAAAAATGTCTTATGTCACTAGGGACTACCAGGCAAATAATCAGTTGCAATCAGTTTGGACATGGAAATCATATACGGTTTTCTGCGAAATTCCGTCCAAAATGGCGAACGATTAAAATTCATTAACAGAAACAAAAGGCTGGATTTCTAAAAATCACCTTCTGCCATCTAGCGAATACAATTGAACTAGAATCTCCCTTCCATTCGCTAGATGACAGCAGATGATTTTAGAAATCCAGCTTTTAGTTAACTAATAATCGCCAAATCTAGGGCGGGGTTTCATACGCGCTTAAAATAATGACCACTCATAGTTACAGACACAATAACCAATCACAGCCCGCGTTGCAGACGAGTACACAAAAATAATTAAAAATTACACCAAAAGTAATTACGGATCACAAGAAGCGGTAATTTAATCCTTTTAACGTAATCGTAGAAAATCATACGTTTCTTCCGTTTATTTCTTACGATAGAAATAAAGAAAAGAAACGTATGAAATTCTGACTTTCACAGAATACGCGAATATAACAACGTCTAATTTCTACAAATATTCCAATATGCGGAACACAAAGTTTTTAAAATTTATGTTATTTAGTAAATAACTTTAACGCGAGAAGCGGTTTTTCAGTGAAAAATACATTTTAAATCGTAATTTCACAACGCACATCTTTTGCAGATTCAAACACAGTAATGATACATTAATTCAACAAATGTACAGGCGATTTTTAGTTTGTATTAACGGGGCTTTGTCACGGATATTTGTACTTTATTTTTCTTGGTCATACACGACATCAGTTATGAATAAATGCTTGGCATTGTTCAGTTAACTTGTTGCTGACTTCATTCCATTGAAACTGCCTTTTTTACTGTAAATTTTATGTTCATTTGGCAAAGGTTAGGTTACTGTTGTGATGCTTTTTGATCACTCAGCTGTTTTTAACACTGTTAATCACTCCAATCTTTTAGACCGTCTTCAACACTGGTTTCTTATTTCTAGTACTGTTCTGTATTGGTTTGCAGCTTATCTCAGCCCACATACTCAAGTGCTTTAACTTGAGGGTCAGTGTTGATCAGTAATGAAGTAATAAAAGTAACAGTAATAATAATACGTCCATATTTATACTGGTTTTGTTTCATAACCACAGCCAACATTGTTTATGCCAGTTTCATGTCTTGCAAGCTCAGTGGCGCTGGTTGCTGCTATCATCACATGGAGTTCTCAAAGATGACAGACAAATATTATACAATCTTTTCAAGCAGCTGGTGTATGTTGACACTGAAGCTAGTCTCGCAAACGCATAAACTGTAAAATTTGTTCAAAGCACTTGTAACAATTAATTAATTCATTCACTTTGAACATTTATATAGCGCCTCTCCATGATACCTATTCAGAGGCGTTCTGAATAGGCTCTAGATGCCAGCCTAATCCTGGCACTTGCAATTAATTGCTATTTAGCATTGCATGTAGTGAAAGAAAGGAAGAGGATCTATCTCCTGTGAGTTTGTATCTAACGTGACGTCTGCCCTGTGCTGTGTTGTAGAAATTTCAACTAACTCGAGCATTCAACTTAGTACAGCTGGTTCACTTCATAAGCGAATGCTTCTCCTGCAATTATGTACGATGCCTGCTGGACTTTGCGAACAACTAGAAACAACGCTTGGTAGCCAGATTCCCTGCATGCACTGGCCAGCTTATACACAGTGTCACTGAGCGTATGAAGATGATTCCAGCAAACAAGATGGTATAATGTTAACAGTGAACATGGAAACACTTGTATTTCAACGGAGTAACTGGAAAATGTTGCAAACATGTTCTTTTTCTTTTAACGCAGATCCAAATTGTATTTGTGATGATGGAAGGGACAGAGGAACAGAGAATCTGCAAAATTCAGAAGGGCGATCATTCCACAGTCAAGGTGCAGTGTAGTGGATCACTTAGAGAACTTAAGATGCGTAGTTACAGAGGAATGGGTAAGAGTGAGGTAAGACGATGAGTGAGTAGAGCAGTCTGACTGGATGGTAAAGAGTTTGTGGAGTTAAGTAGGTTGGCAGAATAGGAGAGTTACAGGTAAGGGAAAGAACTTTGAAACGAATGTGTTCATAGGCTATCAGCCAGTTGAGTACTTTTCATGCTTGGGTGTCCTGGTGACAGATTGTGCAAGTGAAATTTGGATGATTGAGGACGTTTAATTTGAGTGGATTGAAGGTTGAGGAAAAAGAGTGAACGATAGAGGTGGTTTTAAAATCAGGTAGTTACATATACATTTTAATGAACAATGCGCAGCAGGATCCATTGTGTTATGAACTTTCAATATTAGCTCTTACATCAGACAGAAACACTGTGCCCATACCAATCACCCACTGTCTGACTGAAATATTTTGGAATTGAAATTGCGTTACATGTCACAAGGGCCTATCAGGCAAAATTGCAATTATAATTGTAATCAGAAACTAATAAGCGTCACTTCAAGATAAAACTTATCAGAGGCACTCCTAGCCTGATGTCCCAGAACTAGTTGGGAATAATACGGTCTTCAAGTGCTTGCGGAAAACAGAGGGTGAGAGAAAGAGGATTTCCCGCCGAAGTATTCTTAGAAATTCTTACCAGTTGGCCGTGGAAATCGAATTTCCTCATTTTCGGACATAGACATCATAAATATTAATTAGACAGCAGACTGAATGATACAGCTTTGACCACTCTTCCGGTTTGCTTTGGATGCCATATATATTGCAGAAGATTCTATGTTTTGAAACAAGATTTGCACGAAATCATTGGTATCGATCACTAAATACCGATATTTACAACTGTGGCGTGCTGTTTTGCTTATAACTGAACCATTCGACACACGAGGCTTGTGAAGTCCGGTTCTATAAGTAAACAACTTTTCAGTGCAGCACTGTGTACATGTGTTTTCAAAATTTCTTCGCATTTGTTCACTTCGTCTTGTGAATTACAAAACGAATAAGTAGCATTTATTACTCTCACAACTTTCGGTATATATGATCGGAACATCTGTATTTCTCACTGACCTTATTTTGTTTCTATTATTTCTTTGGAACATGTTTAGATATCTTGTACTTAGATTAGATTAGATGGCAGATAATGGACTGTTTAGACTCACTACCATCTTCCAGCTCTTCCTGTCTTGCTGTCAGCTTATCATTCAGCATTTCTTCATCTTGCCACCATTTCTACTGATGAACTTCTTGCTGAAGATGTTGCGTATGATGCTCGTCCTGCTGAAGCTGGATCTACAAATAGCAAACATCTCAAGAAATTGTAATCCCAAATAAAACTAAGCAGCCTGGGCATAATAACTCTAGTTTTACATGATTAAGGCTAGATCCTTAGTTCTGAGGATACAGCTTTGGCAAGCACAGTGAACTTAAGCAATGTCAAGCATGTTTAGCACTTGGATGAGTGAATATCCCGTGGTATATCAAGCTACCTGGGCTCGTCAACCACCATCCCCTGGAGTCGGTATAATGGTAAGGATTCAGTTGAGGTTTTAAAAATTATTTTGGCATTATTGAGCAACGCTATCTGATGACTAAAATTGATCAACTGGGCTGAGCAATTGTGAGCGAAGGACTTGCTCAGGGTCTTTCACAGCAACCGTCTCAAGGGTGGAGGCTCGAACCGGTACTATCCGTGTTACAGAGACGAGCGTTATAGCCAATTAAAAGGTTCCCATGTTAAGAACGTTTTGGATTCAAGTCAAAACATCTCTAAAATCTTGGCTCTGTGTTTCTCAGGAGTGTCTTTTTACATTCCAAATAAACAACTGTGTAATCTTTTGCTTTGCAAGTAGGTAAACAGGTACACAATGGCATCTGTGCAAGAACAGCAGTTTTAATGCTTATAAAACTAGAAGAACCTTCTTATGGTCCAACTCACACATTGAGACCATCTTTCCATCTAAGCTGATGCTATGTTGTCCAGAAACCTGATGTCTACTATCAGCTGTGGATGGTAATACGGTAAGTGCCAAGATAAAACATACATGCATACATACAGTACATGCATACTTGCAAACACACACACACACATATATGCATGCATACATACACACTGTAGCTTTCATAAGCGCAGGCGTTATTGTGGTGGAAAGGACGCCTGCAGCCTAACTACAGAGTAGGCTTTCATCACGTATCGCTTGATTCCATGACAGCTAAACAAAGAGCATCGTCTTCAATATTCTTATCTACAATAAACTTCAATCCTCCCAACCGAGAAGGAACGCCCAGTAGGAGCGGTTTAATCGACCGCTGTCCCAGAAGACACAATTTTCGGTTTTCAAACGATTTGCATATCGTAGACGGGTCTTGAACTTGACCGCAGTTAACAGGTGTGGAGTGAGAAGGAGCGCTTAATCTAATCGGCCTTGATAAAAACCTAGAGTGGGACAAATACTAACTATTAACATTAGCCTAAGCATACACGCGCACCTCATCATGGTAAAGCCTAAAGTCCGCCTCCATGATATCCTAAGCTTCTGAAGTAATACAGCTGTCTGCTCGTGGAAATAAAGGCGTGACCGTGCGACTTCCAGTAGAGATGTCGTGTCGGAGTTCAAATCCCGCTATGGCAGAAATTTGTTTAAAGATTTCTGCTCCACTTGCGCCCCCTACCGAACTGAGCCATAATGAGTACACTAATCCTACACTGTCAGTAAGAAGGGAAAGGACTGGTCAACCGCCCTGATATGCGTAATGCATCGCGCGAAGGACTTTCGATATTAGCTGCTTATGTACGGTTCAAATATTACGCTCAAACCAATCACCCACCGTCTTACTGAAGTAGTTTTTGTATTAAAAATTTAAAGACGATGGGTCTTTGAGGCAAAATAATAACTTCTTACCAGTTTGGCCGTGGAAATCGATATCCGAATTATCCATAATTTTGTATCAAATGGCGAGCGATTAAATGCAATAATACAAACTATACGCTAGATTATTAAAAATTTCTTCTGACATCTTGGGAACCGAACCCTGGAACCGAACCCTTTTGCCAAGCGATTTTGTTTTGACTGAGCGCCTGTGAATAAGCTGGTTCCCGCGACTTAGCTTTCGTTGGGCGCTGTAGAAATCTCGAGATTACGATTACGATACGGAATAGAATTAATCAAAGCAGCTTAAACACAAACTAAAAGATGGATTCCAAAAATCACCTACTGTCATCTATCGAATACAATTAAACTAGAAGCACTGATACAACAAGAACTCTTTGTAAAATTATCTTGCGACATCTAGCGAATACAATTAAACTAGACGATTTAACACAAAACCAAAGAATCAGTAAAAAAATTGCCGTCATCTATATTTACAATTAAACTAGAACCATTGGCCCAAACTATAGCTGATATTTATAAAAAAGTTTCTTCCTACATCTAACAAGAACAATTTAACACTCGGAACACGATCTGTCGTATAAAGGACATCTCACATTCACTTGGGCTAGTACTGTCCGTGCACGGGGACCTTAAATGGAGTGGCGCCCATTCAAACGGGCAGCGGTGGTGAAGGATCTCACCCGATAAATTCATTGCAAAATGAGCAGGGTCGAGGCCATACCGTCGCTATATAAAACCTGTACATTTACATTTTATTTTCACTTACGTAAGGGTAACAGACTACGCTCAAACCAGTCAGCCACCTTCTCATTAAAGTAGTTTTTGCATTACAAATGTTTTATATCATTAGGGCCGATCAGGCAAAATAATAAATTTTCACCAGTTTGGCCGTGTATGTCGGATTTCCTGATATTCGGATTCGAAGATTTTATGAAGGGAACAAGAAGGCTATTCCAAAGAAAATTGGCTACCGTTGTGCTGTGCGTAACTATGCCACCTGCAAAAACATGGAACGTGCTTGGATGGAATTAACTCCAGTGGGAAAACAGACGCTTTTGTCAAAACGGTTCAAAAACAATGTCGTTCTAAAGTAATTTTTCGCAGCCTTTCATTAAATTTAGTGCATCTGAAAGATGGGTAAAATGCCGCACATTTCTGCAGACATTCGTTGTGGCGTTAAAAGCTACAAAAAGCTTGGGATATCATTTTCCAGATCCCAGGCTGACGGTAGACTTAATGTATTATTTATCCAGTTTAACCAAAATCGATCGACAAGAGCAATGGTTATTAAAGTTTACCTTTTGTCCGAACTTTGTTCCAACAATCGCTATTTAAAGTATATTTTACTAAGCATGAAAAGTAAGGTATTAGCTATGAATAAATTAATATGCAAGAATAAGAAAATACAAATGACTCGAGCCCATTGGCGAGAATAAGAAAACATACATGATTAGAACCTATTATGCAAGAATAATAAAACATACATGAATAGAGTCCTGTTTGCGAGAATAATAAACATACATGAACAGAAATCAGTGTTCGAGAATAAGAAATATACATGATTATACAGTCATAGAGTTATACAGCTATATATCTGTACACACCTATACAGCAATACAGCTGCATAGAGCTATACAACTGTACAGCTGTACAGTCATGCAGCTATACAGTTATATACAGCTATAAGGCTATACAGCTGTATAAAGTAACAGTTATACAGCTGTATCGAGCTATACAGCTGTACCGCTTTATACAGCTATACAACTATACAGCAGTACACAGCTATGCAGCTCTACAGCTGTATACAGCTACGCAGCAATAAAGCTGTATAGAGCTACAGAGCTGGATACAGCTATAAAGCTATACAGCTGTATACAGCTGCAAAAAGCTATACAGCTGTAAATATAGCCCTGCTATACACAGCGATACAGCTGTATACAGCCACACAGCTCTATACAGTAATACAGCTGTAAACCGCTATACAGTTATACACCTATACTGCTGTATACACTAATCCAAATACACGGCTATACAGGTATACAGGTGTATAAAGCTACACAGCTGTTTACAGCTATACAGCTACAGAGCTCTTTGTAGCCAGCAAGAAGCTGAACAGTTTGTTGCTTCGTACTGTGCTCGAAATTATCAGCCCTGAGTGCCGCAAAGGCACAACGGAACGCGGAAGCTTCCGCCGCACAAGTAATTTCTGCATGTGATGGGTGGCGGAAGCAATACGCTTCATTTTAAACAGATTTTACAAGAAAACACCGCCATCGCCCCTTCTACCACACCTCTACCCTCGGTCGTCAACACTTCTTTCTCTCACTCGTCTGAATATGTAGCAAAGTTTTCATAGACAAAGAACAACCTATAAACGATGTACCTATCATCTAGAGTATAAATATTTCTATATAAAAACAACAGATATAGAAGACTTCTTCGCCCTCTTAAGACTAACTTGGTGCCCACCCTTCCTATCAACGCAGACCCTTATTACCCTTGAAAAGTAAACTTACCTCTATTTGCCCGTTTACTTTGAGTACATTCTTAAAACAACTTTTTGAAAAAATCCTTGGTTTCTTGAGTTCGCTGTTCATTTTTAAAAGATTTTACTAGAAAACACCGCCACCGCCCCTTCTACCACACCTCTACCCTCCGTCGTCTGCACTTCTTTCTCTCACTCGTCTGAATATGTACAAAGTTTCCATATACAAAGCACGACCTACACACGATGGGCCTATCGTCTAGAGTATAAAATTAATATGTCTATATAAAGACAACGGATCTAGTAGACTCGAGACTCACTCGGTGCCCATCCTTTCTATCAACGCAGACATCCACACATACATCTCCTACACTCACACAGACTACAACGAGACGCGCATACGTACATCCTAGGGGTGTGGGTATGTGCGTGTCGTCGTCGCTAGTTATTTTTAGGCATGTCCCCCTTCCCTACCGGTACGTAATAGAACAGGTCGTTAATGACTCTACGCAGCAATTAAGAGCGTTGTTAAGGCCACTGTTAATGGCCTTGGGATTTAGTCCGTGCATTCACGCGGTCTATACTGGATCAGCTGTGCCGGGGGAAACGAGTGTCATCCGTATGTGGCCCATCAGTTATCCCTCGTCTCCCAATATATCCAACCCTGGTTGTTCTTAATGAACGCCCTAATGGCTTCTGTAGCGCCGTTAGTATAATGCCCAAGGCATCTAAGGGCGCTCCAAGTGAAACCGTAATAAAAAATTGGAAAATCCACTGAAGAAGCCCGGTCGATATCCAGTAGTTCACGGAAACCGTAAGTCAGACTAACATCCATGGAAAACGATTTTGCCCCAAGCTTTGCAGTGGAGAGGTCAGCGACCAGATACTCTGCAGCTGGAACACCCAAGAGGGGCTGGTATTCATGGATTGCAAATTGCATGACTCAGCCGTGAATTGTTAATTTCTTGACGAACGTAGAGCGACTTTAAAGCGTGATCCAGATAGTGAAACAGAAACAACTTATAAGCTGCCAGTTGAAAAACATAGAATTTAACAGCTTCACAGACCACTTTTTCTCCGTCTTATACTCATGTACAGTTTAAGACGGTTTAAGTATAAGTTTCTTGTGTGATGGACTGTCTAGAACAACCTTCATCTGAAAATACATACGATACCAATAAGGACAATTAATTTTCAACCCACATTAAAACGCACATTTTATCTCTCTGTATACTGCCATGTTGTAGCGCATTTGTAAGGTTCGTTAAAGGCGCTATATGGACAGCCATATACATGAATTGACCTACATACATACAGTACATCGTCAGCTGGACGATTAGATGGTGAGGGAGAAGACTGGCCACCCGCCCTCATACGCCGAGACTAAGAAAATCGAAGTCGCCCAAACGTGACACCCACAGATGCCTCTCAGGGGCCAGCTTCAGAGCCGGCTTCTTCTCTGGTCTTCTAGATGCCCGTCGATTGAAATCACTTTATCCGGGACTGGCTTCTGTGTTGATAATTTTTAAAAGGCGCTATATAAGTGATCTGAATGAGTGAATGAATGAATAAATGAAAGAATGAACGAATTAAGATGTAAATAAAGGCTACTTACTTACTTTCGTTAGATTATTCTACACCTCATCATCACCTACATTACACATGATCCGTTGTTGACATTTCTTAGATACAGACCTACATCCACGCAAGTGACCCCAATTAGGCCTAGCGTTACCATCGAGGGAGTGGCAGTGGGAAGGTCGAAAACTCATCGACCAAAATCTTCGGTATCCGTTTACACGAATTTCACGACACTCCCTTGCTGATCAATCAAGCGGAAAACAAGGCCTAGTTCGCTTTTGATCTGCTCCGCGTTTGCTCCGAGCATGTCTCGGTTCAGACCTGGAACATTGGCGCGTAGAGCATGCAGTTTGTAAGCCCTGGTTATTCCGTTTATGCTGGAGCAGATAACCTTTTCTGCCCATCGACTGGGGAGCTGTGCCGACTGATTGTCTGGATTGACCTGATTTTGGTGCGCCATCGGTTGATGCCTTGTGCCTTAGACACCAGCGCTATAGAAGTTGCATATTACAATTGCGAAAACTGCGCTATAGAAATTTCCTCAATAGACTGGCCATCCGCCACCTTTCTCTGTAGGCATTCCATGCTTATTCATCAAGACTTTTTAGAGGTCCACGGAAGGCGCTAAATCAGGTGTTACATGCATACATACCTAAATACGCAATACATACATACATAGGCCTACATACATACATACACACATACATACTTACATACATACATACATGCATACTCCACCACTGCCTTGTTTGGGGGAAGTGCCAGTCCCAAACCTGGATAAGGAGGGCGACGTCAACGGCCTTCGATGCCGTAAGATGTCGTTCAACTGAGGAACTACTCCGAGCATGCTTGGAGCAAACGTGAACAGCCCCTTAGCCGGCTAATGACCTGGGATCATCATTCCGCCCCTAATTCATCATTAACATCAAAACACGTTCGAAGGTATACACACGCATACGTCCGTAAACGCATGTACACTCCGTACACAATAATTCTGCTGGCTTGAAACTTTCCAGTTGCCATATATAAAATCAGAAATAAAAAATAAACATTACCACGGCCAATTAAATTTCTTAAAATTGCAAGAAACATTTGTGCCTATTTCCCAGCATAAAAGATTGATTCTTGTCATAAAATAATAGCGTTTTATGAATTTATTAAATGAAATGCCGTGAGAAACATCCCCTACATTCGCTAGGTGGCAGCGCAGTTTCATTACATGTCCATTAAGACAGCTTCGAATGACCCAATTGCATTCGCTAGATGGCGATGGCGTAACATGAAATGTCCATAAACCGACAAAATCCGTTCTAAGTGATTTTTACGCAGCATCTGTTTTTCACGTTTTCGACAAATTTCATCGACAATAAGACCTGAAATGGACTTACGGCGTAGGAAAAACATATACCGTCGTCAGAGAACAGGTAATCCATGACTTTAATGCGATGCCTTCAACGCTAACACGATACATTGACGGACTGTGAACCTATCTCTGCCATGTGTTTCAGTCAACTGCCAAACACAGCGAAATTTCTTTGCCAGATTTGACTCAGAAAATTTGAGATTTTCAAAAATTTCGATCTTTTCGTCGAAACTTGATGGATCTGATGCAGGACTCAAAACTACATGGGGCATTGTGTTTTTAGGGTCTGGGGATCAGAAATAATTGAGAAAATTGGGAAAGAAGTTGGCGAAGGTACGTACGTCCATCAGCCCGACCTCTGCATCCGCCGATGGCCATACATGACTCTAGTCACATGACTTGGCAAGGCTGGCGCTAGTGGTCACATGACTTGGCACCGAGCCAGTGAACGATTTAGGGGTCCATATAAACAGAGGAAGAGTGTAACACAGAGATATAAACAGAGATAACTGTGGGGAGTGAAGATAGAAACAAAAAGACGCCAGAGTGACTTGCACGAACACTTTGATGAGCGCAATGCATTTAGCCTGCTACTATTTATAGGTTCCTGTAGAGATACAGTGTTTTACAGAGATACAAATAGAGATAACAACAGTGGTAAATAGAGAAACAAAGCTCCCAACTAAGGAGCTATTAAATCACCTATTTATAGGTGTCTATAAATAGAGACACAGTGACAGACAGTAATAGCTCTAAGATCATTGGTAATAGTAATCGTAAACTCGAGATTTCTAAAGCGCCTGATGAAAGCTATGTCGCGGGAACCAGCTTATTCACAGGTGCTCAGTCAATACAAAATCATTAGTCATGAGGGTTAGAAACAATTCCAGGTCAAGGTACAAGAGGCAGGCAGTCGTCAGACTACGATGGATGGAATTGAAGCGACAAAATGGATAAGGGGAAGAATGGAGTGAGTTGCAGACGGAGTCAGAGTGGATATGTCGAGGCTAAGAAAATGCGTTTGTTTGTTTTACATTTAATCGCATATTTACCTTAATTATCCTGTTTTTGTCCCGTCAGTGGTTTAAATGTATTATTTTAAAAGCTGGTTTGTTATTAGGCCAATAAAGCCTGAAAGAAAACTTGACCTAAGAAAATGCGCTATATAAACTTGTTGAGAAAATGCCGCTCGGAATTTGAATTGAAGTTGGTAAATTTAATCAAAATCATATTTTAGATGGAACATTGACAAGAGACAATTAGAAGTATTCCATTTATTTTCTAGGTAGAAGATTGACAGAAGTTAATTAGAAATATGCGATCGCCGTTTTTCAGATAAATTAACCCAAATGTCACTAATTTATGGTGCGCCTACCATCGGAGAAATATGAAAGCGTTTACCTGTTTTAATTAATTAGTGTAGTAATATAAATATGATTATTATAGACTGATGCCTTGTGCGTTTGTTTATTATGAGAACAGCGCTATAGGCAGGCAGTACAGCTTTGCACTGGCACGGTATCAGATCAGGCCTGCAAGGGCCAAGTTATATTTAGAGAAATATAGAGAAATATATATCAGCATGTGAAAATACGGAATCATTAATTAATGACAAAAATATTTTTTTAAAGTAATTTAATAATGTAACTCGGGACAATGCTCTGTTTAGATGGAAAAACCGATCATTTTGGATAGCTTATGAGTCAGTGGAATCCTGATGAACTAAAGATCCAGAAGAATCATCTGAGAGATTGATGAACTGAGTTTTGGTGAGACTTGCCTTGGATTTCATCAGTTCTAGTTCGACTGGTTAACTTTGTTACGTCCTCTTCTGTTGTATTGGGCAAACCTACGTAACACGTCTTGCCGAAGAATTGCTCAGGTAGCTTTCACCATCAGAGCCTCTAAGAAAATAATGAGTCTTATGGCACTGTATTGTGATTTCTTCTTCTTCTGGTTCTCTGCCCTCAGGCAGGTTCAAACGTCCGATGATGCCACTCATCTCGTTCCTGAGCTTCCTCTTTCAGCCTGATGTAGCCGTCTGTCATCATCCAATCCAGTAGCATCTGTCAGGGTCTTCTTCTTATTCTTCCTCCCCTCCATTCTGAATTGTGACTAGAGGTGTCCAATGTTTGCTAAAATACAGCCTGGGTGCTTGAGTCCATTCTGAGCGGGTACTTGACCACACTTCATTCCGTCATTTGATAAGAAAACAATCTTCCACTGGGCTGCATGTGAGTGATTATATGCACGTGGGCCTAATTTAAAGTTAGTTAAGCAGTGACCCTACCCAGCAGGCCATGATATCTATCAGCCTACCATTGCATACGACAGCATGCTAATTTCTGTTGACTAGTAGAGCATCACTGATTGGTAGCTGTTGATGACAGCCGCATATAATGCCTGCTCTTCATTCTCTATGCTAACTTCCTGTTTGTTTTTTAGAAGGCTGTGACGGAACTGAAAGCAAAAGGCAAGAAGTTGATTTGAAGAAGTTGCCTTCAGGCAAGAGTGGGTGTTGTTTAAGGTTTGTTGCCAGCTAAAGGATTCTTCGATTGCTTGCATCATTCATTCGTTCGTTCATTCAGTCGTTAAAAGTCATTTTTAAAATTAGAATTGCAGTGAAGTTTGTTAATTGAGGGCTTTTTAGAATTAGACGGCATCATCTACGAACTTCAAGGGACTGCTGGAGGGTGAGTCAACAGTGAGCCTCGGGTGGTGGACAGACCATGTTGCCTGACGTTGGTCCTTGTCCTTGATGTTGTGTGAATCACGAACCTGGTTTCGTCTGTCAACTGTGCATGGGAATCTGTTGATTGGGGATCTGAGAGGGAACCCACCAATGGTGACTTTTCATTTGCTAACTGATGACCTTTCTGGTTGTAATGGCATTTACCGTTGTTTTGAGTGGTGGGGAGAGTTCCCCGATTAGTTTCTCTGCTAGAGGTGCTATATACATTTCAGGTTTGTTGCTTCCATTCATTGATGTAGAATATTTTATATTTGAATTATAATACATTCATTTATTCATTCATTCATTTATTTCGTTCTTTTAATCAGTCAAAACATTTTAAAAATATACTTCGTAGTGCAGTTCATTAATTTATCTTTTAATTAATTAATTCCTTCATTTATTCATTACTTTATTCATTCATCCATCTCCCAGTCTGTTTATCCATCAATCGATCAACTCATTCATTCATTCATTAATGGTTAGTAGTTGACTCAGTATTTTTTTACATTTTAACTTCTTTAGGTTGGACTGAGTCACTTGCTTTGCTGACAGAAGATGGAACAGTCAAACACTTCTTTGTTGGGCCGTGGAAGTTCTACAGAGGGCCGGTGGGTAGCCTCGGACAGCAGAGCAAAGAAATCTGCAACTTGGGGTGGAAAAGGTCAAGAAGCTTGTATGACCTTTTGCAAGCATTTAATAAATGCATAGTAGTCCCTTATTATCATGATCATGATGATTGTGATCATCATGATCATTATCATCATCATCATCATTGTCTGTATTTATTGATGTTTTACCAAGTGGAAAAGCATCAGCCGATGGTGCCAAGCGTTTGTAGAAAACTTGCTCAGTCTCTCCACACAGTTACCATCTCAGGAGGGGCAGACTCAAACCCACAAGCTCCATGTTAAAAGACAAGTGCTGAACCATTTGGCTACTGTGTCACACAATTTGTCTAATTTTGGTGTAATGTAATGTGACCTAACATGCCCTGTAATGTAACCAAACATTTAAATAGCACGCTATAAAGAAACCATTAAACTATCTCCCTGTGCAAAGCATCATCACACACATACAAGTTAGAAATACTTTATTTTGAACATGCAGACAATTAAAGCTTAGACCATTAAACTATTTTTATTTCTGCATTTATCAAGTGCCGCTATCTACGCATCTATCGATGGCGCTGAGCAGTTGTGAGTGAAGAACTTGCTCAGTGTCCCTCCACGACGATCGTCCCAGGGAGGAGGCTTGAACCCGTACTCTTTGCATTACGAGACCAGTGCTCTAACCAATCGGCTTACATGCCTCGAGCGTTAGTAAGAATTTTGTTTTCTTCTGAAGAATTTTGTTTTGAAGAATTTTGTTGTGTTTTGTCGCAGCTTCTGAAGCTGTCTGAAATGGAAAAGAAGAATCTATGGTATGTCACATGCATTTATATGCCAGGGCCGATCCAGAGCTAGCCAATCGGCCGTGGCACTCTGTTTGATTTGATTTAGGGGCATTCCACTGAGTTGGCCCCCACATCAGTATCAAGGATGGTTGCCCAAAGTAACGATGAAGTAGAAAATGGCAATCGTGATCTAATGCTGGAGAGAAAAAAAGAAGGAAAAGCACAGAAAGTGTGAAGTAAATAATTAGAATGATAAAACTGTTTGAAGAAAACAAATTCATGAAGAAAAACTACTGTAAATCTAAAGTGAACAGATGACGATAATATTATACTCTTAAAGAAAATAACGGAGGAAATATAGGAAAACTAGAGCTAAGAAATGGATAATTAGCATTTTGGCTGCCATTTTGTGTATTCTCATTGTCATTTGCTGGGTGTTGTTTGCATTTGAAGGATTCAAAACTAGAACAACAGAAGAAAATTGGAAGTTTACCAGATCCTCTGAAATCCATGTAAGAAGCCGACTTAAGCATAGCAAGTTTGCTCCAGGTGACTTAGGAATGAGTGTCAACTCAGGATGGGACCCGGTTGGCTGGGCTGGGTCTACGTGTGTGTAAGAGCCAACTAGTGCTGACTTTTCCAGTTACTTGAGCTGCCTTAGCCTACAGACGAGTAGCAAACTTCAAACACCGCTCACGCTTCCATAGGCAGCCACTTTTTTGAGGTACTGGCCATGATGCAGTAGTTTGCGATGTTGGAGTATGTACTTACATTAGCTGACCTACATGCATATCAACCAGTTCAGCTGACTTACTTATATTGGCTGACCTACTTACATGCAGCCGGTTGAAGCTGACCTACATGCATATTAACCAGTTCAGCTGATCTACTTATATTAGGTGGCATACTTACATATAGACAGTTGCAGCTGACCTAGTGATAAATGCATGGGGTTTACTGTAGTGGTTCTGTTGTCTGTGCCTTGCTATAAGAACATGGATTTGTCAGACATTAGTCATTCACATCGAAGTCATCAAGAATGTTGTGACATTTGAACCAATTCAAAGTTGATAGCAGCTGGTAGAAAATGAGATGCAAAACAGACAAGGATGAATATTTACAGATGTCTACCCAGTCTGAGACTGAGGCGTCTCAGAGATCATACTGATTGGTAATGATGTTCAATCGAGGTCTTCTCTGGTTATGACAGATGACGTCTATAGTCTTCTGGATATTGATCTCATTGCATCTTGGTTTTGGTGGACCACTGGTTAATGCCTTGTGCATTAGACATTTGCATAATAGAAGTTGATGATGATGATGATGATGGTGATAGTGATGATACATGGTAAATCCTGGACCACAGTGGAATATTTACGATGGAGACATGTAACACATGAGGAATTGTCTTACTTTACTTCCATTGAAAAATTAATTTTTAAAATGTTTTGCTTATCTTTAGATTCAGAGATAATTTGGCATCGCTTCCGAAATCTTTGAAATTCGAGACCCCACCGTTGAGACTCACAGCTGTCGCAACAAAGGATTATGAATTCACAAAAGTCAGTTGGTCAGATGAAACTACTATCTTATTTTAATTTAAAGTTAAACTGTTCAATTACTGCATTTTATATAATTTAGTTGTCATTTAATTTCTTATGCTTTTTAATAGTTGTTGAGTTATTTTATGAATGTGATTAGTAATGAAGGAGGCATAAGTTACTGAATGTGGTGGACTTCCCCATCGTTGATGTAATGTGGTCCAGAAACTCTAAACATGAAACGAACTGTAAACTCTGGGAATCCATTGGTTGGCTTCTGCTTTTAGAACTGTTCTTTGTGGATGAGCTTTTTAGGTTGCTGGGCCTAAATTTTGGAATTCTCTTCCTACATCTGTTTTTTCTGGTCAGTCTTTTGTGTCATTTTGGACTCAACTTCCCAACTGTTTCACTGGATGTGGCCCACTCTCCCCAAGGGAGTTTTGTGTTCTGACCTCCTCTATCCCGGCCGCAGATTACTTTGTTCCGCGGTCCAGGGTGACCTGCTTGTCTCCTTGGTCCGAACTGCCACAGCTCAACGGAGAAGTTTTGCTGTAGTCGGCCCTACTTCTTGGAATGGTTTGCCTGGTGACCTGCAGCATGAGCTTATCTGCCCTTCTCCCTCTCCATTCCACAAGTGTTTCAAGACCATTCTCTTCCCCATTCGTTCTAGGTTGTCGGGCCAAGAGTGCCACTGATGAGTCTGTCTTGAAGTGGTGCTTTATAAATTCATGATTATGATTATGAAAGGCTGCTTCTCGGTTCCTGTGGACTGACTTTCTGGATACGACCCTGATTGAGGTTTGATTTTGGTGTGCCGTTGGTTCATGCATTTGCATTAGACACCAGCTCTATAGAAGTAGCAAATTACAGTTAGTGTGTGGGAGCCCATTTTGGCTGACTTTTCTAGTTATCTGAGCCTTTGTTTGTTTACTGATGAACTTAACAGTGTTCTTAATCAACTTTTAGCATCATTTACGCTAGCATGGATATGCTTCATGGTCACATCCATCCCTGGCCGCTGATTTTTTCTCTCTGCTGTGTAAGGTTGTCCTAAGGGTTACGGTTAAACTTCCACGGCGCAACATAGAAGCTTCATTGGACGGTTCATCTCTCTGGGAGAAGTTGCCTAGCGACTTGGAACATGAACTGCTTAGCCGTTCTTTGACTCCTTTTTGTAAATGCCTGAAAACCATTCAGTTTGATCATGACTGCATTGTCAAGTTGGGAATGTCTCTGAGGATTTTCACTTGATAACAACAATAATAATAATAATGACAATTTATATAGCGCCAAAGCACAGCCAAGACTGAAGAAAAGGGCGCTGTACATGAGTTCAGAAATCAACTACAGTCATAAGATATCTTGAAGAGGCGCTACACAGATAAGCAATTATGATTACGATTGTGAAATGCATCTAGAGATTTATGCAGTGCATTTTGTAAAACTCTCTGTACATTTGATATCAGTGAAATTTTTATTTTTAGGCAAAAACTGTCAAAGAAAATCAAACAATTGAAAAACCAGTAGCAAACAGAAGACAAGATTCATAAATCTCAAAACTAGCAAAAGGACTGGAATTGTCTGGTTTGTGCTGCCATCAGATTTCAAATGGAATGATAAACAAACAGTTGATAGGATTATTTTCAGTGCCTTTGTGTGGCTTTTAGAAGGTACATTGATAAGTATGCAGTTAGTATGCAGTAATCACAAACTTCAGCATTTGTCCAGCTTATACACGAGTGCTTATTCTTTGGCTCTAGCACCAAGAGTTCAGCAAGAAGATGCCTTTTGAACCACTGAATACCACATTTGTGGGATCAACCTGGTTGAAATCCAGGAGGTCAGAGAGACAGAGATAGATAAGTGGACTACAAGTTGCATAGTATTTATATGTGTGACCTAAGCTGAGAAAATTGACCACTTGCTGCTCAGAAGAAAGGCTGAAAAATGCTATTTTCACTAAGATTATAAGTACTGAATTTTGGTTTTTGCATCATTTTACTGCAAACTATTCCTCTGCATTTAACCCTTAACTGACGAGAGAATTATTTCTGTCTAGGCCCTAACGATGAGGATTTTACCGTAAAACACCCTATTAATTAAGTAGTTTTCAACTGGTGATATCTCGGTAAGTTCTTGACCTACAGACATGAGGTTAACGTCATTCTTCGGCATTTTATCTTCTCTTCCCATCAATCCGTCTAGGTTTGGTACAAAAAATTTTAGCGTACTCAAAATTGTCCCAAAACGTTTACTTTTTCCATGTTCAAGCCCCTATAGCAAATTTTTTCAGTGACACAATATGTAGTGTCATCACAGAAACTGTGCAGAAATCAATACCAGACAAAACCCAAAAGAAATTTTGAAAATATTTTAATAAGGGCAGGAGATACAATATTTTTAGTATGTACATAGGCCAAAGTTGTAAAATTTGAAAGAAATATAAGAAAATGCCTGAAAAGTAAGAAATTCTAAACTTATCGTATCTTGGTCAATTTTGGACTTACAGACATGAGGTTAATATCATTATTTAGAATTTTATCTCCTATTTCTAGCCACCTGTCTAGTTTTTGGTACAGAAATTTTTTGGGCAACCAAATTTGCCCCAAAACTAGCCCCACCCCATTTTTCTAACTTTTTTCCCTTTAAACCCTTATAGAAAAACATTTTCTGTTACAACATATGTAGTGTCAGCATAAAAACTGTGCAGAAAGCAATACCAGACAAAACTCAAAAGAAATTTTGCAAATATTTTTATAAGTGAAGGAGATACAATATATTTTACTATGTAGGCCGGTCGTGAAAATCAAAGGAAAAATAAAGCATCTAAAAAGCAAAAATCTTTTAACTTATCAGATCTTGGTCAATTGTTGACATACAAACTTGTTGTTAACATCATTCTTTAGCATTTTATCTCCTTTTTCAATCCATCTTTCCAGTTTTTTAAAACAAAATTTTGAGGTACTTAAAGTTGCCTATGCATGCCACCACCTCCCACGCACATGCACAGCAATAAAACATCAAAAACACTGCAACCTGCACAACACAACAGAAACATTACAGCAAGCCAGGCAACCACTGGGCCGTTTCTTTTTCAGATATTTGGTGGCTCTGAAAAGAGCCATTTTTATGAATGCTTGAGTTGCTGGATTGACAGTGGATGATTGATCACCTTGAAGGTGGCTGAAGCTTCCTGGATTGGCTCCTCTTTCTCAACAGACTGGACTGAACAGTTCTGGGAGGACAATTTAGAATGAAAATTTGAACAGTTGTTTTGATGTTCTATACTGCTTACCTTCCTTACACCCCACAGGCACTTATTTACTCAGCATTGGTTTGTGGAACCACTGCCTGATTTTGCTCATGGTAAATGTGGAAGCATCCAACTTTGCACAATGCAACTTTGCATGCTTCAAATTCATACTGAGTATTCTTGGAACAGGATATCCATTTTCAGAGTCAGCAATGGTCCAAATTTTGAATCACCATTTGGTTGGCTTTTTGGGACAATACTGTTTTAATTGACATCTTCTCTTACCCCAACTATTGACTCATCAAAGCTCAGATTCTTCTCTGGCTTGCAAACTCTGAAAATCTAGAATTGAGGTGATCTACCAGAGGACAAACTTCACACATTGGATCATAATTGGGAGCATACCTTACAGGAGACTGGATACTGTCTGCCAAATGAACGCCATGAACCGATCCCTTCACGGTCCCTAAAATCCAGGGATCACTGAGAAAGGTATCAGTTGACCAGTAGTCATACAAACGTGGTTGCATCTTGAAGCCCATCATGATGTTGGTGCTGACAAATGCACGCATATTTAGTGAAGTAGGGTTGCATTTTGTTATGTGCATTTTACCTGCCTGCTGTGCACTTGAGAGTAGGCTCAGCAAACGGGGTTGGCCTGTTCGGCTAGCACATCACAAAACTGTTATCTAGATACGTTATAAACGTTCAAAAATGGTGCAACATGGGCTGGTCCGCCACAGACGCTTGTAAATGGAACATTTAGGGGTGAAACTGGAAAATCTTACACCTGTTCAGTCCCGTCTATCTAGCCAGAGTCGTCAGCCTGACCCAGTTTGACGTCTGAAATCGGAATCGATGTTAGAATGTTTTTCAGCCAAAGCTACTTTATGTGCCTCACTGGATGCACCAGACAGGTTTTTACTGTCAGATGAGTTGAAACTCATCATTTGATGCAAATTCGTCAAGAATTTGCCGCTTTTCGTCGTCAGTAAGACCACAACAACACGTGGCCATCTTGGGTTATTTGAATTCGTGATTCAAATGTCAGATTCGATTGGTTGTTTTTCATGTTTATGGTCCAATTCTAAAAATATCTTCCACTTATTTCTGTGCTTAATTATATTACCTTGGCCTAAATGATGTCCGGTTAAAAAAATAAAACGTCTGCGATAGGCCAAGAGCCTGCACTCGTCGTGACCCCAATAGTGCACTCTAAGTGCACACGCGGTTATTGGGTTAAGGCCAAGTTCTGTCATTATGTACGTGGATTTGAATTTTCAAATTTGATTTTCCGAAAATTTACATTTTGCGTTTACCTATCGGATTTCGACCTGGGTTCAGAGTTATTGGGTTAAGGCCAAGTTCTGTCATTATGTACGTGGATTTGAATTTTCATATTTGATTTTCCGAAAATTTACATTTTGCGTTTACCTATCGGATTTCGACCTGGGTTCAGATTTCTCCCACAGTTTCACTTGAAGCGCCGACCGTCGATTGATGCCTTAGGATAACAGAAGCACAGAAGTCGCTTGATTAGATTAGATCTTTTACATTATCTTGACAGAGTGCATAAATGTTGGACATAAAGTGCCGACTTATTCAGCTTGACTTCCTGAATGAATTTCCATCTGCAAGTGGAAAATGCTTATAAGGCAGTTTGTGACGAATTGTCCCTGTTCTTGGCCGAGGTCACTGCACACAAGTATCTGATCATTCATATGATGCATTTCAAGACCTCTATTGATGTCTAATAGATCTTAAAAGGTGAGACGGTAAAGATCTTTACAAAATGTAGTGTAATATTTAATTTATATGGCGCCTGTTCGAGATATGTATATTATGTATGTGTATCATTACAATAAATATAGCACTTTATATATATATATATATATATATAGAGCACCTTTTGGTAGCTAAAAGTCCTGGACACAGCCGTCTGGCTGATGTAAACAAGTGTATTTAAAACAGTTTGTGAATTTTTGCTGAACAGAGTCAGATGCAATGATATGTGTTCCAGTGGAACACTTCCAAGATGTGAGAATGCACTACCGGCTCAAGTGACGTGCAGAAGGGTGGCATCTGCAGATCCCCATGGACGGCAGAGCACAACGACCACTGATCTAGTTGACTCAGGGATGGAAGACAAGAGTTCTGTTATGTCTGGTGGTGCGATGCTGACAAGCGAAGCCCATCCTTGAAGAAGGTTAGACATTTTATGTAGTGTCTCGTTTGATAACAACTCCGAGTTGGTGCTGGTGTGCTGTAGGCAAATTAATGTATGTATAAATCTGAATGTAGGTGTGAGATAAAGCCATGTAATGTAAAACAGTGTTACGTTATGTAACATTCCAGTGATAGAAACCAATAGGATATAAAGTACAGTTCACGAGTGAAGTATTTTAAAAAGCGCTTGACTCTCAGCAATCAGAATATAGTCGGAGCCTCGTGGCACCACTGACCATTGAATGACCCTGATGAATGCCTTCAATTAAGTCCTGTTTTGACCGTTTTGTAATATAACCATGTAATGTAAAACAGTGTAAGTATGTGAATCCATGTAATGTAAAACAGTGTTACATTATGTAACATTCCAGTGATAGAAACCAATAGGATATAAAGTGCAGTTCACAAGTGAAGTAGTTTAAAAAGCACTTTACCCTGACCCTCAACAATCAAAACAGTACAAGCCTCGTGGCACCACTGACCTTTGAATGACCCTGACGAGTACCTTCAGTTGAGTCCTGTTTACTACGTTTGCATTTTGGTCACTGAAACCAATAATCTTGCTCTAAGTTACTATGTATGTATGTATATATGTATGTATATATCTGAACATTCATTTAACACCTTTTAAGTACCCCTCAGAAGCACTGGCGATCTAACAGTTCTTAAAGGTGCATCTTAAATTTAGCTGAAAACGTTTCTTGTGCTTAGCCGAAACAGATCGGGTTTTCAGCTGAAGACTTTTCTAGACAGGCGGACCATTGGACCGGCAGCAGATCGTCAACATCTTCCCTTCACTTGTTTGCATCTTTTCTTTATGCATGTAGTGTACGTGTGACTTGGTTGCCCTGTTTCTGGTTGGCTGGCCGCAGAGATCTTCCCATAACACGAGGTGAACTTGTTACTGTTGCTTGCACTTTGGCAATGCAATGTCATGCTATTTCAGTGTGGATGTTGTATCATTTCTGCATTAATCTATCTAATGACCAGGCGATGGCACTGAGCAGTTGTGAGTGAGGGACTTGCTCAGGGTCCCTACATGGTAACTGTCTCGGGAGGGAAGCTTGAATCCACACTCTCCGACTCTCGGCATTAGAATCTGAGCACTTTATTAAATTAGCTACATAAATGCTTTGAATGAATGAGTGACAGAGCATTTCTGTAGTGCTTGCCATGTACCTCTTTTTGCCAGCCTAAATGATGTCAAAGGTCATTAAGACGAAGGCCATCTGTAAGCAAATACTGCTCAGATTACTGGAATGTAAATATCAGGACTAACGCTGACTTTCTCAGGTTGTTGGCTTATATTTGGCACGTGGAATTGGCTATTTTTTTTAAATTTTCTGTTGCTTGTTTTTGGCTTAGGTGCATCTATATATGCTGTGGAAATCAACTGCATTGAAGGATGGAATTGTTGGTGCCAGATGTTGATAAAGACAGATCGTCTCTCCTGCATCTGCAGAGATGTTACTGAGGCCTTTTTCTGGTAATATTACATCCAACTCTTTTAACCTATATTATTACATTTAATTTAAAAAGTAACAAAATAAAGAGTATTTTTATAAACTTAATACTTTTTCTCTACCATGAATTTTTTTATATTTTGAAAGAGGTATGTAATGAATTCTTTAATGGATGTAATTAACAATTCCACACTTCAGTGCATTTGATTTCTGCAGCATCTTCCCCAAGCCAAAAACAGGTTCACCTCGGAATTCGGGTGAACCTGCCAGGGGAACACTGTGGTTCATTTTGGATTCTCCCTTTGACCTCTGTTGATCAGTGTGCCTTCTGTGTTGCATGCTTTGCATTTTTTGGTGATCAATAAACTTTCTGAAGCTGAAAACAAAAAGGTGCAAACAGATGATTGAAGATTATGTAATTTGGTTGATGATTATTTTAAGGGCAACTCCAGCTTTAATCATCTTTTTGATGATCATTCTTCTCCCTGCCCTAGTTGTTTTTGGTGTCAGATCAAAGAAGAGAAGAAGTAAATATTACACGATTTTTTAAAATTTGGCTTAGGTGCATCTACAGTATAACAAATAATCCCCAGCATTCTGTCCTTCCTTTAGAAAAATCCCTTCAAGACCTTGAAGATCAATAAATTATTGCTACTTGCATGGAATGCATTTTGCATTTTTTTGGTGATCAATAAGTATTAAAGGCTGATTACTGATGTTAATGCCAGACCTTTGCGAAGATCAGCCATTCCAGGAGTAATGTCCTGATATTTTTTTAAATTCCGGGGGATCAGAACTTCCTTGTGTAAGAAAATAATACTTTCTTACATATGGCATGAAAATACTAAATGTGATGTTGAAAGAGTTGACTGATGACAGTTTTCTTATGTCTGGCAAGTTGAAACACATATTCATTTTCAGCATATTCACATTCGACAGCCGAAATGTCTGTCAAGTTAGACAGCACATTCATGCTCATATCAATAATTTCATACTAACTTTGTATATGACTGGTTAAAATGAAATCGGCCCCCAAAACGCATTCTGTTGTCTACAGCAGTTTATGCAAAGTGTAGGCCTCCATTACAAAATTATCTCGAGTCCATTCTTAAATCTGTTACCCATTATCGACACTTCATACCAAGGCCTGCTTCAAACACCCACCCGCTTATTTTTACAAACGCAAATTTTGACGCAGCACCCCACCCAATTCTACTATTATAATACGTTGCATCTCCTTCAGGCAATATTATCGGTGTTCCTACTCCATCCAGAGTACGGTTGAAGCGGTCAGTTATGCTGTCGTGGGGATTACTACAGACTTGTGCCACATCACACATGTAAATCGCTTAATTTCACTAATCGCTATACTAGCCTACCCCTTGAAACCCAGCTATGGGTCAGAGAGCACAGTGCTTCCTAGACTTCTAGCCACGATTTCATATTGTAAATCACTTTTTCCTCCATAAGTCTTAGTTCTGCTGTGCTGGTTCATTTATGCTTGTACTGCAAATTTACTACTACTGCCTACAGATAAGGTGAGGTAAGGTATTATTTAAAACTGTCCAGTAATTATAAGTCATCAGCTACTGCAGAAAATGTAAAGGTAAATTGCTAATGCGTTTATGCATTTGCTTTTCATGTCTGTGTGTATGCATGTAAGTATTTGTGCATGTATATGTATGTTTGTATGCATGCACACATGCAAGTAAGTATGTATATAGATATTAATGCATCCATCCGAAGACTACTGTTGAAATCTTGAGCCCCATAATATTACAGATTATACAGTAAATATAACATTATAAATCAAGTAATTATTTTCAGCACAATCCAAAAGAGACATTAATGATTAATTGCATGTGAAAACATTAATGCAGACTAATCAAATATTTCTTTAATCTAGTTTTAAATTGACTAATAGTCATTATATTTCTTACGTCATCTGGAAGAGAACTCCATGTTGCTGGGCCAATACATTTAATAGAATACTGCTTCAATTTAGTTCTAGCAGTAGCACTGTTGAAAGATAATTTGTTAGCTCTAAACCACGAACAGATGGACTAAAGCTCCTGGCTAGCTCTTTCAAACAAAGAAATTAAGGATTTATCTGAAATAAAGGCATTAGTATGATCAGCAAACAGTACAAAATGAAAAAAATTTGAGGTATTTGACAATTCATTAACATATCTCAGGAAAAGCAATTATTATTATTATTATCATTATAATTTTTATTGTTAGTAGTATTATATTATTTTATTATTATTACTATTTATATTATATTATCATTAGAGGATTTATGAAGTGCAAGTTATATCTTAACCTGGAGGAAAACCACATGAGAAAAGTTCAATTTCTCCGTTTATTTATAACATATAGGATCCAAGCGACACACAGACATAGTCTTATTACTGTATTTTACATGGTTTGGGGAAAATGGTGAATCTTATTACTGTATTTTACATGGTTTGGGGGAAATGGTGAATGGAGATCTGAATGGAGAGCAGGTTCAGAATATATAAGTCCATCAAATGGGGATTAGAAGGGATTAATTCCAGCCAGAAGGAGAGAGCAAATGGACAAGTAACGTTTTTTAATATAAACTGAGGAGCTCATTTCCGAAACTCACTCAGTCCGTCAAGACTGATGTTGAGAAAAATGAGAAAAACGAGTTTTTGTTAGTTTTTAGTCTGTATTCAGTCTTTATTGGGTCTTTCACTTGTTTCTATATGTTAAGTGTACCTAAAAGCTAGCCAGACTATGCAGAAAATTGAACATCACAGCCTTTTAGTCTTTTATAATGTCTATTTATGTAAAATTAGGGGAAAAGTTTGCATCTTTGCAGCTGTTCCTTGTAAGCTGTAATTTTTTTGGGATATCTATTTTGTGACATAAAAGGAATATGCAAGCCATGTGGTTTGTAACACTATATGAAATCAATGTTTAAAAATTAAAATAAAATGAAAATTTTCATAAAGTACTATTATAGAATTTATTTTCATTTTGTGACTTTGTTAGTGATAGTTAGGTTCAGTAATGAATGGTGAATAGTCTACAGAAAAGTTTCTCGATCATCATATGTATCTGGGTCATTGTCAGGGCCTTTATTGTCGGATGCTGCCAGTACACGCTCGTAGAAGTCATTTGCACCATTAAGTACCTCAGAGAATGCCATGAACTTTTGAACATCTTTCTTTGTCACCTGCACTTATTTGTCTCCTGTATCAGAGGTGCTGTATCTAACTCAGAAAGCTTTCTGCCTTCCTTTAGAAAGGATGTAAACACAGGGTCCTGTTTGTACACAGTCTGCCAACTTCATTTGGATGCGACTTGTCAAAAAATTCACTTATGTTCCAGCATATTGAATGACTTTGTGGATATACGAATCCCTTGCTGGACAGTTTGAAAATCATATGACTTCCATTCATTGCCCCAGCATAGCACTTGACCATGATCTTTAACCCATTACCCGTTTGCCCCAAGTATACTCCCCGGCGGCAATCGAGTCTACAACGTTTACCCCGAGATAACTCGCGGATCATAGTCCTAACCTTACTGCTACAGTTGACCCCGAAATATCTCGCTTTTATTATTACTCTCTTATTGCTCTATTATTTAGATCGTCTATGGAAACAAATGGCGTCATTCTATTTTTAGTATTGGTATTTTCAGTTGCACAGTATAGTTTCGGTTCTCTGTAAACATATCCTAAAAATTTCAAATTCTTCTAAGAAACTTAACTCGTATGCGTGATTTCAACCTCATTCCAGAGCAGGTTTTAGCTGAAGATTCATCTGATGAATCGAACTTATCAGAACTAGAGGATTTGTATGACTTATCCGATAATTGTTTTTTGGAGGCAGAGGAAGACACTCAAGAGTCAGAAACTGATTGTGATGTTTCACTTTGTGTAGTTCCATTGGTTGAGGTTTATCACACAAAGAAAAAATACTTATACTTATTTTCAGGTACATTTCTTATGCATTGTGATCAGAGACAAATGTCATATACAAATAATAACAATAAAACATTTTTGCGTTTTATTTTTTCAGTTAAAACAGTCCGCAGTGTTTACACCTGAAAACACCATGTTTATGCAAAATTAAATGAACGCTGTGGGCAGAACCTATAATTTTTTAATAAACAGGTAAATGGTTAAATATTTCATAATATTCTGCCAGCTTTTCTTAATGTCTTCTCTATATGTATGTCCAAACACACAATCTGGAGGCAAGTAACTGTGACCTCGAACAGGAACGAAGTGAATAATATTGCAGAATACTTTGCTTTGCTGCAAAAATCTTGCAAGCAAACTAAGCATGACATGGTTCTTGTTCTGGCTCAAACATGCATCACTGAGTAAATGAAGTGTCAGACCCTCCCTTCTGCTCTTCGGCTTTGTCAAGTAATTATAATCAAGAACAGCAGACCCAACGTCATTAGAACCACAACTCACCTCTGTTTCCAGCCAAGTGTATATGCTGACATTTTTATTCTGTGTGTTGTCCTCAGTTTGACAAACAATGGTTAGGTTGTACCACCATATTTGCCTTCCATAGAAGACTTCATCAATTGATAGTTTTGGTAATGGCTGATTCTGTTGCATGTCAAAACTTATGGTGACTCTTTGGCTCCTTCTGTTTCAACAGTTGGAAAAACTTCTTAGCTCTAAGCTTACGGAGTTGGAGCTCGGTGATTACCTGTTGTTTTTTAATTCCAGTCTTTTTATGGATATCAAGCAGTTTAGTCTTGCAAAAAGAACAGCTGTCTTGGCAAGGATTTCCAAAGCCCAAGTTGAATGCATTGCAGACTATCTATCGATACATCTCATAGCTACAGACTGGCTGCTTTCTTGCCTTCCTTAACAACTTCCACATCACAGACATCCTTTTTATATTCAGTTCAGGTGGAAGATAGCATTGTTCACTTGTAGCGTAGTTGTAATGAGATTGCCTACATTTGTAAACTTCGGATACGGTCACGTATGTTTTCCTGAATCTCAGTATTCAGTATTGAAATGCTTGAGCCGCAATGCTTTTCTTTAGGAGTCTATCAGTCTTCAAGTGATGTGCTAGGCAGCTGAGGCGGAATCGAGACACACAGGTAACAGATAGGAATGTTGCATAACAAACACAAATGCGAGAACCGTCGCTGACTTTTTGTATGTTGTACTGTGACTGAGTAGGATGTTTTCTTCCAGAGTCTTCACGTTGACATTTACATTTTGGAGGTTCGGATTTCATGTACAACAGCAAGAAAGCATCTTGTTCAGCCTTGTTCTTGGCATACAGCTTGTCAAAAAAATTCTGAAAAAAAAACATGAAGTCACTTTAAAGGTCCAATTATAAGTAAACATTTAATAATAAAATTTAAGCAAACAACATATAAAGGGAGGCATTTAGACATAATGAGACATAATGTTTGTTAACATGATTACTGAAAGGTATTTAGTCGTGTCCTGCCTACCTTGTATATCAGATGGTGTTAGGCTGTTAGCCTTGCAGGCTCCTTTGTCTCCGGTATGAGCACATGCTATTGATGGATTTTTTTCTTCCCTTTTATATTTTATGCTTTTACCTATATTTTTGGCTCAATTTTTGGGCTGCCTGTTACGTCTTTGCAACTTTTCTGAAGGATTTTTTGCCTCTGCAAACTCCACAAACAACTTGTCTGCTATATCATTTACATTAATATGCTGGGAGTAAGAAAGTTGAACCACTCATGCTGCATGGACTGAGTGAGTTTTGAAATTTTACAAAAATTGCCCATTCACTTATTTCATGTTTTGAGTGAGTTTTGGCACTGTTTGATAATGTATATTATAGATTTGCATATAATAAATAGCATGGCAGTGATAACTCCAAAATGACCAAAAATAGACTGAGCGAGTTTTGGAAATGTGCTCCTCAATTGTTTGCTGGATAGTTCCAAATGTTTCTAATCTCTGTGAAACTGTTCAAAGTGACTATGGTCAGCATGCAAACACAAATAAACTTTGCAAGACCGACATCACATATTCATTGAAAGTTGCTGCAGTCATGTTCTGTATGTAGTTGCTGAAATGTAACAGAAACTTCTCTATTCCCTCATCTAATTGTTTCATGCTATGCAATTTCACACATCCAGTAATATTAATGGAAGTATTTAATTTGCTTCTCAGTCTAGCAGAATCAAAGCATGCATTCAGATGAGTGGAAAGGGTTAATGTATAGGGCCTAAAGCTCTGGATTGCCAATCCTGAATTTCTGCAGCATATTGCGTCTTTAATGTCGTCCATCTCTCGCATGTGTCTTGCACAAGAAGTACGCTGATCCTTTGTTAGAATGCTGGTATATTTCCACTTGGCAGGAGGCTGACCATCATCAGAATTCCCAGCACTGCTGTCATCAATGATTTCGTCATTAGCTACGGCCATGTAGAACTGTGTGAAAGTCCAGAAATTGTAGGATATACTTTGCAGTTGTCTTTTGTTTCAGTTGGTCCTCTTTATACAGAAGCCAAGAATTAACAAGTGCCAAATCTAAAAAATGCAAGATTGTTCTTACAGTCCATTTTTTGGTATGGGTTTTATTCTATAGAAACTGATCATTCAGTCACTGAGATCAACACCACCCAGTTTTGCATTGTAGGCACGCGCAATAACTGGACATTTGACTTCAACATTATCTTTTCTATCTTTTCTCTTTCTTTGACCAGCGACAGCAGATATCTTCTGGATTCTTAGCATGCACAGATGATGCCATGATTATTGGCTTATTGTCAATCCGTTTTACGAATGCCACTTTCTTGTCTTGTCTTCACAGGAATCTCTTCATTGCTTCATTAAATATTTTTGTCAGTCATTTTGGCAATGACAGCAGGCATTCTGTTTCTCGTTTGTGTTACTATCACAAATTTGTTTTGCCAGCAAGAAGTCAATGAGGTGATGCTTGTGAAATAGCGATCGCAGTAGACATTCATTCCAGGTAACAGAAAATAAAGGCGAACAATAACTGCACCTCCCAAACCAAGTTTAAGGTGTTATGGGCTTGAAGCTTATTTCTCCTTGATAAGTGGCAAAGTCAAGCGCCAAGCCTTTGTGGTTGGCAAACATAAAACTCGTGAGTCCAACAGGGTTCAGTTTTTTTGGAACATATTGATGCAAACTGCAGGCTTCGGCGAAGGGAGTCATCTGTTAGTCTATGCAAACACTTTTGGTCGTCTTTCCAGCAAGCAGCCTCGTCGAATTCTCTTCAGTAATGGCCTAACTTTCCTCAAATGATCTGCTTTCTTTATACCATCAGAAATATCCACATCAACAACAACCTTCAGACTATTTCAGATGCTAAAGTACCAATTACGAGAGATAGTCTTGGCAATTAGTGGAATTAATGCTGCCAAAACATCTTAACGTGTGGATATCCAAGGCTAGACATCAGTATAGTGGCACCCAGGAAAATGTTGAATTTCAGATACTGCAACAGAATTCACATTGGTACAATGTGTGGTAATAATTCAAAGATGTCAGTGTCAAGGTACTGCATCATGCAATCCAATGATTTTCAACCTGCTTGAGCCTCATGAGCATCACTGTGAAGTACATTGAAAGTGGCAAAAGTTGATAATACAGGTCAATGTTTTTCCAACAATAACTCTTACCACCGTGGAAACTGGCTAAAGGCTCATTGTCACTATTGTCACCAGGTGCATCAGACAGATCCTCATGAACTTCTTCATTTTCTATATTCTTATCTTCAGACAAATCGGACACATCAGACTCATCTTCTAGAATTTTTTGTGCGACTGCAGTATGGTAACGCTCTGTAGGGGAGAAGACAAATAATGAATTAATCAACTTTCTCAGCTTAGTGAAGACTCAAACCCACAGTCCACTGTATATTGGACATGACAAAAAATGAATGCCACTATGCATCGCAACATAACAGTAGTGACGCTTGTTGTAGTAATAGTTTCTTCTTCATTTCATCGTAAAAAAGTACATAATGGTTTGCTGATTGAAGGAACAATACAGAATAAAGCGTTCGACAGATTAAATGGAAAATGAAACACGTTTCGTCTGCTGAGCGATTGAAGAAGTATGTTCTGTTTTTTGATTTCCAGCCAGTGTCTTTCAACTTCTTTAGCAAGGTTTCTGTCAGCATAGCTCTTCTGTTCAATGACATATCCCACCTGTAATTTAAAGTAATGCAACATATTCTAATAATATTGGTAGGCAGATGTTGGACAAATGGAGCTTTGAAAGTGAAAATATTTATTTGTTATCTTTTGCACAAAAGACCATAGGGTAAATTAAGTCATGTTAGACAACCATGTCATATTGTTTGCTTCATAGAGAGTGGCCTCCTTCAGTGTTCTTATTCATGAGAAGATGAAGATAAACATTTTAAAATGGCTTCACTTGCCAGACAAAATTGTTTTCCGCTCTTAATGGATAGAAAGATAAAGGTAACACATATGTCTCTACAGAAACTCCTCAGAGGCATGGTCGCAAGATCAAAGGACCTTTTGCCTTGGGTGCAAGCATGACAACTGCAATCCAACAGAACATCTGTTTTAACCTCAAAACCCCTTGATTGTACTTCCCTGGAAGAATGGAGGACCAAGTGGGCACTAGGAGATGGGGTATTTAATTTGACAGGCCTGACTTCATATTCTGAAGCTTTGTATTGCAGTCCTTGAGTCAGCCAAGTTAGCACTCATTGTGCTTTGATGCCAGGGAAATAGGCAGGTGCCATGTGTCGCACATCAACTCTAGCCCGCTGTCCATTCTTCTGTAGCGGATCATCATCTTGGAAGTCTTTACTTGCATTACTGAACATTTTCTTTTGTGCTGCTCTAGTTACAAATTGAACCAATCTTATGTTACATGAGCTTAGATCAGTTAGATAGCCGTGTATGTGGTGCCTGTAAGAGTTTCTTAAAATATGCTAAGTAAGTGTTTCGATGCATACAATCACCCATCACTAAGCACTAATTGGGATTAATTATTTTAGCAACAGGTCAACACAGCCTTGCAACAGGAAACAAGTTGTTAGGATTCAAACCATTGCAATGGTGGAAACTACTCACATCTGCATCAAAACTTGGTTTAGTCATCTTCTGTATGTAGTCGTTGTAATATAGCATAAATTTCTCTATGCCATCGTCTAATTGTTTCATCCTATGCAATTTCACACATCAAGTAATGTTAATGGAAGTATTTAATTTGAATAGCAGAATCAAAGGGTGTATTCAGATGAGTGGAAAGGATTAATGTATAGGGCCTAAAGCTCTGTTTGACAATCCACTTATGCCTCATTGCAATAAATAATGCACTTTATCGACAGACATTTTGACTCTTGATGCACCTCACACCACTACAGCTTTGGGCTCTCGGGTGTTCTCAGGGCTAGCCTAGATGTTGGAATTTGCTGCCCAGTTGTATGCATTCTGTCAGTTCTTTAATGTTCAGGTCTAAACTTGAGACTCATATGCTTCAACTTCCTTACCCACCATAACTTGACTTCAACCTATCAGATTTTCATTGGGCTTCTCCAATAGTTTTTGACTACATAGTGTCACTTAAGCAACCATTCCTTATGCATTATGATAACGACGCCATAGAAAGTCGTTAGATTAGATAGATTAGACAGAATTAAATATTACACCCAGATTGTCAGCAGTCATCAAAAGAAAATATGACTGATGCCACTGAATTAGAATGCTTATGTGGTATGTTTGGAAAGAAGTAAAACCAAATGTCTCAAGCCTTACGTGATTCGTGAAGCCTGACTGCACACCATGATTGGAAACCTCTGACTCCTAATACATTTCTGTGTTTAGTTGCAACCCAGTCTCCTTGCATCTGTCTTTCACTTGTTGTAGTGACTGTTGCACAGTGCTTGAATCTGACATAGCTAAAAGGTCATGAGTTGAGTGCATCTTTGTATGCATTCTTCGGCCAAAGAAAATCTGCACCGGCGATAGTGCCAATTGTTCCGAATTAGTATTACGAAATGCTAATAATGCTAAGAATGGATCACTCTGTGACTCAGTAGCCATGGTTATTAGGCGCTTGATTGATTTAACGCAGTTCTTGATTCTTCCGTTCGATGGCAGATAACGAGGTGATGATGTAGAGTGCTTAAAATCATACAGTTCCACAAATCTTTTAAATTTGGTCGCATGAAAGGGACTAATGTCGCTACATATTTCCTGTGGGAGTCCATGCCTCGCAAACTGTTGCAATAGACTGTGTCTGTAATTCACTGTGAAGGCAGTCTATCCACTTCAGTATCCACTTGAACAGTCACCCAGTATTAAGTAGTTCTGATCATGAAATGTGAATATATCGATGCTAACCTTTTGCCATGGATGCATGGGTGCGGGTTGAGACTGCAGTGTTTCATTCTGAGTGGCCTGTTGATACCTTTCGCAAATTGCACGTTGGCTTACCAAGGCTTTGATGTCTTTGGAAATACCGGGGTAGAATATGGCGTTGCGAGCTCTGTGTAAACAACTAGTAACGTCAACATGGGAGGAATGCAGACACTCCAGCAAGAAAGGGCAGACGGCGCGGGTAACTACCATCTGGCCTTTAAAAGATAAGGTCGTCACTCATGACTAATTCATCCGTTAGGGTAAAGTAATGGTGGATGCTGACTGGTACCTCGCTGCAGTTAAAGGCCATCCAACTGCCATTTGGTGCTTCAGCTCACTGTACTGTTCATCCGCTTGGGCGGCTTCTCTGATCTTTTTGATTGTACTCTCGTGGAAACTGACTGGTTCTGTCCCAAGGATCATGGCTCGGGATGTAGTTTGGCTTAAAGACAGCCACCAGTTGAGTCCTTGTGCAATATGATAACAATGCTATAGAAGTTTCCAGATTAGAGATTAAAAAAACATTTACTAGATATACAAAATGGAATACCAATGATGTGTAAATCTATTACTGCAACCATACAGAATGAGTATGTGACTGACTGTCCAACCAAACTCAAACATTTGAGCAGTCAATAATAATTCACCTCATTGAAGGCTTCAAGGTTGACTGCAGGAGTGATGTTTAGACTACTCAAGAGGTATGTCTCCAGTTCCAAAGCTTCCTAGTTCACAAAAATATTAATTAACCAACCAAAGTGATCGCAGGCAGGCAGTTATGGCATTTGCTGAAGTCAAGGAGAGGAGAAAGAGTCACAGTAAAGTACCAGGTAGTTTTCGACTGGAAACATGAGCAGAAATTGGAAGAGTGAATTATCTTATTACTAAACACAAGTTAGACAGCTTGACAAAATAGTTTAACAGTAATTTAACAGTGTTACTACACAGCAGGGAAACATCTATAGGTTAATTACAAGCAAAAGAACTGGGAAATCAGAGCTAATCCTCAAGACCATCTAGATACTCACTGATGCTCCACTGCTTGCAATTTCTGCTTCGGCCTTTCACTCAGAACTGAAAACATTCCTCTTCCACAGGTCCTATCTTGACACCCCTTCTTCCTCTTATCTGTCTCTGCTCTCCAACCCCAAACATCACCCACCATAGCTGCCACGCTGTCTCTCTGCCTGACTCTTGGATCTTGACCCGGAACCGAACCCTTTTGCCTATCCATTTTGTTTTGACTGAGCGCCTGTGAATAAGCTTTCGTTGGGCGCTGTAGAAATCTTGGAATTTACGATTACGATTACTATGAACATGATACTACTGCAAGACATGCCACATTACTAAGTACTACATTTAATAAATTTGTAAGTTCCTCACATTTGCTGTCAAATTTCCTTGCACAAGGCCTTCGATACACATGCCTCTGTAAACTGTTTTAATATAATCGAAGAGTAGCTCCTTGTTGAGAACAGCTAAACAAGCCCTTTTCTGAAGCATTGTGAAATGAAATGTCATTAGTTTTGACTTTCTTAGGTCCCTGCAAGAAGAAAAACCACTGATATGGTAGGGACGGTTCTCTTGTTGACCTGACCTTACCAGTGGAGTTCAACTGGGCTTCTCCAAAGGTTTTCTATTTTTGTCTGTGGTTTCATTTCAAGCGACCACCGACTGATGTGTCGTGTATCATGACAATGACACTATAGAAGTCATTATATTAGATTAAAAATATCTTGCCCTAAACTTTTGAGTTGTCTTCATTCCATGTTTGTTCCACAGAGCTTCACAACATCATGACTAAAACCAACCTTTTCTGGACTTTTCCCCATTGGCTTTTCCCAGTTACCAGACTGCTCTGCTGATCTTTTACTCAAACAACCGAACCTTTTTGATCTTACTCACCTTCATTAAGCAAGCTATCTGTCCACTGCATTTACTAAGTCAGGAACTACCATAATTGTAACTGTAATCATAAATGTGTATGGCACTTCTTCAAGAGAGACTAATCAGAGATGTTCTCCACGCTAGCCTAAACAATGTCAAAGTCACTACCCTGAATAGTATTTTCATTGCATCTTCTCAGTGCATGCATATTTTTAAAAAAATTGTTCTGATGATCAGTTACAGGCAACAAGTGTAATCAATCAAAAAGTGAACTTCCTCCCTTCCTCAATCCTTCCTTCGATCTGTTTTTTCTTGCCATTTCTCTTTTGTGTGCTCTTCTGCTCTATGTTCTCTCAGTTTCTGTTTACCTGTACCTCTTGGGCTACAGATCTCTTCATTGTGCCATAGAATCATCCAAGAGCAGCACTTTCTTTTCCTCGCTTCTGCATTACTTCATTCAGCAGTTTGAAAATAAACTGTTGAGAGGCAATTTTATGCCTACAGTTCCAAAGTCCCAATAAGCAGATTTTCCAAATTGCCAATAAGCAAAAATGATAGTTACACTGCTCCTACAGAGTGCCAAAAGTGATTACTTGTTAGTTTTTCTGGGCATAGTGAAGAGTTGTAATAGCAATCTGCTCACTCATCTCGAACTTTGCCATACGATCAACGACTGTCCGGAAGAGTAGCTAAACACATAAATGGGAAAAATGATCAACAGCAACAGAACAAACACCTGACTAAAAGGCATTTAACAAACCTCCATCATATAAAAGATTACTTTATTTCCATTTTCACAAAACTGGTAGGCCTAATTCTGCTGCATCTCTTGACATGCTGACTGCAAGCCCTCAGGAATCGTATCCTCGATGACATTACCACGATGTATGAAGTGAGGATTTTCCATTCTTTAAATATGAGAAAGTGCTTGGTTAGAAAATGTTTTGACAGAGTTCAGTATATCAGGAGTACCTTAAAGGGTTACAAAAAGGTGCTATGTTATTTCCAATTACTCTGCTAAGAACAGACATTAGCATAGCTAGACATAAACTGCTTGGTGTCAAACACATTCATTTTGCAGTTTTGTCAAATGACCTCAAAAAGCCATAATGTCTGGCTATATCCATAGTAACTATCCTATAATGCCAAAAAATTGATGTCTAAGAACATTCTGGCTACCCTGGTGTCTGCTATATCTAGACATTATTTTTAGGTGTGTATACAAACATCTACGACTAAACATCTGTATGCATAAAATGCACATGCATGACATGATAATCCGTTTTGTAAGTACTGTGAACAGAGCAGAAGCAAAGGCATAAACCCAAAGATAAAAAGCTGAGGAACACTGCAAGTCAAATATGCCTGGTCAGAAATTTTAATGGGATAAAATTGGTGGCAAATCAACTTGAAGCAGCTCCAGTAATTCCTATTCCTTGCTGAAGATGGTAACTTCTATCTTTATATAGATATGATAGAATAGCATTAAGTATATAGGCATTTGATTTTCAGCTTACAGGCAGCTTGTCATTGAAACCTCCAAGGCATAGGCTTAGACCGCTTCCAAATACTTCAACACGGTAACTGAAATTATAATAACTGTCAAAATCCATCACATCAAAATTAATAAACAATTTTAAATTATCTTTTTGACTCTGATCATTATAGTATAAAATTACAATGATGAAACATATCACATGTGTGCATCTGTGTATCATACATGGCTTCTCAGTTTTAGTGACAAACTGAGCTAGTTCGTACTTGGGTGACTGACCATCCATGGAATACCTGGCGCCCATTCAGCCTTCCATGCTTAATAGGTCGGTAAAGTACCAATACAAGTTGGGAAGTTAAAATGCTGTCCTGTCCACTGAATACTATTGTCATGTTTCTTCCTCATTTGATTGACATTTCTACCTAAGGACCATGATTTGACGAGTTTCCATAAAGGCATGTATGCAAGTGCATTACCTTTACCTTAATTTCAATATTTATATAGAGCACTATAAGAAACTCTCTAAGGGGCTAAAAATCAGAGATCTGGATTGAAGAATATAAATTAATAATTAAATTATTTTTCAGCCATATAGATCCCTTTGCTCTGAAATGTGATATTTGTATTTGCATGTTTTGTGACCAGTAAATTATTATCTAGAAATAAATAAATTGTTTGGAAACAGAAAGCAAATCAGTTAAACCAGATTTTCAGCTTCTAAATTAAATCAAATGTTCAAAATAAAATTTTTACTTGTGGAAAACTCAAAACTGGAAAAACACTTCATATAGTTAGCTTATATCATAAAAATGCAAAATAACCTCCTTATCCATTACTTTTGTTGTTTTAAGAATGTGGCCAGAACACAGTTCAATATCTACCTCTTAGAGGTCCCATTGAAGACCTAAGTAAATAACCATAAATCTGTTTCATTTCTAACCTAAGGCCTGCGACTTCAGCTGGATATCCAACCTCACTGAGGACTTGTGTTAATCCCATGATGTACATGTCCAACATGCAGCGACTGAAAACACAAAGACCTACGATAAGAAGTCAGAACACCAGAATTTAACATAATGGATGCCTCTATTAATTTTGTGCCAAATATAACACTGGCCAAAAGCCATATTGATCGGTGACAAAGTAATAGTAATGTGTTATTGTAGAATCAATAATAGAGACTCCAAAAGTAAAATGTTATTGTACTTAAGCAAAGTTTTAGTAGTTTTACTTGCAACAAGTATTAAAAATTGGAAATTTTTATACTTAGCCAAATGCAATAATGCATAATTGGGTAAACAGGCACCTGTTCTGTAAGAATGCGGTAAAAATACGGGAACATCATCTTTGTTGTGACATAGCATTACACTGTCTAATTATTGTGGAGTGTCAGATTATTTGAAATCGTTCCACCACGAGTGGGAAGGTGATAAAGGCAAGCAAGCTGGGTAAAAGTTCCACAAGGAGCATGGAATCAATGTGCTTAAGGTATTAACAGCACAAGTTTGTTGACAGTCAGAGGGATATGTATGGAACCAACCTACATAAGTAGCTTAAGTCCATAGTAATGGGTTATTGTGTTATGCGTCATGTGTTATCGTATCACCTTCTGACCCGACCCAGTGTTTGGAAAACCAGTTGGCCGGGAAGGAACAGAACCATGTAAATATCGAAGGACAAAAGACTGAGTGAGGAACACTATGATAAAGCTGTAAGATGCATAGAAAAACAGTTTACTTTGAACTACACTGGCTATAAGTGATGATTGCAGCATGATCAAATTATGAAAATGACCACAAGCAGATTCGTTTGCACTTGGGGGCCTCAGATATGTCTATGTATGTACACATGAAACCATGCAAATACGTACATACATATGTACAAATATGTGCAGGTATGTATAAGGGCATTTACCGGTAGGTCTGTATGTATATCAAAAAGATCAGCGTTTAAGAGAGCCCCTCAACAGTTTTCAGGTTGACTCACTTTAATGCAGATCTTTCAGCCTCAATGCTCTTCAGTAAGTAGATGTAAGCTTTAATTAATAAAAAATATCAAATGAGTAGTTACTTATTCATTAAACTACACAAACTACAACTAAATAATTAAAACAACAGCCATATTTGTTATTTACAACTGCACTATCATTAGTGATCTGTCACCTCACAGAATGTCTCAAATAATGGAATAACTCCATTGATCATGGAATAATAGCAGAAAATGCAATGCAGCCAGTTTAACCCAAAGAAGCTTGAAACCTACTAACATAAAATACATGTGATAAGTAAATAAATCTTAAAGCAGCATCACCAGAAGGGTTGATCCACTCATCAGAAAAAAAGTTCATCTTACCTTTAGGCACGTTGAAGTCACGATCTTTTTTAAACCAGAGTCTGGCTCCTGGCAAGCTTGTAACTGGCCTCTCCAGCTGCACAGATTACAAGCAGAACATTTGATTATGTGCTAATCCAACAATGTGAAATGCGCTAATTCACATTTGCAAATTATTTAAAAAGCAGAAGAAAGACTTCTTATACATTGTTTAATGACTGAATTTGTTAGTTATAGCCTGTGTTTTTAATTTTCTATGAAAGTCATTACTTTACTTAGACTTTTATATTTCTGCTTCTTTCTTCCACAGTTTAGTTTCTCACAGTGTACATCATTTGTCAGATTCCTGCATCAATGGCCACCTTGCAGACATATGTTACAAGGCAGCCAAAATTAAGTGGACCATTTATGGAGTCTGCAGATATATCCTGTTAAAAATACACAACCTGAATCTTAGAAATTGGAATCCGTAAGTGGTGACGACATGATCACAGTCATATAAAGAAAAATAATGATGATGATCATGCAAGGAAGTGAATGTATGTATGTATGCATGTATATATATATGGCTATTTACATATCGCCATTTACATAAGAACCTCACAAGAGCGCTAAACATGGCTATCTAACAGATCTAAAAAGGTGTGAATTAATGTGAGTTGAAAAAGTTTTTTGAGCACTCTTTCTTGGAAAAAAAACAGGGAAGCCAGCTCCCGAAGGAGACTCCAACACATGAAAAAGCACAATGAGTATGTGACTGACTGTCCAACCAAACTCAAACATTTGAGCAGTCAGTAATAATTCACCTCATTGAAGGCTTCAAGGTTGACTGCAGGAGTGATGTTTAGATTACTCAAGAGGTATGTCTCCAGTTCCAAAGCTTCCTAATTCACAAAAATATTAATTAACCAACCACAGTAGTTGCAGGCAGGCAGTTATGGCATTTGCTGAAGTCAAGGAGAGGAGAAAGAGTCACAGTAAAGTACCAGATAGTTTTCGACTGGAAACATGAGCAGAAATTGGAAGAGTGAATCACCTTATTTCTAACACAAGTATATGACTGACTGTCCAACCAAACTCAAAAATTTGAGCAGTCAATAATGATTCACCTCATTGAAGGCTTCAAGGTTGACTGCAGGAGTGATGTTTAGACTACTCAAGAGGTATGTCTCCAGTTCCAAAGCTTCCTAATTCACAAAATATTAATTAACCAACCAAAGTGGTCAGAGGCAGGCAGTTATGGCATTTGCTGAAGTCAAGGAGAGGAGAAAGAGTCACAGTAAAGTACCAGATAGTTTTCGACTGGAAACATGAGCAGAAATTGGAAGAGTGAATCACCTTATTTCTAACACAAGTTAGACAGCTTGACAAAATAATTTAACAGTAAGTTTTACTCCACAGCAGGGAAACAGGTTAATTACAAGCAGAAGTGCTGGAAAATCAGAGCTAATCCTCAAGACCATTTAGATACTATGAATGTGATAGTACTGCAAGACAGACCACATTGCTAAGTACAACATTTAATAAATTTGTAAGTTCCTTACATTGGTTTTAATATTTCCTTGAATCAGCCCCTCGACACACATGCCTGTGTACAACCTTTTCATGAAATCTGATAGTAGCTGCTTGTTAATAGCTAAGCATGCTTTCTGTTGAAGCACTGTATAGTGGTAAGTCAGCAACTTTGACTTTCTCAAGTCTCTGTAAGAAGAAATACCGCTAAAATGGTTGGGACGGTTCTCTGACCTTACCAGTGGATTTCAACTGGGCTTCTCCAAAGGCTTGCAATTTCTGACTACGGTTTCCTTTGAAGCGACCACCGACTGAGGTCTCATGCATCATGACACTGACACTATAGAAGTCATTATAGAAGTGTCCATGCTAGCCTGAATGATGTTAAAGTCACTACCCTTAGTAGCATTTGAATATGATAATTGAAATTACAAGAAGTAACTGTAAAAATCCATAACACCAAAACAGTACAAAAATTTAAGTTATCCTTTTCACTATGATCATTATAGTATTCCATTACAATGATGAAACATATCACATGTGTGCATCTGTGTGTCATACATGGCTACTTGGTTTTACTTACGTTGAAACAAATTGAGCTAGATTAGTACTTGGAGGACTGACCATCCATGGATATGTGGCACCCATTCAGCCCTCCTTCCTTAATAGGTCGGTAAAATACCGATACAAGTTGGGAAGTTCAAAAGCTGTCCTGTCATTGAATGCTATTGTCTTGTTTTTTCCTCAGTTGATTGAAACGTCTACCTTAGGACCATGATTTGACGAGTTTCTACATAGGCACGTATGCAAGTGTGTTACCTTTACCTTAATCTCAATATTTACATAGAGCACTATAAGAAACTCTCAAAGGGGCTAAAAATCAGAGATTTGAATTGAAAAAATACAAATTAATAATTAAATTATTTTTCAGCCATATAAATCCCTTCGCTGTGAAATGTGATATTTGTACTTGCATGTTTTGTAACCAGTAAATTATTATCTAGAAATAAATAAATTAAAATGTTTGGAAACATAAAGCAAATCAGTTAAATCAGATTTTTCAGCTTCTAAATTAAATCGAATGTTCAAAATAAAATTTTACTTGTAGAAAACTCGAAATTGGAAAAACGATCTTCATATTTCACAAAAATGCAAAATAAACTCCTTATCCATTACTTCTGTTGTTTCTAAAAATGTGGCCAGCACACAGTTCAACATCTACCTCTTAGAGGTCTCACTGAAGACCTATGTATATAAATCTGTTTTATTTCTGACCCAACGCCTGTGGTTTCAGCCAGATAGCCAACCTCGCTGAGAACCTGCCGCAACCCCATAACATAGAAGTCAATCATGCATTGGCTGAAAACACAAAGACCTATGATAAGAAGTCAGAACACCAGAATTTAACATAATGGATGTCTATATTAATTTTGTGCCAAATATAACACTGGCCTTAAGCAGTATTGATCAGTGACAAAGTAACTGTAATGTGTTATCATAGTAACAAAGTAAAAGTAACACGTTATCATACTTAAGCAAAGTTTTAGTAGTTTTACTTGCAACGAAGTATCAAAAATTGGAGAGCAATTAGCTTTGATACTTCTGAGATGGAAGTTGATGTTTGCTTTAATTAATAAAAAAATTTAAATCTCATTAAACTACACAAAATACAACTGAATAATTAAAACAACAGCCATATTTGTTATCTACAATTACACTATTATTGAATGTCTCAAATAATGCATTGATAATAGAGTAGCCAGTTTAATCCAGATGCTTGAAACCTACTAAATTAAAATGCATGTAATAAGTAAATGAATCTTAAAGCAGCATCACCAATAAGGGTTGATCTATTTGTCAGAAGCAAAAGTTAAGCTTATATTCACAAAAACGCAAAATAAACTCCTTATCCATTACTTTTGTTGTTTTAAGAATGTGACCAGAACACAGTTCAGCATCTACCTCTTAGAGGTCCCATTGCAGACCTATGTATATAACCATAAATCTGTTTTATTTCTAACCTAAGGCCTGTGGTTTCAGCCAGGTAGCCAACCTTGCTGAGAACCTGCCGCAACCCCATAACATAGAAGTCGATCATGCATCGGCTGAAAACACAAAGACTTACGATAAGAAGTCAGAACACCAGAATTTAACATAATGGATGCCTATATTAATTTTGTGCCAAATATAACACTGGCCACTGCTTATGGCCAAAGTAATAGTAATGTGTTACTGTAGTAACAAAGTAAAAGTAACAGGTTATCATTGTTATCTACAATTACACTGTTATTAGTGACAATATTTCTCTCTCCATGCTGCCTTTGTTTAGCAGGGGACTTTGAAAGAATTCAGCAAATCTCTTCAGCCCTTGCTTAAAGAAAGCACTCTGTACATCGAATTAGTAGACTGTCTGAAACACAACTAAACATTATACTCAGCTGATTACACACAGTCTTGTAATGCAATGAAAACAATCATATATCACCCTGTTTGGATTTAAGGAGGCGGCCTCCAAGGTAAATGTTGATTTCACACAAAACACCATTAACAGATTAAATCAGTCACTCACTTATTACAAACCTCTTTGAACAATAATCCTGCGGTTTTAGGATGTTTCAGCTGAAGCACAATGGTCACAACAGCCTTTCAATTCATGTTTACCAAATGAAGCAATGACTGGGGTACAATGTCTTGTTGACAATTAGTGGAAAAAGAACCATTAAGCTCAAGTTATTTTGAAATAATTCATCATGAATTAGTTTAGCTGCGCACATTAAATGAACATCATCTGCATCAGCATTTCTGGGTTGCTCCAGTGGTAACCCAACATTCTCCTTGTAAATCATTAAAACTTCTTTACCATGATTAAAACAAGTCAGACCTGGTAAATGGCACAGTAATCTCTCTTTGAAAAGAGTTGCATGTGGTCTCTTTCTATCGAGGTCAGGAGATATGCAGTTGAGTTGAGAAATATAAATGTCATTTACTTCACTAAGTTTAAACACTGGAGTACTTGCATTGCTAGCTCTAACATCTTCAATATAAGAAATTACTTCTGCAAATGCAATAGATTCCACCTGCCTGCTATAATGGAGTTTTCCTTTCTGCAACCTCATGTGATGCTTCCACATGCGATGGTTTGCGATATAGATCCAGCAAACAACTGGGGTGATATTTTGCTTCAATTGCAACGATGTGACCACTACTCAACTTAGCAAACACTGCATGATCATGAATTAATTCAGCACATGACTGAACTCTTTTAGTAATTTCAAGAGTCATAGCTTGTCGCAAATTGTCTGAGACTTGTTGTGATTGAACTCTTCATTTAATTATAATTACGTAAAGTAGAGACTGTGTCTATACTCATGTTAACACTGTGCTATTCCAAATCGGGTTCGAAGCCAAATTGTCAAAGATTGTCAACGTCAGTGAAGAGTGAAATTACGGTACCTGGAAGGAACTGCAGCAAACACCTCCACAACCCAGCGCTGCAGAGTGTCCAATGATTCTGAAAACATTCAGACTTTATTGTCACAAAGCAAACAAAGTTGAATTTCTGCAAAATGTTCTGCAGGCAGCTGTTTGCATTTTAGCAAATTAATGTGCAAACCAATGTTACTGAAAAGTTTATATTTACAGCAAGTCTTTGTCAGATGGATGCCCAAAGGAAAATTAATTTGTAAACGTTTTTAGCATTCAGCATTCCTCACCATTCCCCTTTAGCATTAAAAACTGAATCCTTTGGTTTCAAATAATCCTTAACCCTGTAGGCACTAATGCACTTGACATAAATAAACCATTTGCATTCTCCACTTTATGAAATGGTGGATAGCTGACAACAAACCTTGAGACGTAACAGCTAATGTCATGTGTTGGGCCATGTAATACTTCCTACGGAAATCCGATAGAGCTTGATGGAGGTTTACTCTGCTGCGCTTTAAAGAGTCCGCGCTCCCTAAGAAACCAACACACATACAAAATGTAATGCTACAGCAGCCTTTAAAGAAGTCCAGTGTTAAAAGAGGAGATGCAGACACACATTTATAAACATATACATACATACACATTTGCTCACTCACTCATATATATATATATATATATATATCAATGCTCAGTACAAAGCAGTGCAACTGAAATCTGGTGTTTTGCTCTCCATGTACTTGGAAGATCTGGCAGGAACAGGTCAGATTGCCATATGGCATATATGTGGCAATGGAATAACAATTGTTCAGCACCTATTACAGGTACTCAAATTGTGCTGTATTTTGATACAAGTATACTAACAAAAAAATAATAACTTCGTAACATTCAGCATTCCTCACCATTCCCCCTTTAGCATTAAAAACTGAATCCTGTGGTTTCAAATAATCCTTAACCCTGTAGGCACTAATGCACTTGACATAAATAAACCATTTGCATTCTCCACTTTATGAAATGGTGGATAGCTGACAACAAACCTTGAGATGTAACAGCTAATGTCATGTGTTGGGCCATGTAATACTTCCTACGGAAATCCGATAGAGCTTGATGGAGGTTTACTCTGCTGCGCTTTAAAGAGTCCGCGCTCCCTAAGAAACCAACACACATACAAAATGTAATGCTATAGCAGCCTTTCAAGAAGTCCAGTGTTAAAAGAGGAGATGCAGACACACATTTATAAACATATACATACATACACATTTGCTCACTCACTCATATATATATATATATATCAATGCTCAGTACAAAGCAGTGCAACTGAAATCTGGTGTTTTGCTCTCCATGTACTTGGAAGATCTGGCAGGAACAGGTCAGATTGCCATATGGCATATATGTGGCAATGGAATAACAATTGTTCAGCACCTATTACAGGTACTCAATTTGTGCTGTATTTTGATACAAGTATACTAACAAAAAAATAATAACTTCGTAACATTCAGCATTCCTCACCATTCCCCCTTTAGCATTAAAAACTGAATCCTGTGGTTTCAAATAATCCTTAACCCTCTAGGCACTAATGCACTTGACATAAATAAACCATTTGCATTCTCCACTTTATGAAATGGTGGATAGCTGACAACAAACCTTGAGACGTAACAGCTAATGTCATGTGTTGGGCCATGTAATACTTCCTACGGAAATCCGATAGAGCTTGATGGAGGTTTACTCTGCTGCGCTTTAAAGAGTCCGCGCTCCCTAAGAAACCAACACACATACAAAATGTAATGCTACAGCAGCCTTTAAAGAAGTCCAGTGTTAAAAGAGGAGATACAGACACACATTTATAAACATATACATACATACACATTTGCTCACTCACTCATATATATATATATATATCAATGCTCAGTGCAAAGCAGTGCAACTGAAATCTGGTGTTTTGCTCTCCATGTACTTGGAAGATCTGGCAGGAACAGGTCAGAATGGAATAACAATTGTTCAGCACCTATTACAGGTACTCAAATTGTGCTGTATTTTGATACAAGTATACTAACAAAAAAATAATAACTTCGTAACATTCAGCATTCCTCACCATTCCCCCTTTAGCATTAAAAACTGAATCCTGTGGTTTCAAATAATCCTTAACGCTGTAGGCACTAATGCACTTGACATAAATAAACCATTTGCATTCTCCACTTTATGAAATGGTGGATAGCTGACAACAAACCTTGAGACGTAACAGCTAATGTCATGTGTTGGGCCATGTAATACTTCCTACGGAAATCCGATAGAGCTTGATGGAGGTTTACTCTGCTGCGCTTTAAAGAGTCCGCGCTCCCTAAGAAACCAACACACATACAAAATGTAATGCTACAGCAGCCTTTAAAGAAGTCCAGTGTTAAAAGAGGAGATATAGACACACATTTATAAACATATACATACATACACATTTGCTCACTCACTCATATATATATATATATATCAATGCTCAGTGCAAAGCAGTGCAACTGAAATCTGGTGTTTTGCTCTCCATGTACTTGGAAGATCTGGCAGGAACAGGTCAGAATGGAATAACAATTGTTCAGCACCTATTACAGGTACTCAAATTGTGCTGTATTTTGATACAAGTATACTAACAAAAAAATAATAACTTCGTAACATTCAGCATTCCTCACCATTCCCCCTTTAGCATTAAAAACTGAATCCTGTGGTTTCAAATAATCCTTAACGCTGTAGGCACTAATGCACTTGACATAAATAAACCATTTGCATTCTCCACTTTATGAAATGGTGGATAGCTGACAACAAACCTTGAGACGTAACAGCTAATGTCATGTGTTGGGCCATGTAATACTTCCTACGGAAATCCGATAGAGCTTGATGGAGGTTTACTCTGCTGCGCTTTAAAGAGTCCGCGCTCCCTAAGAAACCAACACACATACAAAATGTAATGCTACAGCAGCCTTTCAAGAAGTCCAGTGTTAACCCCGTCACCGCTAGCTGCGGGCCTGTGCCCATTGATTACACGATTTTGCACGGCAAGTGGGCGGAGCTTCGTATCTGTCTACATATAAGAATCTGTGGTAAAATATTATAATGCTAACCTGTATGTATTGGAGTCATTTGGTGATTTCAGTACATCATCCCCAATTTTTACCATTAGAAAAGTTTTTATATTGAATCAATTTCTTCTGCTGAAAGTGGTACAATGAAAAATCAAAGGATAGATCTGTAATTGTATTTTAATTAGGAATTTCTATCGCGCTGATATTTAATGCACAAGTCATCAACCACCATAAACCATCTATCCATGCGAAAATCCTGATGAATCATGCTGACGTCATTGTTGCATTAAGGCGGCGGCAAGAATGAAGTTATTGCGAAGTGAAGTTATGCACGGGAAGAAACAACTTTCCAGACCCATATCTATTGCAGAAGACCGGCAGATAGAACCTAACTAGTCTTAATCAGTTGCAATCTTGCACAACCCAAATCATGTCTTACATCAGCTACTCCCACCAGTTAGAACCCTCAGTTATTCCCTACGGCCCCACACCCATGATCATATTATTCCTCCTGCTGACAATTTAACGCGTAAATGTTTTATTATTAGGATATTGTATGAATATTAAGTTTTCTTGTGTTCTTAAATACTTGTAAACCGATGTGCGATTAGCTATTTAACAAATACTTACTTTACTTACTTACTTACTTTTGAGTTCAACAATTTTATACACTCAAGAATTAAAGAATTAAACCAAGCATTTAAAGCTTAATGATAAAAATCTAAATTACTTTACCGATTTCATGAGATGAAGCCTCTGTTTCATGTGTACCATGGTGTTGAACGATAAGTGGTAGCATCGTATAACCTAACAAACTAAAATATGTGAGCAAATAAGACTACTTTAATCCAAACTAAAAGTTATTGAAACTTCTATGGCAACACTTGATTGATATTTATTGATTGTTGGCTAGTTTTAATCATGCATCATGGTTTTATATTATAAAGCATGTTTCTGAGGTTGTCATTGGAGCTGCTCCTTTGACTGTCAGCACACAGCTGATGGACCTGTTTCAAGTGGATGTTGTCTGCCATGGAAGAACATCACTCCCTCAAAGTATCTCTCAGTGTAAAGTTTATGCATTGTAAACAAGTCTCTTTTGTGTAAGTTATTCTCTGGGTTTGGTCTTGAAAGTGCTAAAACGGTTATATCACTTAATTACTTAAACTTGCCCTGTTTCTGTTGTCGTTTCTAACAATGCAGTGAAGGCCGTGCTGAATTTCTTAAAATGCCTAATAAATGTTTATGCCTCAGAGGCCGCCAAAGCAGTGGCATAACTGGCCGGAGGTGCTGGTGTTTAGACCCTCCTGAGGCAAGACCCTCAGCCTCGGCATACGTGTTGATCCGATTAGATTTTAGATGTACCCTCCCACCCACTTCCCGATCAGTAACTTGACATTGTCGATGGATACGAGTATCATAAAGCAGAACATTTTCCAGCTGATTTCTGGTATTCAGTTCCTGGCCTGTTTTATTTCGGCAAAATGTTTTGCTCGTGCTAAACTTTTTTGCTTAGTTTTGTAATAGTTGTTAATTTAAATTCTGGAAATAATTAAAAATTACAAGAGAAAAAAATTCTCAACACGTTGCTTTTACATTGCGAGTCTAAAGTAACGACATGCTCTAAATGCTGGTATATGGTTTAAACAGTCAATGAAGACAAGATTAGAATCTAACGACTTCTATAGCGCCATTATTGTAATGTCCAGGACATCAACTGATGGTCATTTCAATTGAAATCGCAGTCAAAGTCATTATCCGGTAAAGAAACCAGGTTGAACTCCGATATTTTAGAGAAACCAGAAGCTAAGATACTGTGGTTAAGCTACTTGAAACAGATGAGTCTTAAGCTATCTTTGGACCAGCTACCGAAAACGCCTGAGAATCCAACACTGTCTTGGTACGAGGCACAAGAGTCGCAGCGTCCACTGATCGAGTGCAGAATTTTGTTATGAGAAGTCAGCATAGAACAGAGATAGGTCGGCTATTAGACTCTACTACTTTGTCTAATCTAACCGATGGTCGCTTAAGTGAAATCAGAATCGTGATGCATTGGAGAAGCTGTGTGGAATTCAGATATGTCAGAGAAACCAGAAGTTAGGCCACGTTGGGTTAGCAAGTTAAAAGAGATGAGTCTTAATTTTAGATGTGAAGGACAATAAAGAATTAACTAAACGAACAGAAATGGGCAGCAAACTCCAAAGCTTTGGGCCAACCACCGAGAACGCTCGAGAACCCAACACCATCATGGTACGTGACACAACAAGAATCATAGGGTGTATTGATCAAGTGCTATATTTGTTGGTATGACGAGTGAGCATGGAACAGAAATAGGGCACCTGATTTAAATGTAGTACTTTATGGATGAGCAACAAGTGTAACGTATGCAATATTGGCGTAATATGTTGGTTTTTAGGGGTCTTTGTTTTGACTCTAGCGAAAGAGTTTTGAACCATTTGTTGTTTGTGCAGACCTGCCTTTGTAGCACTAATGAGAAGTGAGTTACAATAGTCAAATCTGACAGAAAGGAAAGAATTTGTCAGTGAGATTAAGACAGCTTAAGACAAATAAGATCTGAGCTTTGAAGTAAAGGAAGACCTAATCCTCGCTAGACATAGAGTATAAAATAATAGACATGCTCACTATTACCCAGACTCAACTAAAATCATACTATCTTCCTATGATAAGGCAAACGTATTTCGATCTCTTAGACGTTTGCCTTGTCGAAGACCTTCCAAGTAGTAAATTGTAGTAATTAGAAAGACAAAAACGAACAGCCTAGAAATACAAGGACTCTTTCTATTATGAAAAGGAGAGGTGCTGCTGCATATGATAACTTCATTACCTCATCTGTTTCAACTTCCTTGTCTTAGTCTAACTTGTGATTTCTCTAACATATCAGGATTCAACCTAGATTTTCCAGCGAGTAGTGATTTTTTACTACTATATCACTTGATGCTTTGTACATTTTGATTACGGCGCTACAGAAGTTCGTTAGATTAGATTGCCCATCACACAAAACATAGGTAAAGACTTTAAAATCTCTCAATGGCCACCTTCTCTAAAGTAGCCCATCAAATAGAAGTTGATCACCCTGCGCCACTTGCGAGGAAGGTCCCTCGAATGATCGTCGAGATACAGAGGACTCGACTCCACCCAGCGTAATCAACTATAGACTACCGGTTTGGCTGCTTCAACAGATGTGACCGTCGTTGAACTGAGATCGTTATCCAAAACATTTGCTCGGGTAACCACAGTAGAAATGTTACCAGTGGTCGTCTACCGCAGACATGCATTGGTTAACGCGTACGCCTATGAGAGTAAGTATGCCGGTTCGTGCCCCGATCGTGGCTTTTTTCAGAGATCTGAATTTCTGGCTATCACGGTCCACACACGGGTACCTTAAATGGCGTGACACCCATTAAAACGGGCAGCGGCGGTGAAGGATCTCACCCGATCAATTCATTGAAAAATGAGCAGGGTCGAGATCATACAGTCGCTATAGAAAACTGTGTACATTGACATTTACACACGCAGAACCACCCAACGGGTTTCCATGGAGAGTTGGCAGATAAAGCCATGTTCAGAGTTCCCAGACCGCGTTGCATCGACGATGAAGAACGAAGTAGAAAGACTTTCAACTGTAAATTGTAAAACTTGAGACGTGAAAAATAGCGTTTGCATGGAGCAGAAGATAGATATAAAAAGCCGAAGACACAATGGATAAAAAGTTATAACAGATTCCTCGGAATACATAAAAAACTAGCATGCAAATGACTTGCAATTAATTGAAATAAGACAAAAATAGCGAATAAAACGGCCACATATTTTTAATAGGAGCAGGATATATGTAAACACAAGAAAAAACTCTGATTTGGTCGAGGTTGAAACCTAGTCATGGACTTCGAGTTGATAGCAAATCGTGTGAAGAGACTATGGTCTAACAAAAGTAAGTAGGCATATAAGCGTGAAGTATTTTGAAGTTTATCAGGTGAACTGCTCATCAAGGCCTAATCTAAAACGTCCATAGTTCAATCGTCACTTCAATAATAGGCCAGTGACGTCGTTCGTTCTCAACACTACGACAATTTTTTTACAAATAATACTTCCAATAATAATAATAATAAGAACAATCTCTAAAATGAACTCCTGTCAGGTCATCGTTAGATCCAAGTCCAAGATTATCATATTTCCTCTATGAACCATCATTTTATGCCCTGTATTAACCACCAAACCTTCAACTCATTTACTGCCTCTCCAAATATCATACAATTTGTGACCCTGTTAAGATCTCGATGTTGGACCGAACATATGCATACAGAATCGTTTGGGTAATCAATTACTATGATGGAATGCCAAATACATTTAACTTAACACTTGCTGAGGTCAAGTGCTGGCCTCTCTATGCATTCTCGCATATATCTCTATTTAGACTACATGAGTGTTCGAGTGCATTTATGAAATATCTTTCAAAGAACGGTTACTTTAGTGTACGTGACTTTTTCAGAAAGCATTAAGCTCTTTAAAGCATTTTTCTTAAACTCAAGTGTCAACAACACTGGAAGTACATTGAAAAGATTACTGAAATATTTAAGAAATAAGTAAAACCATTTGAATTTTCTGAAGGAATGTTAATGGTAACACGATAGAAATGTTGCATACAAAATAGAAATTCAACTATCAAAACTTTTAAATCAGAACAGATTTTGTCGGTCGCCTGCCTCAACAGTTAACTTTGAAAAGTGTTGATTTTCTATTCTTTGTTGTTTGCCTCTGCTTCCAACCCATTGATCATTTCTTCTGCTATGAAAGAAGACAATTAGTCCGTTAAAGTAACTTTAGAAGCTACGGCTAAGAAAAATTAACATGTTCAATTTCTTACCATCAGCATATGCTGGGACCTCGGACCAGCAGCCAAGAAAGAAGGAGAACCGCAGTATTTTCGATGTGTATAGGCCTAACAAGAATCAGAGTATCTGGTGATTGAATGAAATACTAGTGAGTCTTTTGGATGAGCAAAGAGTTAGGATAGTTTGGTGTTGGATGAGGAAGGAGGAAGGATAGGTTGGTGTTGGGTGAGCAAGGAGGAAACACAGGTTGGCTGAGCTATAGTCTGCTAGACACATGGTGAACTAGATTCTGAGGTATTTCGCTTTGGTCTAGCATGAAGTGCGGAGCCATTTGTAATTAATGCAAATTTATTTTTGTGAATTGTGACCACGGTAAGAAGAGAGTTACAGAAATCAAGACTACTAGAATCTCGGGCGTTAGTAGTGAAACATTTTGTATGAGAAAATAGAAAGATCTGCAAATGACCTGAAGAAGACATGATGTAATCAAATGCCGTTCAGATTTCTTATTGAGCCAGTGCAGGCGACAATCAGTTCACCGAGGTGGATGTAAGTAAGCCAGTCGAACTTGTTAAGCTGTTGGCTTACGACAAGAAGAATGAATTCGGTCTTAGACGGGTTCGGAAGCTTATTAAAGGTCTTCCGAAACTTCCCGTCCAGGCCACCCTGGAAGAAAACCTTGGATAAGCGTTATTCTGACGGTACCGAATAAAGCCCAGAAAGACTGGAAGACCAAGATAAATATGAACCAGAATATCAAAGGATCTAAAACAACACAGACTTCCACTGAACACTGACCTAGTTAGCTACTTTGGTTAACGCGCAGGCAAGGCGCCTCTGTGCGTGAGGATGTCGGTTAGCAACCCGATCGTGGCTTATTTCAGAGATTTGAATCTCGGGCAAACACGGTCTGTGCACGGGGACCTTAAATAGCGTATCACCCATTGAGCGTTGGTGAAGGATGTCACCCGATAAAGTCATTGAAAAATGAACAGGGCCGAGGCCATACGGTAGCTATAGAAAAATACATACAATGGCATTTTTTTCTTGCCATCTGAGCCCATCATCAGAATGAAGCAGGATCAACATTTATTAACAACAGAAAGTATTACTCCTGACAATACAACGGACATTGCTTCAATCCTAATATTAAAAAGTAAAAAGATATGGAAATATATTGTCGTAGTTTAAGAAGAGAATGTCGAGGCCTTGCGGTCGCTATAGAAAACCGTCTACATTTACATTTACATAACTGCATTAAGGGATGTTTGTGACATCTAGATGCAGCTGCACACTCACCGTATGAGAGCGTGGAAAGAGAGGAACAGACAGGCATGAAGGCAGACAGTCAGACAGATCTAAATATGTTCTCTATGTCTCTGAGCCAGTAACTGGACTAACAACTAGAGACACAGACAGACAGACAGACGAGAAAAGCGACAGAAAGAGGGAGTTAGGAAGATGAGAGGTTGGATTGATTTGTCGTTTCCGGTTATGCAGACCTGCGGGGCAGAAAATTGAGGCAACTAACTACACGGTCAGCCAACTAATATTAACGTTTGTTTCAGTGATTCAATCTTTCAAGGCGGACTACTTGTTCAAAATTATTTATAGAGGAACCTTCTCTTTCCCAAGTGGGCCTAGGTACTCGTCCCTCCTGCCTGCAAGGGTCTCAGCTTTGGAAGTTAAGCTACCGACTGTTGAGAAAAGGGCTGTTTAGGCCTTTCCATTAGAGGGCTAATTGTATGGTGCAGGTCATAAACTTAGTCGCCAAACATCTCAGTGCGTTTTAACGTCGATGGCCGAATAACATCCATTCGCGTCCGTCGTCGGATGCCATCAATCACTGTTTTCTTGGCTCTCAAATCGTTTCCGACGCATGAGCAGCTACTCTCAGTTGTTGACCGAGCCTTCTGCTAATGATCTACGCCCTTGTCGCGTCTCCGGCCTACGCACATAGAGAGGCCTACCGGCGTGTCTGTATATTAAAGGAGCCCACACACAACAGGTTGTAGATCCGACACCTGAGGCTGCGGACATGCGATTCATACGTCAGAACTGGTATTATTTCTTTGATCATTCTGCCAACTGTAGGCTACACTGGCCGCTCGTATGAGTAATTGCACAGCGACCTCTCTAGCCGTTTCATTGTGTTGCTGACCTGTCCTCACACGAGGCGTTGCTTTGGTTCTGTAGGTATCAGTAGACCTATCCATAGGCCTTAGCTATAGGTCTATATGTCCGTTCTGTACAAGACCTGCCCGTCGAGCAGACTGCTATCACAAAGCGGTGTTCGGCTTTTGAGTATTATGCCTCCATTTATGCGTAACGATGCGTAACAGCGTTGAAAGCTTGCTTGGCTGATAGTGCAATTATATCTGACTGGAGGATGTGTACATCGGGTTCAGATAAAAAGCAGCGCTCTGCCATTTTAGCCGTAACATGTAATAAACCAAGCAGTAAAAGCTACTCACTGCAATAATTTACACACTCAAATTTATTTATTTCTTAAAACTACTTTAAAAGCTAATTGGCGACCACAGAACACGACAAAACGAGGATCAACCTAACGAGGCTCACAAGGCCAGGACTTGCAAGGCCAGGACTTGCAAGGCCAGGACCTGCAAGGCCAGGACTCACGAGGCCTGACCCCCTGAGGTTAGAAAAACGAGGCAGAAGCCAAGACCCACTAAGCCAAGGTTAAGTTTGACCATAGATATTCTGAATACTACAAAGAATAATAATGCCTGACTACCGACAATATTAACTTGGCACAATCATTTGTTGATTAAGGTAATCAAAGAGGTAATATTTGAAGTGAAAATTTTACTTAATCAGTTGTGAAAAATTTGAGATCAAACTTATGTCAGGTTTAAGAGACCCGTCGAACGCTGTGTTCACATGTGTCCGGGTCTCGTTCTATAGGCTCTGTGGATATGATATATTCAGCTGGCCTTCTTTTTCCCTTGTAGTCTAAATGACTCTATATACAGTTCAGTTCGTTCTGTCAATTCTTTGATGTCATTCAGGTCTGTACTAAAGATGCATCTCTTTCATGTTTACCTACCGTACCCTGGCGTATTGTTTATCTGATTTATCGGAATTGGACTTGGTTTCTCCAATGGATTATGATGGCGATTTCACTTGAAGCGATTATCGACTGAAGCCTTGGGGCATTATGATAACGGCGATATGGAAGTCTTCAGATTAGATTAGATTAGATTATATATAGACTGAGTTCATTTAGCGACAAACCCCTATTGCAACATCTCTAGAAGAGCCTCAAGATCCGAGGTCAGAAATCGCTAGTCCGAATTGGACAGAAGTCCACGAACCGAAGCCGACAAACGACTGGCATTGAAGCTAAAGTTCGTTCTATGGATGACATGGCGCACAAGATGGAAACTCCGTTGGGCATGACTGCACTAAATGATGTTCTTTAGCGAAGCCTGTTGACGTCTTCTATGTTTCTTCATTTCTGAAACAAATCTCATTTTCTTTTCTTTCATCTTTTTTTCATTATATACTTTTCACCTTTTCACCTTCTTTTTATAATTTTTAAAAATACTTTCAATATTATTATTTGTCTATTTCTTATTTTTCATTTTACTATTTTCTATTATTTATTTTCATATTTAAGATAGTTTCTATATATTTCTTTTTATTCGTTTTGAAAGATAACTTAACTTACGATTTAAGATTACAAGTTGAGTTTAAAGGCAGTGCCTAAGCATAAAAAATTCAGGAGAATTCACAGTAGATAATGAAAATCCATGGAAATGCAAAAAAGGTAAGAAAAAAAACAGGAAAATGCAACGAAGGTAATAAAATTCAGGGAATCCAATGTAGGTAACGAAAATGCAGGAAATTGAGAGAATGTAATGAAAATCTAGCAAAATCAAAAGGAGGTAATGAAAATGCAGAAAAATCCACCAAAGATAATGAAAATACAAGAAAATCTAAAAGTAATGAAAATCCAGGAAATACAAAGATGGTAATGCAAATCGAGGGAAATCCCAAGAAGGTAATGAAAATTCATCAAAATTCAAAGGAGGTAATGAGAATCCGGGGAAATCCAAAAGAAGGTTATGAAACTCCAGGTAATCCAAATAAAGCAATAAAATCCAGGGAAATCCAAAGAAGGGAATCAAAATCCAGGGAATCAAAGAAAAATGTCATAAGAAGTCGAGGTAGCCAAAAAAGTTCTATAGAATTCCAGAGAAACCCAAAAAAGGTAATAAAAATCCTGTAGAACTAAATAAGTCATGAGAAGCCTGTGAGTAAGTCTAGTATAGGAGTTTGGGATTAACAGGAGGTCAAAAGGTATTTCCTATGATTGAGGTTTGTTGCCGTTGACACTTAGCTTCATTGCTGTGGCAGCCTGCGATTGTATTAGAACCCTTGCTTTTTACCCAACATTCTTTAAGCACGGCCGGATGAACTCGGAAACAACAGCAACTCCTGCGACTTCCATGGCCCACTTTCCATGCAGTCTAAGAATTTCTGTATTCATTCTTTCTACAACCAACTGACCAAATGAAGAAGATGATCGCCAATCATGACACGTGAGCGTCAACTTTTTACAAGTTTCTGCATTAAACAACTCTTAAGCGGGAAACCTAATGATTAGTTGATAAGTGCTACGAAACGACACCATTGCACTTTGGTAAATATCTACCTTTTAATTCGCACACGGTGTACAATACTGTAAGTTAAAACCGAAGTACTTTAGGCCAGCCTAAGGCCTAGTGACAGCCCCGCGAAGCAAGTTAGTCACAAAGGTGTACGCCAGCGAATTATGCGCGGAACTACGCTTCGACTGTAGTCTAATGAACGACCGTTGACCGTAGTCTCAGGCACGCAGACCAACGGCCCTTGTGGACAGATATACATGAACCGATTCTGACTCAGAGGCTACGATTTCGCCGTAGCAAATAGCCCTACCGCAACAGAGGCACAGTCTGCTCGGTTTGATCCAACTAATAAAGTGTTGCTGAGTCAGCGCTTTCGTCAATCAGCGGAATGTTATTGTTTCGAGATGAGTAAATTGCAACTCTTCAGCTGAAGTGGAGAAAAAGGAATTCGGTCGGTCGTAAGACTTGAACTGCAAGGACCAACAGAGGTCCAGTACGTTTCGTGGTTGAAGGATATCGCTTAGAAATGGAGGAAACTCCGACTGTGGAAGGTCAGGGCTTGGATTACATCATCAACATCGACAATGGCGACTTCGTACGAAAACTTGCAGCAGGTACGAACGCATTTTGGCTTAAACGTATTTCTGTCAGTGGATCTGCTCCAGCTTAATCCGGTTGTAGCAAAATCATTTGCACAACACACGCGGGTTATGGATAAGTAGAGACTCAGATGCACAGGAATCAGTGTTACATACTTGCAAATATGTCTGTATGTGTGTATGTTTAAATATATGTATGCGTTGTATGTATATATGTATGCATGTATGTAAGCATGTATGTGTGTGTATGCATGGAAGTATGTAGTTGAGTTCTGAGCAATAGTTATAATTGATGATGATCAGATCAGCCTCGTAGAGGATGTACAAAAGCGTCCTAAAACCAGAGCCTTGTGAGACACCGATTGGAACTGGTACCTGGTGGGGCATGATTACCTATTGTGGGGCATGGTAGCCTATTGGTTAGAGTGCTCGGCTGGTAATGCGGAGAGGATGGGTTCGAACCTCCTCGAGACGGTTACTCAAGAGACCAAACCCGATCAATGCCCAACATCGCTGATTCCTGCATCGCAAGGTTAGCAAGGTTTAAACAACGCTCACTGATTCTCAAAGCCAGCTGAGTCCCATAAATATGATGCATAGTTTTTCTGTAGCCTGCCTGTATATTGCAATTCCATCCATTTTTCCATCTGGGCCGTTATCCGACTGCAAGTACGTTTTCTGAGTGACAGACACTATATGTGATCTTTGGTAGTTTTGCTATTAGTTAACACTAATAACCCCAACTTAGAATCACAAATGTACGTGATCTGCAAAGCAATTTAGCAGATACTCGTGCAACATGGCTAATGCAGCCAAGCCGAATGTATGGCTATAATGCAGAGCCTAGATAATCCTATTCAAAACTCTGGCCATTATGCTCATCCGTGTATTGGTAAATGAAGGCGTAGACCTTTTTTCGGTCCGTTCTCACGCAACGCATATATACGCTTCCTCTTATGCACAGCCATTAATACCTACTCATAAATTCTGCTATCTGATGCTTTTCAATATTGCTTAAAAATCGCCCTTGCAAATTCATACAGAGAGAGACAGAGGCAGATAGAGATAGAGATAAAGATACACTAGAAAAATTACTTGATTGTACGGAAAAAGTACTATATTGTTTTATATATCATAGGATGGCCTGAGGTTTAACGATAAATAATTTCTTATTTACTAATATGGTTATTCCTGGTAATGAGGCTGTAATAAAGTGGAGAATTTCGTTTAAAAATTTACAATAATTCTTTACATACTAATGACTTTCAGCTTCATTATCAACCTCGCATGTGTCTAAATCTGAAGTTACAATCAAACTGAAACGGATCGTACGGACGAGAGGCGATCAGATATTGTACAGAAAATCTTTAAATGGAAATTTTTGATTACTTGTAAGTTACATTAAGGATTGCATTTACATTAAGAACTTCTTAGCTATGTCAGGAGATGGGGGTTATTTCTGTTCAAACTTCATACGTGGAAATTTTCAAACTTGAACAGCTAATGGAAGGACAGGCTGCAAACACAGGCAGAGGTTGCTCAGCGGCTTCTATCTATGGTGTGGCAACCTGATCCCCGATTGAAATATCCGGCAGACAGCAAATTACCTCCCATGATAGATACCTCACATGGTAGATGTTTCACATGGTATATACCTTACATGATAGATACCTCACATGGTAGATACCTCACATGATAGATAACTCATATCAGAGATACCTCATATGATAGATACCTCATATGATAGATACCTCACATGGTTGATGCCTCACCTGAGAAAACCAACTGAATGCGTCGTTTAGATGCACCTTCAAATGACATAAATCAATCAGATCTGAATACGTGCCTTTATTTGCATATGTATGCATTGTGTATGTAAATGTTTGTGCATATAGAGGTGCATGTATTATATGTATATATATATATATATGAGGACCAACGTATGAATATGTATATTATGAATATGGGTAGGCTATGTATGTTTATTATAAGTTAATTGTATCATAGGCCGTCGTTTATACACTGAACGTCAACAGATGAATATATGCTGCTACTAAATGATGACTAAATCAATCAGCAATTAGACAAAGTATTGCACTGTTTTGAAGCTCATATTCATGATGTATGACCTCATACGCTTTATGCTGCTCAGTTGGTTTAGTTGTGGATCTGATAGGCAAACTCACTCTCTAACCTATGATGCATCAAGTATTTTTGTTATTATTACACTGGTCAACATAGAAATCGTTACTGACTGGAAAAGGCCCTAATGTGTAGCATCTTGGTGTGCTGAACACGAATATAACTATAAAAAATTTTTATTGGCTCTCGTTTTGAAAATATTTCATATAGTTCATTTTTTATGTTTCACCATGTAAATTTATGCAGTAGGACTGCGACAATATCCTAAATAAGTCTAGAATGATGTAATATTCCACCTCATTGCATAATCCCATCATGGACACATCATGCACAGTTGATTACGTCATTTTCTGATGCAATGTAAAACTACAGCCAGTCGGCTGCTGACGTAAGATGACGTCAGCAGTGTACTATATAAAGCGAGTCGGAACGGTTGAGCATTTACAATATTACAGACTTTGTGCGAGACAGTTTAAGTTACTGTTTTATAAAACTATTATTACTTTATCCATTTAGATACAATACAGAACAGTAATGCCTCGGAAGTGCGTAAATACTGTGGACAACTTTTGTTACATTTGTGGGGAAGTGACATTTGCCAACCAGAAGAAAAGTATCACTTATCAAGTCAAGAAGGCATATCATGCTTACTTCGAATGCAAGGTTGGTGACCAAGACAAGCCATGGGCCCCGCATATATGCTGTGCTACATGTACAACACAGCTTTCACAGTGGTTGAATGGCAAAAGACCATCAATGCCGTTTGCAGTTCCCATGGTGTGGAGAGAGCAAAGCAACCACGTAGATGACTGTTACTTCTGCTTGGTTTCTCCTCTTTCCGGTGGAATAACGAAGCAAAAGAAGTCGACAATAGTCTACCCAAACATTCCGTCAGCATTGAGACCAGTTTCACATGGTGATGGACTTCCTATTCCAGAACCTCCAGCAGAATATATTTTCCTTGATTCATCTGATGAGGACAAGGGTGAGCCGACATGTTCTTCTCCTGGTCCGTCAGCGTGCAGTGATCCCGATTTTCACTGTGGTGCATCATCAACCCCACACAGAATAACACAGGAAGAACTAAATGACCTTGTTCGTGATTTGGACTTATCCAAAAACAAGGCAGAATTGCTAGGATCAAGACTCCAACAATGGAATCTTCTAGAAGAAGATGTCACAATTACTTCATATAGAAAGCACCATCAGCAGTTGGAACCTTTCTTTATGAAGGAAGGTAATCTGGTATTCTGTTCCAATATTGACGACCTCATGAATGCCTTACAGATCACTCATGACCCACAAGAATGGAGACTCTTTGTAGACTCTTCAACACTGAGTCTTAAGGCTGTGCTTTTGCACAATGGAAACCGTCTTCCATCTATTCCATTAGCGCATGCTGTCCACATGAAAGAGACATACGATAACCTAAAACAGCTACTGCATTCCATTGACTATAACAGGTACAAATGGCACCTGTGTGGTGATTTGAAGGTAGTTGCCATTTTAATGGGACTGCAGCAAGGATATACAAAATATATGTGTTTCTTGTGTGAGTGGGATAGCCGAGCAAGAGAGTTGCACTACGTGTGGAAGGAATGGACTCCCAGACAAAACATGGCAGTTGGACAGAAGAATATCCAGCACCCAGCTCTGGTCGAGGCTCACAAAATCCTACTACCACCCCTTCACATCAAACTAGGTTTGGTGAAGAACTTCGTGAAAGCCACGGACCGCACTTCGCCAGCTTTCCGATACCTGCATGAAAAATTCCCTCGACTCAGCGAAGCAAAGATTAAAGAGGGAGTTTTTGTGGGTCCTCAGATTAGAGAACTCTTCAAAGATGACCGCTTCAACAACTTGCTGGAGGGTGATGCGAAACAAGCATGGAATGCTTTTCGTCTAGTGTCTACAGACTTTCTGGGGAATGTTAGGGCAGAAAACTACAAGGAACTAGTAGAAGACATGATCAAGCAGTACCAGCAATTTCGCTGCAATATGTCTCTGAAGATGCATTTCCTTCATTCCCATCTGGATTTCTTCCCTGACAACTGTGGTATGTATGGTTAGTGACGAACATGGCGAACGTTTTCATCAAGATATCGCAACAATGGAGCAAAGGTACCAGGGAAAATGGTCCACTACAATGTTGGCTGACTACTGCTGGACACTCCGCAGAGATGCTCCCGAACAGCTGTACAAGAAACAGGCAAAAAAATCTAAGAACTAGTCTATGACCTGGTTTTTACAAATATTAACTGTAAGTGTATCACTATTGGCATGCATTGTGCGATATAAAATTACTTCATTTCAGATTACAAAAAAACTAGAGCCAATTCGGCATTTTCACTGTCATATTCGTGTTCAGCACATACAAGTATTTTTGTTATTATTATTATTATTATCATTATTGATGGCGGCGGCGGTGGTGGTAGTAGTAGTAGTATTTTGGAATTTGTTATATATGTAATTGACGTCTGAATTATTTTAATTGAGGTTACGCTCCCCGGAGAGCTAACCTCGTCCGCTGCTCCTGACGTAGGAGAAATCTCAGTGATTTACAATGACATTTATGATCACCTCTGAGATTAGTCAAAGGTTTTTAGGTCATATCCTCGTTTTTTCTATTAAAGAACATTGCCAATCATATTTATACATACTGTATGTAGGAACATATAACAGTTAATGCAATAATTTTCCATAGAGACAGATTGTTCTTCGCTGTTGTAATGGTTATTATATAAACGGTAGGTGTTTTGGTTCGAAGTAATAAAAATAAGGTGCTTTTGCTGCGGTTTGTCAACGAATGACTGCTCAACCAAATCCAGCAGAGTACATGCAGGCGTTCAACAGAGGAAAACTGTCCCATTGGTTTTGTTTAGTTTTCTTTGACTTATAAGCGCTTCAATATCCCGATAAGTTATCCTTGATTGCGCTAAGCATTTGTGCCTTCAGAATTTGGCCAGAGTCGTCACATAGTCACTGTCCTTAGCCCCAGTATGGAGGCCAGCACAGTCCGTGTTAGAGAGCGAGCGCTCAGTCAGTCAACAATATGTATTGTTCAAGCGGTGACATTGAACAGTGTTGATACTTTTGAACTGCGTATATTAAAGCAGCCAATCTCCGAGCACACGGCAGTTAGGGTCAAGAAGTCAGTTTTGGACGTGAGGCGTTTCATTCGCCAAATATAAACCATAACTTTCTGACTCGCAAGTTAATGCCGATTCAGAATATTTGACAATAAGATGTAGTCCATGGCAGGTCACCAGACTTCGTCTGACTGTCTGCTTATCTGCCTGCTTGACTGCCTGCTGTCTTCTGCCTGTATGTATGAATGCCTATTTTCCTGAATTGGAATTTGCTTTCAAACTGCTACGTTGATTATAACTTCATGAACACCTGCTTCGCTCGTACCCTGACACTCACAAGTACCACGACATAAACTCGTCTTATGGAGACGTTGCATATTATAATTTATTGAGATCTCTTGCTATCCTACAGATTTTTGTATTAAGTAGTCGTACAGAGACTACTCTGCGCATAGGAATACAGTCAATGCAATGTATTGCAGCGAAGCTTTTAGTCCACTATAGGCCTACCTGTACCAATCATGTATTATATATATAAATATATAAGTTTAACTGTGACATTTCGTGCTACGGTTCTGCTCATGCTATACGCGACCGTGTATTAACTGTTGACTTTTTAGCCATCGATAGCAACAACGTCCAAGAAAAAACACAAAGACTGAATCAGTTGAAAGAACTCTGTCATCACTCGGCTGAAGGACACGCCAAAGTCATCCAGATCATCGAACAGCTCCGTGTAAGTTGAAATTCTTATCATCATCACAAGTTCATTCCTGACATTTAAGAGACCTTTGGATAGCACGGTCCGTACACATTCAAAAGCTAGCGAAGACTCTTACCCGATGGAATATACGAAAAATGAGCACGGGTGAGACTATGGGGTCACTTTAGAAAATCGAGTAGGCCGACACACATGCATGTGTGCATATTGATGATAAGCGAGACCGCTTTCGCTATCGCTTCAGTCGCGTGCGAAAGGTCACATGATCACAATATCGTGTGTCTTCACACGCGATACTTTGCAACGTATGTGAGAGGCCAGATACACTGCACTGGCCTCCTAAACATTCTTTATTTTGACACGTAAATGCTTGGTTTACATACCAACGCATCTGTGTTTGCCAAAGCGCGCTGGTGTGAACTTCTACTCAAGAGTGGCCTTAATTTGTCAACATATGTTACAAGGCTTCAAATATCAGCCCCGTTGTCCTCGTACTCTACATTGCGAATAAAACAGCTAAAATGATTCGTAATTGTATACTCGAAATTTCTAAAGCTCTACTGAAGAGCCAAGCGCATGGCAATAGCTTATTCATGAGCACTGCGTCCAGTCAGTGGGGTCTGTCCAAAGAACCAAATCCAGAAGACCAGAGAGAGAAAGGGGAGAGAAGCTGTTAGGTTTAGTTTGTGTTTAAGCTGAGAGGAGGCAGCGGATTCGATGGAAACTGATTATAAAACTTCGATGCCAAACTTAAGGAGATTCATGAAAAACAGCCTATCATTAATTAAAACTTAATGTGCTATTTGAATGAGAGAATCTGCGGTCTCAGTAAGGTCTATGCAATGAAAGATTTTAGCTTAGAGATTGGGCGCTCTATTGAAGCTGAAGGTGGATAGAGGACACTAGCGTTTGACCCAATTCTGAATGCATTTCACTGTTCATAATGCCTGAGTTAGCTTTAGGATCCTCTTTTAAGCACTCCAGTATAAAGTTCATAGGCCAGCCTCTAAATATAGGTTTACTTGAACATATAAGCACTTGGCTTATAAACCAACGATCTTTGTTGGTCTATGGCGCGCCAGCGTGGACTCCTCAAATAAGACACGACTCAGGTAACCAAAGCCAACTGAGTGAATGTGTATTACAGGACCAAAGTATGGTCTGTCGTCAGTGCATTTCTATAGTAGAAAATGACTCAAAAAGTATTGTCCATGCTGTATTCCCCCTGTAGGCTATTACACACGAAGTCGGTTCCAACGGACCTTCATTTGATGGGCAAATACAAGCCATATACACATGGTCGATCCACTTATCAATATAGCTGACCTGTGCATACAGAACAGCTAAACTGACCCTATACTAATAATAGTAAATAAATAGCAATTCTAAAGCGCCGATGTAAAATACTCAAGGCATCAACCGATGATGCGCTAAAACCAAGCTGTAATTGGATCAATTTCCAGAAATAAAGAAAAATAATAGAATATTTGTCCAATAAACGTGACATTTCATTTTTTCTCGTAATCGTAATCTAGAAAATTTCTAAAGCGCTACTTTAAAGCTAAGCGCAGTACATCAGCTTATTCACGAGCGCTGAGTTCAGTCAGTGGGTTTGTCCAAAGATGCCACGAGAAGAACAAAGTTCGAATGCCAGAAGACCAGAGAGAGAACATAGGGCAGCGGAACTGTGACGGTTGTTTGTATTTAGGTTTAGATTGAGAGAAATGGGAAGTGGCGGATTGGTTAGATCAAAGTAAGATTTCTTGAAAAGGTGGAACTTCAGTTTTGAATGGAACTACTGAGGAATAACAGATAGAGGGTTTTTTATGCTATGAGATGGTTCAGCGTTGTAGTGTACAAAATAAAGATAATTGTCCCTAAGACGAAACCTAGGGGACACCACACGAGAGTCGAAGGTATTGCGATGAATGCCTTGTAGTTGTTACGTCCCAACAAGGTAAAAAATTAATGCAAAATTAATGCAAAGAAACTTAATGCAAAGATAATTAATGCAAAATTAATCCAAATGAATTTATCTTGGGAATTGATCTTAGGGTTGACCACGTTACAATCATTATTTTATTCTGGGATTACAGTTTTTGTCTAAATGTCGAACTCCGCAAAATTAGTAAAAACGCGTAGTTACTAGTGTTTTCGCCATTTGAATCGATTAAATTAAGCACTTCACAGAGTGGCTCATTTTGACATTACATGTAGAAGTGATATTTAAATGTAAGATTTCTTCCTGGTATACTAGTTTGAATCAGCACAAGAATAAAAAGTCCAACAGCTCATACCCCATAAATACTTATGCTAATTCACATCTCCTATCGTCGTTCCTCATTCTCGATGCCACGTGCTTCAGGAACTCTAAACATTCAACTGTCATGTTTTAATTCTAGTTGTGAATCTGTTGGTAGGGCTTTGCGTGTGTGCGCGACCTTGCCACTGGTGACTCTTCTAGTTACCTGAGCAATGTTTACTAACGGATGAATGCTCCCTTCTTAATGACATTTAACATCGTTAAGTCTAGCGCAAAGAGCACCTCTGATTAGGTTCTCTTGAAGAGGCGCTATACAAGTTTCTGATTACAATTACAATTACAAATACAATAAAGGCAGACGAAGACCTCCACTGTACTTGTCCGCCGCATATGAAGGGCACTGACTCAGGCTTTGGCTCGTGTAGGCGTCAACCGAATGCATTTCATTGAATATTGAGCTGTCAGCTTTTCTTTTTGTCTGCCGTGAGTAACGGTCCTGTCACAGGATTCATTGTAACGGTCCGTCATGAACTTACATAGGCTGCACATTATAGTGAATATCAAATGCAAATGTCATCGCCATATTCACCCACAGGAGACTCGTCATGACCTATAACCTCTCGTACACAGCAGAATAAGCCTGTCAAACAGCGTGCTCTGTGCTGGAGAAATAGCTAGGCTTCTGGTCACTGCATGCAACCCAAGTACATGCAAGGATGACTTGCACACCAACACCATAGACCTAGACATTTTCCCGTGGACACAAAGCTGTTCGCCAAGTCAACATGGACAGCACGTATTTATTGTAATTGTAATCAGAAATTTGTATAGCGCCTCTCTAAGAGAAATTTTTCAGAGGCGTTCTCTGCGCTAGCCCTTACGATGTTAAATGTAATCAAGAACAGAATATTCATTCAAACATTGCTCGGTTATCTAGAAGAGTCACCAATGGCAAGCTCGCACATACACGTAGAGCCTACCTATAGATTTCCAACTAGAGTTGAAAGATGACAGCATATTCAGAGATCCTCAAGCACGTAGCTTCGGGTATATGTGAGCTTTCGCAGATAGCATGGTTGTCTCAATATCCAACAGTCCCTCGTAGATGGAAGACTATGCGGCTTCCGGGTATCTCTCGAACCGCCGGATATGCGCAGGACAGGGATTCGTGGCCCGCCGGGCGGATGGCCGTTCTATTCATACATAATATATATTCATACATAATATACATTCATACATAATATATATTCATACATAATATATATGTATGAAGAGAAAGGCAACGGACACATGATTCTTGTGTCTCGTCACTGACTTCATCTAAACTGGCATCAAAAATAGACTGACTCACTGTAGACTTATTGCAAGTTGTTTGCTGTTGACTAATTCAGCTACTGCTACTGCATTGTACTGCTTTAGGCTTATAGACGTCCTCGTCTGCATCTACATTAGTCATTTATACGCCTCAGTTGTGTATGTATGTATGCGTGTATGTATATATGTATGTGTGTATGTATGTGTGTATGTATGTATGTACGTACCTATGTATGCGTGTATGTATGTGTGTATGTATGTGTATATGTATGAATGTATGTATATATGTATTTATGTATGTATGCATGCGTGTATGTATGTATGTGCGTATGTATGTGTTTATGTATGTATATATGCATGCATGCATGTATGTATGTATATATGTATGTAAGTACGTACATATGTATGTGTGTATGTATGTGTGTCTGTATTTATATAGGAATGTATATATGTATCTATATATCTCCTTCTCTTCCTCAGTCCGTGATCTAGGAATAATTTTGGATCAGGAACTTACTCTGAAGGAGCATGTGAATAATGTCTGTCGAACGTGTTTCTACCATCTGCGTCAACTGCGCACTATCCAGCTCTCTTTTACGACCCAGGCTGCTACCATTCTGGTCCATGCGTTTATTTGTTCCAGGATTGACTATGGCAATGCTATCTTTGCTGGCTTGAGTCTCTCCTGCATCTCGCAACTACAATCTGTCTTGCACGCGGCTGCTCGTCTGATCGGAGGTATCCCTAAGTTTGGCCACACACATCTCTGCTTACATTTCAGAGGAGCTTCACTGGCTGCCTATCCTAGAGCGTATAAAATTTAAAATCCTGGTTCTTGTACGTAATTGCCTCTTGGGTTGCGCCCCATTTTATCTTAGGGAGCTCTGTGTTTTGGCCTCCTCCATTCTGGGCCGTAGACTACTTCGTTCGGCGGTACGGGGTGACTTGCTTGCCCCATCGGTTCGAACAGCTACGGCCCAGCGCAGAAGTTTTGCTGTGGTTGGTCCCGCTTTTTGGAATGGGCTTCCTAATGACCTACGCCAGGAACTTCTTAGTCTATCTCCCCCTCTTTTCCGCAAGCGCTTGAAGACCTTCTTATTTCCCAGTGCTTCTGGGTTGTAGGGGCGGGAGTGCCTCTGAGGAGTTTACCTCGAAGTGGCGCTTTATACATTTTTAATTACATTACATTACATTGATTACACTTTTATATGCATGCATGTATGTATATGTATATACGTATTTATGTATGTATGTATGTGTTTATGTATGTATGTATGCATGTATGTATACATGTATACATGTATGTTTGCATATGTGTATGTATGTATATATATGTAGATATGTATATATGTATGTGTGTGTGTACGTATGTATGCGCCTGCGTTTATGCATTTGTGATGTATGATGTTGTTGATGTTATTTTAGGATATAAAGAAAACTCGTTATTGCTATGGTTGGTTGGTGAGTGAGCTGAACAAGGCTGGTTCGAGCGTATATCGTTGTTCGCTGTTGTCGCTTATCAATTCGATCATCAATCTTTCAGAACAACTGGACAACCGACGTCGAATCCGAAACGAACTGATCGGTAACTATTGTCTGCCTGACGTTCACACGTGGCCTTTGTGGGCTCTTAAAATCCATTGACGTCAGACATTGTTGTGGCAAAAGCATTCATAGACAAGCTATTCGCCTGCCATTGAAGCATATCTACATCTAGACAGTTTTACTAATTATGGCCACGTGTAAGACAAAAACTGTCTGGCTGTAAGACACAACTGGTGCACTGTTTGGTGCATGGTAGCCGATTGGTTAGAGTGCTCGGCTTGTAACGCGGAGAGTACGGGTTCGGGGCTCCTCTAAGACGATTACTGTGTAGGGACCTTGAGCAATTACTTCACTCACAATTGTTCAGCGCCATCGATTGATGCTTAGTCATTAGATAGTGGTGCTTAATAAATTCAGAAATAATTGTAGCACCAGGCAGTATCATTCTTAACGCTCTGCATGGTCACATCATATTATCTGCTTTCATCAGACATTATGTTTAAGTTGCCTAAATCTAATAGATCTATACATCCGATGACAATGTTAGCATTATGCACCTGTTCCAACAACAACAGCGACAAGAAGACGAAAACAGCCAAAGAATGCAATTATTGTTATACATGCATTCGACCAAAAAAGCAGCTGACTTCAAAACTTGTTTCCAACTGTAAACATTTATCAGCAGAGTCAGAAGCTTTGAAATGAGTTCATTGCCCCCACTCGACCTCACTTCCCACCCCATTTCAAAGAGAAGGTCCTAACGTAGTGAAATAGAAGTTCTAAACTTTGAGCAACTGTCGTGTTTTGGCTTTTAGCTGTAGGCGAATTAGGTTCAAGCCAACTGTTGTTATACTGCGGGTGCCTTGCAGGGTCCAGGGTCTGTTTTTTTGCAGTTTAAAAGTGGAATTTTTGAGCGGGTCCTCTTTGAACTATTCGTCAGATACACATGTTGCTACAAGAACTTCTCCAAGAATATTACTATTAATTTGTAACTTCTTTTGCGCCATTGTATAATGCACAAGGCATCAACCGATGGCGCATCAAATCCAAGCTGCAATCAGGTCACTATGTAGTAGACCAGTCCAGTAAGACAGAGGGGCAACCTATGGTGGATAAGCAATTTAAAAAAGGCAAGTCTTAAGTTGAGAACGAAATGACATATACAACTTAGCGGAATGAAAAGATACAGAGGAGAGAGTTCTAATAACTCTTGCCAATCTACTAGCATATTGCTTAAAACTTTCTTTAACAAATTCAGGTTTCTACTCTACCAGACTCGAATCCGCAAACTAGGCTTTAGACACACACAGTTAATAACAAACCATATTTATCGCGCTTTCAAATGTTGGTTTATTGTTAATGATCGATTCTTAGTTAAATTTGAGTCGTGAATTTTCCTTTGAATTCCTTTGCAGGCTACAGAATACTCGATGTGCTGAAGGACACCAGGCCAGTCATCAATTTAATTTTTCACCTTTAGTCATCGCGCTTTGCCTGTGCATTCTAGTTCTACCAGTCTATCTATCAGTCTTATGTGATCAAAAATGAAGTCTTTTATGCATTCGACTTTACTCATAACACATCAATCAGTCACACACTGTATCGGTCAACATTGTATCGACCTATTACATCGTGTCATATGTGAGCATCTTACGCCAGCATCATATTTCTTATTCTGAGAGTCAAAGTTGAGCGTCATATATATGACCGTGCCTGAGAAAACTCTCACAAAGTCTAAAAAGTTAATTTGCGAGAAACGGGTTCAGAAGACAATTAGGCATAAAATGGGTCACAATGAGTTCTCTGCGTATTTATATTCCTTGTTGTGTTAGCTTTCAAATATAAGTCCTTATGTAGAGTTTTGCTACCTAAGTATTTTTATAAAAATTTTACTATTATGCTCTGCAACAAAAACTTAAGTTGACATGTCCCTTGGTGCTCTAAGTTGAAGTCGTGTGCATTAATTATTATGCAAATGAACAAAGTCATGTAAATATTTTTCTCAACCAGTTTTATGCAGATTTCATTGACGTATGAATACACTCCAATTTACTATTCTTATAAACGTTCACGACTCACTTGCACAGCGACTTAGGTCAGATCATAGCTATGGTAAACATTGACTCGCAATTTCTTTACTATTTGTGATAAAACATGAGGTTTTCACTTAACTTACTAAGAAACTCAAGAATTGAACTCACTTGTGATATTTTCCGACTTTGTCGGGGTTTTCTCATACACGGTCACAGTTGTCTTGTTGTGAGCGTCTGATATTTTGTCATGTTAACAGGAAGGAGTGTGAAAGCGATGAACAGACATTGGCGGAGTTGACTGCCTTCGAGCAGAGCAGAGATAAGGATGAGGAGCATCTGACAGCAGTCGAAGACGTCGACCTCAGCTGCCATCTCGATGTATTCTATGCCATCTTCAAACAGGTCCGTCCTTCCACACACATTGTACCCTAATACACAGCTACTGGTTTTTGCACTTACTGTTGGAATTTCACTATTAGTAAATAGTCCATTTATTTCTTAATGATTAATGAAGATGTGTGATAAACGGACCGCTATCAGCACGTCAGCTGTAACTGTCTATCGGTTAATGTTTGCTTTATTAATATTGCTTATATGTTATAGCTTGTTCAGATGAATTAGATAGCCTTCAAGTGTGCAGGGTTGTTGTAAAGGATGCTATATCGTGCCTTCATACACATGTACAGTGAACATGAATGCATACATGCATACACGCATACATGCATCCATGCATACATACATACATGCATACATATGCATACATACATGCATACATACACATACATACAACTGCTTTTAGCGAGAGATTGTCACCAGCTCCCTAATCTGACAGCAACAGCCCTGCTCAATTGATAACTTCGTCGTGATTTTCTTGGTCTCCGCATGTGTTCACCTCAACTTTTAATTCGTCAGCTGCTGCTGTTGGTAAAGGCCATGCACAGTCTTGCTTGGTTTAAATAGGCGGGGTCTAATAATAATAATAACTAATTGAGCATCCACTAATAATAGGCCTAATTGGCCTAAAGTGTTGTCTAACATCGATTAGCATCGTTGTCCGAAGCTGTCTGTGATATTTTTCTCTGCGATCGAAGAAACATCTGAGAACCGTTGCAAACATCTTGAAGGCATATGACCCTGGCCCATAAGTGCATTCTAAGTGCACGCCACCTGCTTCAGTCTGCATTGCACTCAGCTAATTCATGATGCAACCAACAGTGATTTGTAGTCTGGGTTTCTTGAATGTTTGATATGCAAATACGCGCTATACTTAGTCCTTTGAAACTGTAATTATATATAGACTGGCGGATCAGGCCTTGTTTCCTCGCCCACACCGACTTGGATTTAGCTTTTTCATAAAACGATGCTTACTCATACTAAAGAATAAGCCGTTGAAGAATAGCATTAGCTGTGGAGTACAATGCAGCCAAGTGAAACGGTTCTATAATTATAAGTTCATAAAAGGTAATTCCAGTTATGCCGGGAGCGATGACTCCAATAGAGTACAAAGTACTATCTCTTATCTAAAACACAATTCAATCCTCTCAACCCTCATATCTTCGTCAGTTATTTACAGTCCAACCACTCCGTTCCACTGCCGTTCCTCTTCTGCCCTAAAACTTCTTCGCTCTTCCATCGCCTTATCCTTAAAATTTGGAAATCGCTGCACAGCCATAGCTTCTCCACCCAACTGGAATAAACTCCAGCCAGAATTACGCCAATTATCTGACCCGTCATACAAATTCACCAACACTTTACCCCTTGTAGTTTCTGTGCAGGTCTTTTACTCAAAAATGAAAACATTACTTTTCCAAAAATCTTATCCTGATTCTGCCTTTTCCCCTAATCTCTCTTTCCACTCCAATTCCAAACACCATCCACCGCAGCCATCTGACTGTTTTGACCTGTAAACGAATCCTTCCTGCCTATCGATTTTGTTTTGACTGAGCACCTGTGAATACGCTGGTTCCCACGACTTAGCTTTCGTTAGGCGCTGCAGAAATCTCGTGCTCACGATTACAATTACGATTCCCAAGACACAGAGTTAGGCCAAAATGTTTACAGGTGAATATGGTTACGTTCCCCAGTATTACTGCAACTGCATTTTTAGGAAAGAGAAACCAGAAGCTTGGCTACGGTGGGTAAATACTGTAAGTTGAAACTTAAGTTCAGACCTGAGTGACATTACAGAACTGACAGAACGAATCAAACTTGGCAGCAAATTCCAAAGCCGTGGACCACCAACCGAGAACACTGTGAAAACCAACACTGTTCTGGTACGAGGGACAACAAGAGTCATAGTATCCATTGATCGAGTGCAATGTTTGTTGGTGTGACGGTTCAGCATAGAACAGAGATAGGTTGGCTGATTTTAATGTAGTACTTTGTGAACTATAAGACAGATTTTAAACTGGATTCTTTGCTCGATGGGCAACCAGTGTAACGAATGCAACCTTAGTGTGCAAAATCTTAATTTGTCTGCTTTTAAATCTCCACAATCTGGTCTTCGACCTTTAATGAGATTCTGCCAAGGTGTAGTATTTGACCGCTATAAGGACAAACCTCTTATGGGATTATATAGCTCACAGAGTCTTTACAGAGAATTGCATCGCCTGTATTGCCTTAGTCCAATCCTCGATGTTTTCCAGCTTTTAAAATAGCTTTATTCTGTATTTGAAATTGCTGATTTGTTTCTTAATTCAGCATTGAAATCAAGACACACAAATATCTAGTTATGGTGATCTGATCTATATTGGCCTAGCCTACCTGGCCATAGCATTACAAACTGCACAATGGGAATGAACAACACAGACCGACAGGCAGGCAGGCAGAAAGGCAGACAGACAGACAGACGGATGAAGACAGACAGAAGCAGGCATTGCCAGAGTGGCAACTAGATTTGCAGCTACTTTGGGTTTTCAGTCGAGCACGATTGGTTCAGTCAAGATCGGACGTGTGTGTAAATTGGTGTGTGGCGCTGCTGGGCGATGGCTTTGGCCGAGGCGTGAGTAAAAAGAAGGCGTCGGCTTTATATTGTTGACTGTAAGGGTATAACCTCCTGAATTCACCTGGTCAACAGAATGACATTTCTTAAACACAGGCGCATACGCAGGCATAGAGGGCGAACAGATGTGAAAGCGAACGAGAAAGCGATAGCACTTGCAAGAGAGAGAGAGAGACAGAGAGAGACAGAGAGAGACAGAAAGAGAGAGAGACAGACAGAGACACAGAGAAAGGTGTGATTGAGGGAAGGAGGGAGGCACACGTAAGTCTCTGACGAGGCACCAGTCACGATTCATTTGTCGTGACCATCCTGTAGCGTAAACAGACGGCGGAAAATCAGAGGGACACACGGTCGCCGCCTCTGTTCACACGACCAATCTGTGCCTCTCACACTACCAGTGCAACTGAACATGGCAGCCAGGCAACGAGCTGCGTTCTACACCTAACAATGGCTCGCCGGCCGGACTTCTCACAACTACCTCTGTTCCATGCTCAACCGTTACACCAACAAATATTGCACTCAATCATTGGACACTATGACTCTTGTTGTCCCTCGTATCAGAACAATGTTGAGTTCTGTCGCTTTCTCGGTTGTTGGTCCACGGCTTTGGAATTTGCTGTCAAGTTCTAGTCGTTCTGTCAGTTCTGTGATATTTTCAGGTCTAAACTCATCTGTTTCAATTTGCTTACCCACCATAACCTAGCTTCTGGTTTCTCTGATTCATAGGAATTCTACCTGGCTTCTCCAGTGGATTATTATTTTTATTACGATTTCACTTGAAGTGGCCATCGGTTGATGCGTTGGGCATTATGATAACGGCGCTACAGAAGTCACTAAATTAGATTAGACTATGACTATGTCATGCATCTCAGTTACTTAAAAGATATCTACTAGACCCGGCATATATCATATAATCGTAATCCTCTGTGATCTTCAGAGCTCTAAAGAAGCTAGGTCGGTGGAACCAGCTTATTAATAGGCGCATAGTCAATTCAAATCGGTGAAGCAGATAAGGTCGGGTTCGGTTCCAGGTCGAGATCCAGAGGTCAGATAGATAGACAGTGGCACATGAAATTGCTAGCCTCTACTAGAGGACAACCTTCGGTTATTTGTTCTGCAAAAAGAATTGTCAGATGAATAGCCTGTATGTCTCTGCTTTCGTGTCTGCCAATACACTCGTATGCGTAAGAAAACGTCTGACCGCATTCTTGTCTGTCTGTCTACCTGACTGTCGGTATGTCTACCTGTATGCACGTATGTATGTATATATGTAATTGTGTAGGCCTTATATATGTATATATGTATACGTTTATGTACGTATGTAGACCCTAAATATGCATAGAATTATGTGTGTGTATATATTTGTATGTTTATGTATTCATATATGTATGTAGAGCCTATATATGCATCCATTTATGTATGTATTTATGTAAGTCCTGTGTATGTATGTTTGTAGGCTCCATTTAAATATGGATGTATGTAGGTATGTACGCATGTCTGTCTACCTGTATGTATATGTCTACTGTTGTCTATTTGTTGTATTGTCTTTCTTAGTCTCCTCGTGCTCATTGTACGTCTGTGTATGGTTGTGTGTCGCTGTAGGTGTCTGGGACGCCGCAGGAGATCCAGTACCTGTCCATCCTCCAGCATCTGCTCCAAATCGATACGACGGACTCTCTGAGCGACGTCATCTGGGAAAATGTCGATCGGTTCGTGACGAAGGCGGCGCTGGTCGATGACCGGCCGGACGCCGAGCGGCTTCAGGTGGAGGCGAAGAGGAGGCTCGACAGGTCAGTCCAGTCGAAAGCCAACTGCGATCGTAACTGTCAGTGTGTCTGCCACTCGGCCGAAGCGATCGAAACGAATCTCGACAATCCTCTGTCTCCGTCTTTCAGAAGACGCATCGAATCGCTCAAAGGCAGCATCGCTGATCAGGCACCTGCACCTCCTCCTCCTCCGCCGCCTCCGCCGCCTCTACCACCTCTGGGACCGAGGCTTTCGGGAGTCCGACTGTTGCCTAGCACCCCGCTGGAAGTCGTCCCAGCGCCGCCTCCACCTCCTCCACCGGCAGTGGGACCCTCGATACCTCGCCAGTTGAAAGCAGCCGAGTTCGCGGCCTCTTCCACGCTTGACTACGTCGACACCTCAGGCGGAACGGAGGCGTGCGCACTCCGCCTGCCGCAGCAACAGACGCCCATTCCAAAGTGGAGGATGAAGAAGCTGCAGTGGATTAAGATTCCGGCCAGTAAGGTCGTCGGAAAGATGAACGTCTGGACGACTGTTGGTACGGTCTTTTCGAATTATAGCCTCAACTTTGGCGAGCTGGAAGAACTCTTTGGAATCAGTGACAACGGTTCAAGTGGCTCAGCAGCGGTCGAATCGAAAGATCCTTGCGTTCAAACCGACAAAAAGAAGAAATCCGATGAGGTAGGATTACATGCCACGCAATCAAATAATTATCTGTGATAATATATGCAAATGTACACGTGTTTCTATAGCGACTACAGAGTCTCAACCCTCTTCAATTTTAATGAGTTTATTGGGTAAATGGGGTTGGAAGACTCCCTCGCCACACAAGACAAGACAGTGGAAGTTGGCCTGCGCTCACTGAACTTGTGGTTACATACGGCCTGGAGAACAGGCCAGAATAGATACGGCTGGTTGCGCTTGGTGGAAACGGCAGCGCTCCTGAGTGGAGCACGCCACAGTTGTTGTTGTCGTTGCTGCTGCTGCTACTGCTGATGATGATAATGATGGTGATGATGATGATGATGACTGTGATGGTGATGGTGATGATATTAGGTGACGAGGTGCACGATGGCCTAGCGGTCAACGTGTTGGACTACCAATCGGAAAATCCAAAGTTCAAGGACAGCATTTTTTTCGAGATTGCTTCACTGGCCCCCTACTCGGACAATGTTCCCCGTGCATGGACCATGGTCCTTCGAACGGGCCTTAACTATAATCGCTGATAAAAAGTGGTTATCTAAACAAATGCCGCTAAGTCCGTGACGATTAAGTCAAGCAAGGAAAGGCGTAGCTTCTTTATAAATCTAATCAGTTATGCACCACAAAAATCCGCCATAATTCGATCACAAAAGGAATTTGTCTCTAATTTATCACCTGAATCGGTCATATAACGATCATCATTATCGCAACAAAAGAGTAATTATTAGAGTAATCACTAAAACAAGATAAAGGCTCACTCGATATACAGAAAAAGTCAAGTTGGTGTTTGTACGGGATTATCCGAGTCTTTAGATTTCTTTGAGAACGTAAACAAGAAGCTATGATAAAGATAAAGGAATGCCACAGAATTTAGGTTGTTATATCGAAGGTGTATAAAATTATTGATAATGAGGTAACTTCGTTGCAAAATCACAGAAAACGAAGGAGTCAAGAGACTAGAGAGGTACTCATTCAATCGTAATCGTTAAATCGTGATTTCTACAGCGCTCATCGAAAGCTAATTCACGGGAACCAGCTTATTCACAGTCAAAACAAAATCGGCTGACAAGAAAGGTTCAGTTCCAGGTAAAGATCCAAGTGTCAGACAGGCAGACAGTTAGGCGGCTACGGTGGATAATGTTTGGAATAGGATCTACAGGACAGATAAGCGGACGAATAGGAATCAGGATCGGATCTGCGGAAGAGGAATGTTTTCAGTTTTGAGTACAGAGATTGCAAGGGGTGAACTGATGGTGAGAATCAGATGATGTCTCAGATAATTGCGCATTCAAAGGGGGCAGCGACGATGAAGGAGCTCACCGGATAAATTCACTGACACACGAGCAGGATCGAATTCATACGGTCGCTATAGAAAAACGTTTACGTTTACACTTACATTTACAGACACAAAGAAAAATATTAAGGGCTGTTATGATTGTCAAGTAGTACGAGTAGCAATGGTTCTCACAGAAAATAGTCTTTAAAAACCAGATTTATGTTAAACAACATTTGTGGGAACGATGTCAACAAATTAGCCCTGCCTTTCTCGTTTTCGCTGTTTTGCCCTCTGGCTACCCAGTCCTGTCATGCCTGTCCCGATCGAACGCATTCGGAAGCCCTGGATGCCCGGAGGTATCCAGTGAACAGTTGAAGGTGTGTTAGCCACACACGTTGCATGCATACTGAACGTTGTCTTCTGCTGATTGTAAAACCTCGACGCATAAATCCATTTCTTGTCTGTAAAAAACTGACGACAACTGGATCGCTGTGTTGTTCGTTCCCATGCAGAGCAACATTCATGCATTCAACGACGATTTCAAAGGCCAGTAAGACAGACGCCACAATAAGTCATGCAAAAGCCTCGCATGACATCCTCATATGTCACAGCTGTGGTCTCTTTCATACTCTCCGTCCTCTGTGCCGCTTTCTCGACTCAGATTCTCAGCGTTTTATTAGACTCTACGCACTATTGACGCTTCGCATATAAGTCCTGTGTTTAAATTTTTGCATTGGCTTCCTGTTCGGCAAAGGATTTATTTCAAATAGGAAATTATAGTTTATATAACACTGAATTCTGGCCAACCACAATGCTTAAAATCAGTTCTCATTTCTGAGACTTACCATTAGTCTTTAAGGTCATCTTATTGTTTTTTTTTTCTGATCATACATTGGACTAGAACTGTTCTTGGTGAACGAGCTTTATCGATTGCCGGATCTAAATTTTGGAAATTCCTCCCTGTGTCTGTTCGTTCTGCTCAGTCGCTTTTGTCATTTCGTTCCCAGCTTTAAACTTACCTTTTTCAAATTGCTTATCCACCACAGGCTGCCTATCTGTCTTGTAGACTGACCTTCTGGATAGTGACATGATTGCGATTTAGCTTTGGTGCGCCATCGGTTGTTACCTTGTGCATTAAACACCGGCGCGTTAGAAGTTACTAATTACAATTGCAATTAGTGCCAACCGTAAGTGTTAACAGAACCATTCGAAAGTTGCAATCCAGTGTGTGTACTGTTCTGCAGTTACAAGCTGCGAACCGATGCTTTACTTATTCGAGAAGAATTCGTTACAAAGCTTTTGAGCAGATTTCTGAGGGCGCTATATAACTGTTCTAAACAGAATAAGGTGTCTGCATAAATAGGCTGAGAGCTGCTTATCGACTCATAAACGCTAACAACAGAAAGTAGGATAAATGCTGTAAACAAGGAAGTCGTTCAAACTGTACTTCATATGCTTATCACGGTATGTCAGTGTGATCGTGCATTGGGTAGAAAAAGTAGGTAGCTTTGATTTCTAGGGCGTCAAAAGTTAAGTCATAAGTTGAGAACAAAGCGACACAAGTGGCTGAGCAGAACAAACAGGCATAAACGGTGAGAGCTCCAGAATCTAGAAGCAGGAATCAGAAAAGCCCGTTCACTAAGAACAATTCTAGTCTTAGGTACCATCAGAGAAAGGCACTCAGTGTGGAGTAAAGAGGTGTTTAGGCGATGCTGATGCTGAAATGATCACCTACCCCAATAGGAGATCCTTTTTCGCATGCCTTCGTGTTTTGGATCGTTTGATTTATACAGCAGAACATAAATAGACTATCGACTGAAGATAGAGAATGCAAAAGAGATTGGTTCTCACCACGCACGCGGTACATCCCAATGTTACTCAGCACTCTCTCTTAAACTACGGCAATATATTTCCATATCTTTTACTGATTAATATTAGGATCAAAGCAATGCCAGTTGTATTGTCACGTGTAATACTTACTGTTGTTAAGAAATGCTGATCCTGCTTCACTCTGATGATGGGCTTTTATGGCTCTTTCAAGTAAGTGTCATTGAACGTGTTTTTCTGCAGCCACCATGTGGCCTCGACCCTGCTCATTTTGCAATGAATTAGTCCTGTGAGATCCTTCACCACCGCTGCCCGTTTGAATGGGCGCCAAGCCACTTAAGGTCTCCGTGTACGGATCGTGCCAGCCAGAGATTTAAATCTCTGAAATATAGCGACGATGGATATGCGAACCGACGTCCTCACGCCCACAGGCGCCTTGACGTGCGCTTTAACCAATGTAGCTAACCAGGCACAACAGTATGAATGTCGTAATTTTTGTTCCAATCAGGATGCTGCTATATCTGTTTAGATAAATCTCCTGGATAGCAAGCGCAGCCTCAACGTCAACATATTCCTTCGCCAATTCCGCATCTCACACGCAGAGATCATCACTTGCCTAACGACTGGCCAAGGCAATCTCATCAGCCCAGAGAAACTGCGAGGCCTACAGAAGATCCTTCCAGAACAAGATGACATCGAAGCACTCAAGGCTTTTGACGGTGACAAGAAGAAGCTTGGAACCGCGGAAAAGTTCTACCTTGAACTTATCCAATTACCAAAGTAAGTGCACGTATTATTCCTGTTCTTAAGAGTTTACTATGGAAACAACTGCAAAACAATCGCAAATCTGTCTATCAGCGATTCATACTTGCAAATAGATATTTTCAAATAATTTTTCCTCGTTAGGATCCTGACTACGATTGCGTTCTAAGCAAAGCAAAAGCAGTTTGCTCTGTAAGCGTAATCAGCTTCTGATTCATTTTCTAGGCTTTTTCGTCGATATCACGGGCTTTGCGTTTTATTGCAAGCACTTTTAATAATTAGCAACTTCTAATGCGCCAGTGTCTAATGCACAAAGCATCAACCGATGGCACTTTTCTCATATACAAACGTCGTCTATTGACGTCTAGCGCGTAAATCTCTATAATAATAAACAAAAGCTTTCCAACAGGAATTGTCCATTGGATGAGTATATATCTGTGCTGTTGTGCAGTTACAAGCTGCGAACCGATGCTTTACTTATCCGAGAAGAATTCGTTCAGACGGTTGACTGGATTAGAACATCAATTGACGCCATCATTTTGACCGCAAAAGGTAAAGTTTAGCTAGCAAAATTACAAGAACAGAGAAAGGATCGGCTATGCCTCTCGAGCTTCCATCAAGTAAAAGCTGACAAATTATTGGCAGCGCAATATCTTTTGATTCTGACTGTAATTCAAAGCTGCCAATAGCGGAATAATCTCTTCTAACAATGTTAGGGTTCGACATCGTTACTCCTGTCACTCGCTGCATTGAATAAAACGCAGGAAAGGCCGCATTGTTAGCATACTGTATACCACATAGACGTATGTCTGGGTTGCTAGCAAGCCTTTTACTAGTATGTGTTCTTTACCTGAATTACACGACAAACAGGACTTTATAATTGAATGAGAAATTTAAAAACGACACTACGATCAAAAGTTTATTCAGATAGGAAGGATGGAGAGTGCGTTGATTTTTCTAATTTGAGAATCTGATGCTTCTTATGGTGCTTCGTTCTTAGGAACAGACCTGTTCTTGGTGAACGGATTTCCTCAGTTGCTAGACCTAGATTTTGGAACTCTTTCCGTGTGTCTGTTCGTTATGCTCAGTCGCTTCTGTCATTTCACTCTCAACTTAAAACTTACTTTTCAAATTGCTTATCCACCATAGGTTGCCTCTCCGCTAAGTGGACTCACCTTCTGGATAATGACCTGATTGCGGCTTGGCTTTGGTGCGCCATCGGTTGATGCCTTGTGCATAAGACACCGGCGCATTAGAAGTTACTGATTGTTATTTAGGGTGAAAGTATTTCACAAATGAAAGCGATACTCAGCTTATGAGTTAATTGATTCGAAATGTGATTCTGACTTTCAGATATCAAAGACAATAAGTCTTTGCTGGAAATCATCTTTATGGTCTTAATGGCTGGAAATTTTCTGAACTCGGTAAGTCAACAGAAGTTAACTCTTAGAAGGATTCTAGTCCAATGTAGAAGAATTCTAGTTCAGTGTAGTTGTTCTGGCTTTGTTGAGGGCAGGATGACTGACTGATAATTGGTCTGTCTTTTAATTAAGCATCTGAAGTTCGACATGTGAATATAATTAGATAATTTGTTCGTTCCTAGTTATTATAACATGTAATATGAGGAAAGTTTTCCCTATTGATTATAATGAATTGCTGTTTTGTTTGCTCTTCATCCCATGCCCCGCTTTCCCCAGATATCAAAACAGAGGACATTGTTTCTACATCTTAACTCTCCTTTCCTCCTTGTCTATGAAACAGTGTTTAAGACGCTGGCTTCAAATTTATAGGCCACTCCATGAACACTTGGCTTATAAGTAGTTTTGCACTGCATCGTATCGTGTCGTATGATCGTGTGACATATTGCGTACTTATGAAACTATTGCCTTATTAAATTGTATTAAGCTTATAATTTACACAAATGCTTTTATCGCTTCTACGTCGTTCGTGCAGAGTCGGAATAACCAAGTGAAGCATATCTTTGCTTGTACGACATCTGATATTAAAATGGCCTTAAGGCTCATATGCATAAGTTGAAAAGCAAAATGCTTGCTGTTACTTACAATCAGAAACATTTTTACAGTTTAGCTGCAGGCCACAGCCACTGTCCTTTGCTATTAAACTCGATAAAACACGACACGCCCCACTGACGTCTACTGTTTACAAACATGAAAAATGAACTCATATGTTAGTATTATTATTTTGCATGCGATCAGAGGACATTGTGACGATGGTTGAATGGCGTTGCCCTGGATCTCGTGTATAGAGGGTGCTATGTCGTACACATCTCTAATTGTCACAGGTCGTCGTTTCTTAACAGTAGTCGTGTCTTCTCACTGAAAATAGAAGCTTATAGTCACATAGACGCCGTTGTATTGCTTGTGTTCAGTTAATATAATAACCTTAGTGTTTTTGCAGGGTGGCTACGGAGGAGACGCAGCTGGTTTCAAACTGGCCTCATTACTCAAACTGACAGAAACCAACTCCAACAAGCCAGGCATGACTCTTCTGCACTACGTCGTCTCCGTAAGTCTCTGTTTGTTAGTTCTCATGCTATCGCAAATCATGGCTTCAGACTGACGAACTAAGACTGGATACCCAACAAATCCCATGCAAGGTGTACCAAAGACTCCCACCAAGTGTTTGGAGCAAGTGAACGCCTTGATATATGATAATGAAAATGAAATTCGTAACGAAGTCTTTTTAAAAAAATCCAATAAATAACAAGTTATCACGGCAAATGCCTTTGAACTAAAGGAATGTAAAGTTGATACTGAAAATGAGAGTGATAGTGAAGAAAAGAAATCTAAAATATCCCATTGAATAATAGAGGTCACAGCAAAAGAACAAATACCCCAGAAATGAATGTCTGAAACTCTGATACTGAGAATGATATTTTACAAAGCCAAGCTTTCACAAGACACAGTCTCACAGATACATCGACAGACTGGCTTACACTGACTCTGCTTGTTAGTCTTATTATTATTAATTAGTAACTTCTATAACAAGGCATCAACTGATGGCACACCAAAACCAAGCCGCAATCAGTTCAATATCCAGAAGATCAGTCCACTAAGACGGAGCAGCAGCCTATAGTGGATTATATAATCAATTTGAAAAGTTATCTTGATTATAAACGACTCAAGCTACTGAACAAAACGAATAGATACAGGAAGAGAGTTCCAAGGTCTAGGTCCAGCAACGAAGAAAGTCCTGTTCACAAAGAACAGTTCTAGTATTAGGTATCAGCAGAGGAAGGCGATCAATCAGATGACCTAGTTGAAGAACGGTTAAGTCTGGGAACTGAGGACTGATTTTTAAGTATATTGGTTGAACATAGGCCTGTATAGTTCAATGTTTTATGAACTATAAGCTCCAATTTGAAACAAATCCCTTGCTGAACAGGACGCCAATACAGGGATTTAATTTTCAGGGTTGTGTGTTCATATTTTGACGGTGTCAGTTATAGCTCTAGCCAACGAGTTCTGAACTGATGCTGTGCTTTCTTCGTCCTTGTTGTTATTTCATCTGTTACTTAACCTCTTTTTCTGCTATTTGCCTATCTGATATTTATCTATGCTTCACTATAACTGCTACTTGACCTTTACTGATAATCATCTTCTGACTTATTGTAACTGCTACTTAACTTCTTGGCTTTCAAACAACCCATTCAACAGCCTCATTGTTATAATTTACAGGCTGCCACTCAGAAGAATCCGAGGCTTTTAAAGCTACCCGAAGAATTGAAATACTTAAAAGAAGCTGCTCAGTGAGTTTTCATGTCAACAATCAACATGAGTGTTTAGCAATTGTATTCGTAATCAACATTGGTATCAATAAATTGTCTGCTTTTAAGACGTCACTTGATGACGCTAATCGTTTTAGGGCTCGGATGTGGTAACTTGCTGAATGACTGCCTCATTGGCTACTAATGATTTATGAATATTACTTCGGCGTTCAACAGTTGACTGAACATTATATTCTACACTTTGATACTATGGAAAATAATGAAGACTAGCTAAATCCCATTTACATGTACGATTGATGCCCATTCAGTGTTTATTGCAATAAAGCTGGAAATTGTAAATAGTCCATGCATCGCTCATTGAACACGGTGACGGGCACCTACTGGCCCCCTCCTGTTTGATAGATGGCCGCATTCTGAGAGACCTATATCTATGCTGCTTAGACAATTTGTAAGAGACTCTTCTTTAAACCCGTGCATACAGTAGATGGATTTTTCTGATAAACAGTTAGTTAAATTTCAAATATATTCCCCGTAAGGTACTCGGTGGAATCGTTGACCCAAGATATTGTTTCTCTTCGCGGAAAGTTGAAAGCCATCACCGATCAGATGCCGAATGCCGAGGAGTCTTTTCGCCATCAGATGAATGCTTTTCTTCAAGTATGTAATTGTAGGATATTACTTGATTTACAAATGAATGAACATTAAGAGATTAACGTGAAGGGCATCTAAATTATTTGAATCAGATGCACCGTCAGTCGCTCAGGGGAGACAGCCAGTAGCAAAGACATCGAACAGAGTATTGCTCATACATACAACGCCACAGCAAACAACTTCGTAGCAGCGCCTTAACCGTCTGAAGGTCTTTCAGTTGGTGACAGATAGTTCATGCATTAGCCGTAATCCTAAAATCATAATCTTGTGACATGATGGCCGATTGCTTCAAGTCATTAAAATCCATGATTCCTGCTTGGTCAGTACTGGCCTGGTTAGCTACGTTGGTTAAAGCGTACTTCAAAGAGCCTCTATGCGCGAGGATGTTGGTTCGCATACCGATTTGGCTTATTTCAGAGATTCGAATCTCGGCTAGCAAAGTCCGTGCACGGATACCTTAAACGGCATGGCGCCCATTCAAACGGGCAGCGATGGTGAAGGAGCTCACCCGATAAATTCATTGAAAAATGAGCAAGGTCGAGGCTGCTGTAGAAAACCGTGTACATTTATACATCTACATTGTGTGAATTCGTCTTAGCGAATTGCGTCTTAAGTAGAGAGAATGGTTTCTTAAGGCAAGTGAATAGATTTATGTGGATCAATGGGTCGGGTTTAATAGTAGATGGGTGAGCGATTGAGTAAAGCGTTTCACGGAGGTGCACAACAGTTAGTTTGCTGGATTGTCAGTCGGTCGGTCGGGGATTCAAATCCCTACCTGGGAATAAATCTTACACCTACGATTTCTTGTTCAGGCGATGGACATATGGTGTGCTAACAAATGCAGTACTAATAATTACTTATTTACTTTCTTACTTACCTACCCACCTACTTACTTAACAACTTACTTACTTACTCACTCACTTACTTACCCAGTTACTTGCTTTGCTTGTAAGGGTGCCGCTGGTGAGATGGAGAACATCGAACACGATCTGAAGGAAATGGAAACACTTCGTCTGCAGTTGGCCGACTATTTCTGCGAGGAGGAGAAGACATTCAAGTTGGACGAATGCATCAAGACTTTCGCTTCTTTCGTCGACCGATTCCAAAAGGCGATTCAGGTGGGCCTCTGACGACAGCGATACAGACATTTGGACTTAGAAGAGGATTCTAGGCTATTCATTGCAGATGTCAACATTTTTAGGGACTGGTTTACTTTGTGGTGTAATGCTGTCCTATTAGGCCTAATCTAATCTAATGTCTTCTATAACACCGTTATCGTAATGCCCAAGGCATCAGTCAATGGATGACGCTTCAAGTGAAATCGTAAATAAAATCATAATTCATTGGAGAAGCCAGGTCGAATTTCTAAAGGTCAGAGAAACCAGAAGTAAGACTATGTTGGGTAAGCAAGTTGAAACAGATGACTGTTGAGTTTAGACCTGAACTGACAGAACGAACAGAACTTGGCCGCGGCCTTTTACTCGTCGGTCAACCTATTGTCTTTTAATCCAACGATTTAGCATGACAGACTATTTAATAGGCCCATTCGTAAAGCAAATCGTGTACGTGTTAATTTTCTCCGTAAGCTTGAAATTGGTATTTGTAAATGTGTACATGTGCTCTGTGTTCATTCGTGCATGATCATCGTAATAACAAGAAGGTTAATTTACGTAGGAGAACGAGCAGAAAGAGAAGGCTGCTCAACGAAAACGCCAACAGGACAAGACTGGCGCTCGAATCCTTCCATCAGGTGGGTCGACTTGAATAACTTGTCCAATATATGGGATCCAATGGGGGTCTATAGTTTTCAGAAGCTTCGATTGCTGCTCTGTTATGACAGAACATTTATTTTCATTTCTATAGCGCCACTGTGTTGCGTGTAAGGGAGTCAGTCGATGGTGCTGCTAAGGAGTTTCTTGCTAAGGAGTTTGTTAAGGATTCAAACACAGTGACCTTCGACTGAGAGAATAACCTGAGACTTAGTGATGAACCTCGACCAATTTCTCTTGTATTAAGAGAAGGAAATCGTTAACTTTGAGCGTTTTTGGGAGGTACTTAAAAGGCGCTATATCAAATGTCTATATAACTAACTAAATGACTTACAGATACCCTTCAGTGTAGTAATTATAATAGAGCCTAACAAAAACTTAATTGTGCGTGGACAGTTGGAATGGCACCCTGTAGGCCTAGCTTTTCTAATTTGCAACTTGGTCTGTTTAACTGTTTTGTTGTTTATCCGATTTGTGTTATGTTATTCTGCTTATGCATTTGTTTCGTAGATATGATGTTCTGTGAAAAGCCGCTTCTTAGTAGGTCTACCGATCGCTATCTGAATGATACATTGCATTGTTTTTCTCCTTCACACGGTCGATCATCGCTGTCGTCTTTCGTTGCAGATCCGACGAGGGTCAGTCCGTCTCCAGTGGCCATTTCGAAGAATGCAGCCGACGACTCGAGTGGGGGTCAACTGACGGTCGTCGACAGCCGCGGCCGGGTATCAGGACCAGGGGGACGAGGACGGGTGTCGGCATCTGTCTCACCGCAGGACTGGGCCAATGACCCTTTAAGAGCAAGCGTACGGTTGCGCGACCGCAAGAGCACCGAAGAAGGGTCGTCTGTGCGGCCGCGCTCTCTCGACGAGATTCTCTGCGGCGTTTCTGGAGGGGCCACTGGCGGAGAGGACAAGCGACAGCGACAGAGCGCTGAGGGTGAAAAGAACGACCTGTTCAACTACCTGCTTCAATCCGAGGACACCTTAGGCGAGTTTGACCGGATGGGAAGCCTGCGCAAATCCTGCCGGCGTCGACCAAAGACGCCGCTGTTGGAGCCAGAGACGATCGCTGGTAGCCGCGAGAGGACCATACCTTCGCCGTCTCCCGTGCCCAATCAGACTCCCACCGCGGCGACGAGCTTGGAACCCAACCACAAGTCGTGGAGGACGAACGTCGAAAAGACTTCTCCGCTGCTAGAGAAGGACCTGATTCGAGTTGCACAGAGGCACGGTGTTTCCAGCCAACCGGAGATTAACACCCGCAGCAGGATTGTCAGTCTTGATGTTCCAGAGATTAGGCGCGACAATATGAGGGTCAGTGGTGACAACAGAAGTGACTCTTCGAATCCGAAGATCATTGAAATGTGCGATGAGATTGCGATGGAAATGCCAAAATACAATTCCGGCGGCAGTGAGCCTACCTCATCAGCTGATCCGGGTAGCAACAGGTATCGTAGGACCACGAGAGATATGAAGGACCTTGACTACTTGATCTGTGACCTCGAACAGACAGGCAGAGATATCGAGAGGGACTTGGCTAGGGACAGTTCCGTTGCTTCATCGGCGCTGAGAGGGGAAGGCGATGGCGCTCCACAGAGACCTGCCAAACAGGAAAATCATCTGAAGATCGCTAGGGTCAGTGATTCAGCCTGGATCCAGACGGGTCTCCGCGGGGAGGGCAAAGAGATGCTCGAGCAGAACGGCTTCAGCGGTTGGAACTCAGACGCCACTCGGTCTAAGGCATCTCCGATGGACGACCTGAAACGCAGAATTGCCGATTACAAGTCACACGATGCCAACTGCGAGTCGTTCGCCTCTGAAACCAAGTCGAGGTCTCGGGCAAGGGTCAGTGACAGCCGTGGACCAGCCAGTCAAGACGAGGTTCGTGCCGTTGAGCATCAGTCGGTGACTGTGACTGACGAAGGAGTGACGCCACCTGAGGGACCAGACTCAAGCCCGGCAACAAAGCGATGGGGACGAGTGTTCGAAGCGCAAACAACAGACACTCAGCCGGATGTCAACATTGGCCAATACGATCATCAGGACAGTCATACGGAAGCAACGGAGACGATCGTTGACCAAGAACCTTCAGCTGCTGCTGCTGCAATCAACGACGGCCCTGTTGACGAAATGCTGCTTACGAACTCGGACTATCTAAGAAACGAGCGCAGAGCGAGGTCAGCGGCTTTCGAAGTGAACACAAGCGGAGTGAAGCTGCGACAGGAGTCTCAGAGAGGGAGTGGCACTTCGATAAATCAGACTGCCTCCTCGGACAATGCGCAGACGACGGCAACAGATGACCAGCTGGCGACCGAGTCCCTGTCTTCGGCTGACGACGAAGGGTACACAACGATGAGCAATCGCAGTTCCACACAGACAGCATCGATCGCCTCCTTCGAAGAGAAACTGACCGAATCAGACAATAAGATGCTTTCTTTCTGGGACCGAGCACAAGACTCGCAACCGATGGAATCGTCGCCTGGCAGCAACTGCGACATGGAGGCTGCACTGCTTTCTTCTGCGCCGATCAACGTCGACCAGCAAGGCAGCGCAGGTGGCACCGAAGAACCAGAAGAGTCTAAGACAGGAACGTCGCTGTTTGCTCGTAGCATCGACAGTCTCGTGCTCAAGGGCGAATTGGTTCCAAGCGGCTCGACGATCGACATAGACGCCCCAGGAGAGAATGCGCCTTCGACGACGGTTGCTGTAGGAAGCAGCATCAGCGATGCATGTCTGACCGACGATGCGATCGACACAGAGAGTCAGAACAGCGATCAGGCCTCCGTCGACTCTTCTCAGCAGAGGAGGTTCACTCTGACGCGTGAGATTCGAGTTCCTCATCAGCAAATCAGAAGCCGCGCTTCATCACAGACTCGGTCACCAGTCCCCTCGAAACCTCAGAGACCGAGCGTCAATGACATGACGGACAGACTGTCCCGACCGAAGAAACAGACGACCGTCGCAGCCAAGACTTTGACCGTCTCATCGACTTCCGTTTCGTCGTCCACTCCGCCGCCAAAGAACTCGTCTTCCGGTAGACCCGATCCATTCGTTCGAGCATCACCCGGCCGCGCCACGATGCCTGCATCCGTCTTCAACGCCAACAAGAAGAAAGCCGCTGCTGCCGATCACCAGGACAGTGCTCCAGTACCTCCTCAGAGAACGACGTCTATTCGAGCCTCAGCCGCTTCGGACAGGTTGAGCAAAGGCCTTCCGACATCGTCGTCCCATTCAAGGCGATCGGTTGAGCCGTCTCCCTTGGCCGCTACAACAACCAGGAAATCTTCCGGCATCCAAACGGGCCATACAAGTGTGAATGGCGCCATGGATGACGAAGGACCAACGGTGCATAGCAGAGCCGATAAGCATCATTCGTCTTTCATCCGAAAAATTGTTCAGAAGAATCCGATTAGGAAGGCAGCAGCCAAAGAAGAACAGACGTCAGGAGGAATCCAGCGCCCATCGAAGCCTGGCATGTCGGTCAGCTCAAGGCTGTCGAAGGCATGATCAAGATCAGACAAAAGCCGTTCTGAAAGACACAAAGAAGAGCCATTCCGATCCAGACAAAATAAGATAAAAGCTGTTTTGAAACAGACAAGCCAGAAACAGAAAAACAAGACGAATATGGTTCTGATCCAGACAAGACAAGTCATTCTCATCCAGACACAAGACAAGATAAAAGTCATTCTGATACAGACAAGACAAGATAAAAGTCATTCTGATACAGACAAGACAAGATAACAGTCGTTCTGATCCAGACAAGACAAAGCGACAGACAGACGACGCACAAATCAAATTGGTTGTGCAAAACCAAAGTGACACATTCAACACTGACAGATGGAAATATGGCAGAGAACACACATGGAATTCAGATTAACTTCAGTTTGTTCAATGTCAACCAAAACTAAACAAGCAGCCGCTTGCTGAAATAGACCTTCTTGGCTCACTATCACTTCATGATATGTTTGAAAAACGGCTACAAAATGGACACGCATTAAACGGGTCATGTATAATAATGAATTGAAGCTGAAAATAGAACAATTTCGACGACATTCGATCCACTTTCGAATTCTGGTTTTCCTCAGAATATCAACAAATGCCTCCTCGTCGGAATCAAGTGAGCGATCTAGCTCGCAATGGATGCAGCTCGTCATACTGCAGAACTTGTTGATACTTTCGATAGATCGGCCAGTAGTAGAGAGCTTTTAACAGAGGCCTTGAAAGTCAATCCGGTCCATGAATCTTATAAATCAGAATCTTTTCGAACGGCGCTGTTTCGTGTAGGCTGATCACAGACTGCCTTCAGCAGAAGCTCTTCGAATACTCTTCAGTTATTGCACATGTTTGTTTTTAATATTTGTGAAAGCGCATGAGAAACCGTCACAAAGTCGGAAAATAACACAACTGAGTTTGATCTTGCACTGGATTGGACTCGAATTGTTGAATGAGGATTGGGTGAAATCATAAATAGGAAGAAGGTTACAATTTTTAAAGATGTAGGTGTCGTCGCTCATACTTTTCAGAAATTGTAAGTTAAAGTTTACCATAGCTATGATCTGACCTAAGTCGCTGTGCCGAGGGGTCGTGAATGTTTCTAAGAATAGTAAACTGGATTGTATCCATACACCTCTGAGGCCGACATCAATGAAATCTCCATGAAAAACTAGTTAAGAAAAGAATTACCCGACTTGCTTGTTTGCGTAATAATCAAAGTACACGACTTCAAATTAGTGCACCAAGGGTTAAGTTAAATTAAGCTTCTTTTTCAGGGCATCATAATAAAATTGAAATAAAAAAATATCTAGATAGTGAAACTCTACATAAGGACTTAGAGTTTGAAAGTTAAAACATACTGACTAAATGTTATGAGGTACAGCTGGCTCTATACTCAGTTATACTTACTTCAAGGTGCAATTAAAACGTTTCTTAACTTAAAGATTTTGACATCAGCTTGTTATTTTTGCCTGTTGCATTTGTGTAGTTTATCTAGAAATTATTCTAGTAATAATATTTTATAGTATTGCAGTTTTTGTGTATAGTGCTGAGTTTCTTAAGAAGCACAGCTGAATTCAAGATGGCTCCAACCGCTGCTTTTGTATTGTTCGATTACCTTGACATCGTTGTTAGTTGCTTCATGTTGACAGCAATTTTAATATCAGACTCTGAGATTAATTGCGTTGATTAAATGTCAGACTTTAGTTGTTGCATTTTTATTCGTAAAACAACTGCACCATTTGTAACGTTTGCTTGCACAATTTGCAAAGTATGCTGACATTTACTCTTTATGTAGAGCCAGATATGTTCACCCAAATTTTCTACTCGAGTAGGTCTACTAAACGTTAATCGCAATCTTGGTCTTGCTTCAGTGCTGAAGAGTATGAAGTCAAGCGAACAGATGCTCAGTCAAGGAAAACATGCATTTGGCTAACATTAATATTGGCTTCGATAGACCTAGCTGTAAATTCATACGATGGCTAATTATTGACCTAATTAATTGTTCATGCGATAGCTAATTAGTGACCTTTCCAGTGTTATGTTATCAATGCTTTATTGATCCATGAACTGCATAAGTGAATTTATTGATCGGTTTTTATAACAACGGCTGATTCAGCGATTGATGCATCTGCTGTTCCTGCTGATGATGTTGCCTGAGTAGCTGCAGCAGCCGGTGGTTGCTCTCTGATAAACAGATGCTTTGTATCGACGCCAGGACTCCTGGTTAAGCAAATCCTCCTCTGCCTGCTTCTCGGTTATGTACTGTTTGCACTGAAAGCAGAGCAAAAGAACCTCTTTAAACTCACTAAATGGATTTAATGGCACGAAAGTAGCTAATTGATTAATGCGAGCTCAATGTCTAACTATTTATAAGAAAGTCTTTAACTTGTCTTGCCGGTAAAACATTCATATGACTGTAACATGCGACCTGACATCTATATACAGATTCGAAATAAATTAATCGAAAATATTAATTCATGCCAGGAAGTTGGAGCTTTTAGCCCTATCTGCCAGGGAGCATCACGGTACAAAGCCAAGACGAAATATCTCAACTAGGGCACATGTCCCACAATAGTGCTCTGCTTGGTAAATCATGTGTTACCTCAATCATCTAGTATTGTGTGGAATGAAGGGCGCTCTGCTGAAACAAATGTTTCAGTTTCAAACATTAAATGATAAAATAGGAGCCAATATGTAGCTCATGGAGTCATGGGCTTTAAAGCTTAGAGTTTATAAGCACACTGGCTGGTTGGTTTGAGCGCTTGGCTTGTAACGAGAAGAGTACGGGTTCGAGCCTCCTCTGAAGCGATTACTGTGCAGGGACCTTGAGCAAGTCTTTCACTCGCAGTTTCTCAATGCCATCGATTGATGCTTAGATGGTGGCTCTTAATAAATACAGAAATAATAATAATAATAATAATAATAATAATAATAATAATAATAATAATAACAGCACCAATACAGTTAAACAAATCATATCTGCATTTGTTGTAGATATGGACTCGTAGTTTATGTTAGTGTGCATTGCAGTGTATCGATAACAGGTCCTACCACTGCATCGGTTGCATGTAAACCGTCGCTTCCAAAGTAATTTATGAAGAACCTTTTTCTTATCTGGATGACTTCAGCTCCTCCACTCACCTTCAACATCACATACACACAGTCGTTATTGTAATCGTAAGCTCGAGATCTCTACAGTGCCCTAAGAAAGCTAAATCGTGGGAACTAGCTTATTCACAGGCGCTTAGTCAAAACAAATTCAGCAGATACGGTTCCGGGTCAAGACCCAAGGGTCAAGCAGACAGACAATAATGCATTCGAGTGCATTCAAGTACGTGGACTGCCAAGAAGACAAATGAGTGGGTCCTAGGGACTGCAGGAGTAGAGAGGAGTCTGCTCGGTTTAATCGAAAATACATGTAGGAAGCTTTCATACTTCGGGCATATGCTACGAAAGAGTGGAGACTGCTTAGAGAAAGAGGTCATCCAAGGTACAATGCCTGGATCCCGAGCTCGGGAAGACCCAAGAAGATATGGATCGATAACATCAAGTCGTGGATTGAATTATCGTTCGACCAGTTATTATATAAGACGAGGGACAGAAGCATATGGCACAAAATTGTTGTTGGGGCAGCCAATCCTCGACTCGAGGACGGTTGAAAAGTGGATATATCTGAATTGCTAAAACTACCTTAGTAGCGACTTGGATATTTGCGATAAATATACATATATTGAAAGTAATAGATAAGATTGGGAAATGTTTACAATATAACTGACCAGACTGACTCCTTTCAATTCTGTGGCAACAGCTGGTCGCAGATGATCCAACCCCTACAGACAAAACGCATGAGACATTGCAACAAACGCTCATGTTGACAACACAAGACTTAGAATCCTAAGACGTATAAATGACGCCGAACTTGACAGCACTTGAGATATTGCGACAACGCGGATGAGATACAATGGCTAAGTTAAGCAACATTGTCTAAGATATTTATTCTGGCCCTTTACCAATAACACGTCCCAGTAGAGCAGTAACAGCATATACGACTTCGTAACCGTAATCGTAAACTTGAGATTTCTACAACCCCCAACGTAAGCAGAAGTCAGCTTATTCACAGGCGCTCAGTCTCATACGTTCCAGGTCAATCCAAGAGTCAGGCAGGCAGGCAGTCAGACGACTACGGTGGATGGTGTTTGGAATTGGATCTGCAGTACAGGTAAGGGGAAAAAGAGGAATCGGGATAGAATCTGCGGAAGAGGAGTGTTTTCAGTTTTGAATGGAAGAACTGCGCAGAGATTAGAAGGGGTAAGGTGATGATTAATTCGGATGTTAAATCAGGTGATGGATCAGGCTTCGTCTGGAGTAGGTTCAAATCTCTCCCGGGGCTGACATTTAGCTTAGAAAGATATCTTTTCTGTTGTACTTTTTATATCTAAATGGGTTGATCAATCAATGAGCCTGATCGCTGGTAGGTCATAATTAACTTACGAAAATATCGCCTGTTCTCAGCGTATCCAGTTGGAGAAAAGTAATTCTTTGCTTCTCTTCTCTGTTTGATTGATTTAAAAAAGGAAACACGCAGAATTCTGTTTGTGATGTTTCTTTATTAGAGTCATTCGGAAGAATATCTTCAGAGGAGCTTTCTATCTTGTCGTGATTTGCTGTCGAGGCTTCTTCCTCCGAAACCGCCTCAAACCTTCTGGAAAGACGCCTGCAGCGATTCGACTTTCCCTTACGTCGACTTTCATTCTAAGATCAACGAGAAACGCTAATCGAGGTAATTAATAATACTAATAATAATACCCTTTAACGGCTCTTAGCATAATTTTTGTGCCTGAGGGTTTACATTTACCTGAGGCATAATAAAAATGATGATGATGATGATAATAATAATAATAATAATAATAACAACAACAATAATAATAATAACAATAATAATAATAAATAATAATAATAATAATAATAAAAGTAATAATAGGTATTTATGATCCCTCAGGGAGCTGAAAAAATAATAGTAATAATAATAATAATTCTTTATTATTACAATTTCCTAATGTGCTACATCAACACTAATTTCAGAAACGACAAAAGAGAATTTAAATTTTTTGCATTGTCTACTAAATTCACCAGCTTCACCCAAGCATTAAAGCCTATCCTTCTTTTGGTCTTTTTGCATTTCGCAAACAACTGAAGTCGCAACCATTTGAACGTTTTTATGAGGTGATTTCGCTAACTATTACGATATGACTGTTCTCACTTTGATGCATTGCCTGATTAAATGTCTGATTACTAATATGGCTAATATTTCACCAATTAATTCAAAGCCCATGAGATAGTTTAATTAATGGTGAGTTAAAGATGCCTATAAACACTAGAACAATGCAAGTATCTTAAAGAGGAGATATATACATATTCCGAAAAAAATGAATAGGTAAAGGAATGAGCGAACGAATAATAATCGTTTAATAATTATGCCAATGAATGAACAGAATGCGTATAGTATTTGATCATAGAAATGTTGATTAAGTTTACCGTCGTGTAAAGGGATTTTAAATTTCTATCATCAACCGATGGACTCGTATTTGGATGTTGTTTCTTGAGCGGCTGATACGATTCGTTAAGTAACCTGACCTCACAGACCTGAATGAGAACTTTAAAATCAGTTAAACAGACAAAAAACATATTTGGTGTAGCCTAGGCCTACATGCGGCATCGAATAGACCTGAGATGTAACCTATATAGGGGCCCACAGTCTTATACTCATATGTTCTCTTCTTACTTAACATCGTATCCAATTGTCATGTTTTGGACTTCTTTGTAATAGCGAAGTTGATTTAGTCTTATGATAGAAAAGAGACTTAAATCCATCTTATGACTCACGCCCATTTAGAGGTAACAATAGGGCATCACTTTAAGTCATATGAAACAGAAACCGTTCTTCACGACGATAATAGGTTCTTATCTGACTAGATCTAACTATTGAAAAGCAGCATTATATCTCAATTTCTGACTGGAAGAATGCGTTTGTATGCGTCAATCTCCTTTTAAGTATCTCCGAAATGCGCTGCATATATGACTTTTACACTAGTCTATAAAGGTGCATTTTAAAGTAGTTTGAAAATTTATGCTAAACTGAGTCAAATGCAACAGCGCGTAAATGCAGCGGAAGACTGTTTCAAGAAGATCTAACACAGAAGGCACGATGGGCTTGATTTCAAGACATACATGAGAAGTTTGTCTACAGAGTACGTATGTACCTTTGGGAGGTGCATCTCCTCGACGTTAAACTTCATCAAGACTGCACATAAGAAAACGGAACATTTTAAAACGAGTTTAAAATAAGAGGAGCTCAAATGCAAGTGTTGATGTGGTAAGAAATTCTCTAAATGAATCGAGAAAAGAAATCTCGTCCGTTGTCTGTCTTCCAGATTCATCCAACTGTTTTGAGCTGCGGATTACATACGAATTCGTTAACAACATATTAGCCAAGTTCGGAGGTCTATTGTATTCTGTTACTTGGTCTGTTGATGTTTCGGTTCCAGTGGCAAGCATTCACTGCAATTATTTAACAAACCTTTAGGAAAATACTACTATCTTTTCAACACCATTCGCCCAACTATCACATATATAATAAATGTATGTATGAATTTATGTATAAATGTATGTATATATGTATGTGTGTATGTCTATATGTATGTGTGTATGTTCGTATGTATGTATAAATTTATGTATATATGTATGCATTCATGTAGGCCTAACTACGAATATATGTATGTACGTGTGTATGAGTTCACATATATATGTATGTATGTATGTATGTTTATATATATGTATGTATGTATGGATGTTTATATATATATGCATGTATGTATGGATGTTTATACATATATGTATATAACGTGTATACATGATATATTTGCATCATATATGCATGCATCGGCTTTACCATTCTTGCTGGCTGTTCTCCTACTGGTATCTGTCTTGCCTTCTTCCACCCATCGACAACTGTCCTTGAATGTCCGAGTGTATTTTACCATCTGACAACGAACCACTTTCACGAAACCCTAAACATCATCGAACAGATCAGAATTGTTGTACCAAATCCAAACACAATTAAAGCATCAGTCAGAAAAGCAAGCAACAGACTCCATTAAAACATACACACATACATGCATAAATACTTACATACATACATGCATACATACATACATACATACACATATGTTAACATATACGTATATACATGCATACATAAACTGTAGTAATTATCACGTGTCGTATCTGCCACCGTAGAATCAATTCACATCATGCGTAACTTGTGTTCATTATGATACTGACGATAGCTGCGTTTACCGATTTGATTATGTAAATCCACGGAGTTCGGTTGGAATCTTCGACGACAATCTTTCCCTCTCTGCAAAACGGATCAGAACACGATTTAGGCCAATTGGGGTGTGGGCTGATTGGTAGTGGTAGTCTATTAATAAGTAAATGGCTGGATGGCTGACGATGCATCGAATTGTGGTTGGCAATAGATGATTGTGATGCCAATTTGTGTTCTATTGCATAATCTTGTTATGAAAGTGTTCTATCTAATCTAATCTAATGCGTAGTTATCATAATGCCCAACGCTTTAATCGATGGTCGCCTCAAGTGAATCGTAATCGAAATCATAGTTGCTTTTTCGAAGTTGAAGATGTGATTGCGCTTAAGGCATTAAGAAAGCTGCTGATGAAACTTTACCCGTAGTATTTGTATTCAAAAGCTTCTGGGTTGTCCAAAAAACTTTCAACGGGAAATCTTTGGAAAAATCGCAACGATCTAAAATTTGCACATATGCATGGCGTAAACTTAAAGCTATTGACATTGCTAGAGCATGGGATTTAATAAAAGGCAGCTTCACAGACTCGGAGTAGACTGTGAGTGTGTATGTGTGTCTGTGGGTGTGTCTGTCTGTCTGTCTGAGTGTCTGTGTGTGTCTGTCTGTCTGCGTCGTTTAAAGTAAATTTATATACTGTCGTTATCGTATGATGCAAAAAAGCACCAGTCGATTGGAAGTAAGCTCGCCTCTTTTGCTCAGATGAAGCTTAAACTTACCCTATAAGCTTAAACTATATAATATTGAACTCTTAAATTAAACTTATTAACAGAAGAATAAAAATGTCGATTAATTTTGCCATTGTAGACAGAAAATGAGTTGGAAATGTTGATGTATATGACCTTATGAAATCAAGCGGCGGTCCATCCGTCGTGTGTTGCAGATAAGCAAAGACCTTAAAAACAGAACAGTTAAAGTGATTTAAGACTAAGAAGAATATCCTGCCTTCTAGAGATTACTCTCGAGTATATACCCACCTTCTGAACCGCCAAATGGACTTAGATGCATATTTACAAACTATTCAAGACTGGCATATCTGCGGTATCGATCCGACTGTATACATTTAGACTAACACAGCCCAGTGTAGTTCATCTGCTAACTCTGGCAATGCCTAAAGATGAATCAGTAAATGATGGCGGTTATGACGTTCAGATTCATTTTAGAGTATTAACATAGAGGTAAAATACTCATTTAAACGAATTTCAATTGTAGTTAGTAAATTCTATCGCACCGGTGTTTAATGCACAAGGCATCAACCGACGGCGCACCAAAAAACACAATCAGGTCAATATCCAGATGGTAGTCCACAAAACAGAAAGGCAGTCTATGGTGAATAAAAATGTTTAAAAATTATATTCTAATTTAAAATGGTTTTGTGTGGTATCATGAATTGTTTCTGGCGAATCAAACAGAGGAGAAACAGTTGAACGCTGAGCTATGGTTTTTATGTCGGTACATACATGTAGGGCCTACCTTTTTATTCAGAAGCAGCACTTCGACCTGACCACTGGCGACCAAAGTGTCCTCTCGCAGCCACTCTCCATTCATCTCATCAGGCTAGTCGTACATTTAAAACAATAACGCACATTCATTCATCATGATTAACCAGTAGTCTAACCGCAGCTGGGAAAAGTTCCTACATTTCAAAGTTGTCTAAACACTCACAGCTGAATTTCACCCATCTACATACTTTGACGGAAAGCATTCTTCTTACACATGTAAATCTACACGTTTTTCTATAGAAACCGTGTGGCCTCAACCCTGCTAATTTTTCAATGAATTGATTGGGTTGGACCATTCACCACCGCTGCCCTTTTGAATGGGGGCCACGCCATTTAAGGTCCTCGTGTACGGACCGAGATTTAAATCTTTTAAATAAGCTACGATCGATATGCGAACCGGCATCCACACGCACAGAGACGCACAGACGTACGCTTTAACCAATGTAGCTAACCTGGCCGGTGGTTTGACGGAACAGCCCAGAAAGCGAATTGCAGCCTCGACAGAGACCGTCAGTCCAGCTGTGCATAAGCAAGTGCGCCCAGTTGCCTAGCACCATTGTCTACGTCCAGTCGTTGTAATTTAAACAACAAACTTTGCAAAACTTCAGAAACGCGATGGTGTAGTGGTATGGTCCATGTTTCGTACCGCAGGGCCTCGGGTTCGAATCTGCCTCAAGCCACTGCGTAGCGACCTTGGACAAGTTACTTACCCGCAATTGTCTGTGAGGAAGCTAACGGGAAACCACCTGATTCATCTCATCCCCTGGTGGCATAAAGCCAATGGACCTGCCTTCGGGCAGAGAACTCATCGTAATCTCTAGGTGTACTCAAACCTCGGATACAAGTAAGCTAAACAATGGTACATCACCAGGCCCACTCGAGCGGTGACCTCTATATAAATGCGATTGCAGTAGAGTTTGAACTCTAAGCTGCCCCTGTCTCTAATAATTAGACTAATTTTTCCTTAATGCAGTGAAAGGCGAATTACTGAAAGAGACTGACGTCCGTTGTTTTGCCTTTGGTGATGCAGCCCATGAATTTAGTGACGACTCCATTCACGAGACGAAACTGTCGCACGAGTTTTACTAAAATATTAGAAATGCCAGTGATTCTATTTAAAACGAAATTCTACTCCGCAAGGGCAGAAAAGGAGTCTTTCATGAGTCTTAATGACCTAACAATGTATCTTCTGTAATGCTGGTCAATATCTAATGACTCTTACAGGGCTTAAAGGCCAATCAATTCTAATTTAATCTAATTTAACGACTTCAATAGACCGTTATCATAATACACAATCAGTGGTCGCTTCAAGTGAAATCGTAATCAAAGTCAAAAGCCATTGGAGAAGCCGGGTCACCCGACGGGTCGAATTCCTATAGGTCAGAGAATCAAGAAACTAGACTACGGTGGGTAAACAAGTAAAGGCAAACTACTCTTATTGTATTTTCTCACAGATCGTCTACAAAAACCCCGATCTACGTGAATAGATCATATTTGTCTAATATTCATATCCACATAATTGTAAGCACACACACAAAACGGATCTAGAGCAGTAGTTGAATTGCAAAAACCCGTAATTAGATCTTTGTCTTCGTCTGCTTGTATTGATAATTCCAACATATGCAGACGAACACACAGATCTAATTACAGAGTTTTGCAATTCAATTGCTGCTCTAGATCCGTTTTGTGTGCGCGCTTAATTTACATACACAATTTACCTCTTCCAGAAATGATGTAGTACAAATATTCTGGTCGACGGCCCTGGTTAGCAATGATTCGGCCGTCGTCGTATCTAAAGAGTCAGTACACATCGGGTAAAGTATGGTAATGTTCAATCTGCTGTTTTTCTAGCGCAGTAACACAATCGCACGGCAACAATGCGCTATTTTTAGTTTGCGAATATATGAGGCATCGGAGCTTTTCAGTCATATGTTCCAGTTTATCATATTATTCGGAGTTTATTAATTAAATAGCGTAATATTTTTGACTTGAGACAATTAATTGGCGGCAAGTAGCATAGGAAATTGATTACAAAACATTCACTTTGGATATAATTCTATACAAAAACATCGTAATCGTAAGCTCGAGATTTCTGCAGCGCCCAACGAAAGCTAAGTCGCGGGAACCAGCTTATTCACAGACGCTTAGTCAAAACAAAATCGATAGGCAGGAAAGGTTCGATTCCAGGTCAAAATCCAAGAGTCAGGCAGACAGACAGTCAGACGGTTACGGTGGATGGTGTTTGGAATTGAACCAGAAAGTGAGATAAGGGGAAGGGGAAGAGGAAGAGTCAGGTTAGGATTTGCGGAAGAGGAGTGTTTTCAGTTTTAAGTGAAAGACCTGCGCAGAAATTGCAAGAAGTGAAATGCTGGTGAGTTCATATGATGGGTCAGATAGATCGCCATAATTCTGGTGGGAGTTTATTCCAGAGGGGTGAGACAGCTATGACTATGGAGCGATTTCCAAAATTTGAAGATTAGGTGGCAGAAGGGCGGAGAATTGTCAGGGGAGAAGAGGAGCGGATTGAAGCGAGTGGTTGGATTGTAAATAACTGACGAAAATAGGGTGTTGGGAGGATTGAAGCGTGTTATAGGTAAGTGATAGCGGCAAGAAGCTTAGTAGACTGGTTACAAAACAGATTCACTATGGATATGATTCAGTACACAAACATGTCCTTCGTAGGATTAAATAATTTTAAATCAGTTGGATCTCGGTGACACGGTTTCATTTCTTTCTTTCACACTTTCTTGAGCTTTTTAGGACAGAGCGAAAATTTATAAAACCGAAATCCGCCATACTCTTGGATTGCTTGGATGCCTAATAATACAACGCAACGTATGCTTACTTTCAGCCTATTACATTCAACGTATTGCACAAGAAGCATCTTCAACGTACCTGGCATATTCGACATACTTTGCAACCTCTTTTTCCATTTCGACAGGAAAGAGGCTTTTAAAAGCTTTTGTGGCTTTTAGAAACCAAAGTATCTATGGAAAATTAAAAGAATTTACATAGGTAAGGTAACTGTCTGACATGTACAGATAACAGGTTTTGTAGAAAGCTTTGTATCCGCCTACACGCCAGAATGCGTCAGTGTCGATGGAGGAATCGAAATTTAGAATTTTCTCGCATGAATGTAATGATGGAAGAAGAGTAATTGAAAAGATCGAGAAGGTAATCGTAATCGTAATCTTAAGGTCGAGATTTCAACAGCGCCTAACTAGAGGTAAGTGCCGTTAACCATCTTATTCACAGGCACTCGGTCAAAACAAGATCGTTAGGCAGGGAGGGTTCTGTTCCAGGTAAAGACCTAAGAATCAGTCTGATAGACAGTCAGACAGCTACTCTGTATGGTGTTTGGAATTGAACCGGAAAGACAGATAAGGGGAAGAGGAAGAATCAGAATAGGATTTGTGGAAGAGGAGTGTTTTCAGTTTTGAGTGAAAAACCTGCGGAACAGTAAGGTAAAGAAAAGGGGATCCATTGGAAGAGTTGTAATATGAATATAAGGAAGATTCCTTCGAAAGATGAGTTAGAAGATGAACAGAAGAAAGATATCTTTAGACGATTTTGAAGATGAAGAGCAGATGTCGGCGTCTCACTTGTTTTATAGTAGTGTCGTTTCGATAATGCGGCAACGTCGTTAGAGACAAATACAGTCGATGACCGATCTATAATTGATACCAGCAACGCATCACGAGATACATCCATCGATCAGAGGAATTCAATTCAACAATCGCATCGCCTGCGTATATGCCATATTTTACATGTATGACATACATACATGTTCCTACGTAAGGAAGCGATGATTAATAATAATAATTGGACTTCTACGCCATCCTTTGAAGTGATTTATAGGCTTTGAGATACGAAGAACCTATAGGATTAATAACGAAGCCTATCTATAGGCCTAATACCATCTACATTGAACAGCTGTTCAAGTTATTTATGTGAAGAACTCTAAAAAGAGGTAAAGATAACACAAATCTGTGTAATAAACATGAACGTATCATAAATTTCCATCTTTAAATAATGAGTGGATCTCGTTCAGATAGGATACTTGTCATTCTTTGACCATGTATTAATGTCAGCGGTTCTGATTGGCTGTCATATGATGCATTCCGACGAACTTTTGGAGGAGGAGGAGGAGGTGGAGGAGGAAAACAGGAAGAAGAAAAAGGCAATAAAGAAGAATATGAGCAGAAGGATGCTGATGTCGATGATGATGACTACCATGATGATAATGATGATGATGATGATGATGGTGCTGATAATAATGATGAGGATGATGAAGATGATAATGATGATGATGCCGACAACGCTGATGATGAAGATGATGTGATGATGACGTTGATGATAATGATGCAGATGCAAATGCAGATGATGATGATGATGATGATGATGATGGTGATGATGAAAAACACAAAGCTCCTGTGCAATACCACACCCCGCATAATGTATGCTTGTAACATACTTCCGAAGATCTCTTTTTGCAAATACCGTGCATTTCGTAGAGACGGGCGATTGGTCTTCTTCTTCGTCGTCGTAGTCGTCGTTGTTCCCTGAAAATGTCTTCCTCTGAAGTAACATCGCTCGTAATCTGTTCTGTATCTTCAGTTCCGCATCTTCGTCTTTGAAATATCTGGACATTTCCAGAATCACGCTCAAACAAAACTCACCATTATTTCTTCACTGATCAGAAAGACAGAGAGAGGGGAGAGGGGAGAGAGTGGGAGGGAGGGGGAGGGAGGGAGAGAGGAGAGAGAGAGAGAGAGAGCGATGGACCACTGAATATATTTCAGGCGTGGGTTCCTATCCTACGGTGGCTCTGTCTCTCGATGGAAATCGATCGGACAATAGGATTTGGATGCGCTGGTTCATTGACTATATAAGACTCGATTAGATTATATCAGTCCTTGCTCATTCCGATCTGATCGGTGGTAATAGATATTCTGGGGAGGATCTCTGTTGCTCTGTGTTAGCTAAAACATTGTCGATACTCCGTCCCTCTCCCTGCCCCACTCTCTTTAATCCCTCTGCTTCCTCTCGCTCCTTCTTCCTGGCCAAGTGCAAAGAAAGTACTCTGTTGTCTTATAAGTTGCGAGATGGTGCCAGCATTATATGTCGCCTGTTCTAAATATAGGTCCCTACTAGATGACCTATACGGACCATGTGCTTGGCTAAGCCTTTTATCATATAGATGTGATAGATAATGTTGGATTGTCCTGGACCAGATCAGCTGAGATTACATTATACTAAAGCTGATCGTGACATGAATATTGTTTCCTTTTATACACACACCGTGTTCTTTTTTAAGTATCATTGGTCGATACTTTGTGGATGGCTCATGTAAATTTAAATGTAGGCCTATACGCTTTTCTGTAGTGACTATAGTATGGCCTCGACCCTGCTAATTTTTCAACGAATTTATCGGGTGAGATCCTTCACCACCGCTGCCGTTTGAATGGGTGCAATGCCACTTAAGGTCTCCGTTTAAGGGAACCATGCTACCCGGATATTTAGATCACTGAAATAAGCCACCAACGGAACTCGAACCGATATGGCTGAAACATTAGTTTGACCGCTGTGCTTTTTTAGGCATAAGTCATACTTGCATTTTAGTATGGCGAAAACCTCTCAGCAGCAAGACGACAATCTTTGCAGCGAATCGGAATTTGTCCAACATCGGCTAAAAGCATAAAAAATGCACTGATGAATAAATAATACTAGTTTCAAATCAAGAAATAACCAATAATTCTTTTTGAGCGTCACCTAAAATTGTCAAGTTCTAGCCATGATGTGTCGGATGGCGGAGTTATGCCACCTGTAGGAAATGTCGTTGTCCTCGGAGTTGACTGCAACGGTTGAACTATTCAATCAATAGTTTCAATGTCCTTAAATTCCTGCACTACTAGCTAGGGACTCTGCCTCTGAAATCGATCCCTACTAATTAATCTAACACTTAGCTTGGTGTACGTTCTCTGTCGGGGAGAATTTTCAGACATCGGACAATTATTTGACCCATCCTGCTACCTCACCAACACTTCACCTCTTGCAATTTCTGCCCAGGTCTTTCAATTAAAACTGCAAACACTCCTTTTCCGCAGATCCTATCCCAATTCCTCTTCTTCCTTTATCTCACTTTCCGGTTCAATTCCAAACACCATCCACCATAGCCGCCTGCCAGCTTGCCAGCCTGCCTGACTCTTGGATCTTGATCTACAACTGAACCCTTACTGCTCATCGATTTTGGTTTGACTGAGCGCCTGTGAATAAGCTGTTTCCCGCGACTTAGATTTCATTTGGTGCTGTAAAAAAATCTTGAGTTTATTATTATAATAGGCATACTTCAAATTCGGCATCATCTCTGCAATCATCAATCGGCTAACTATGAACTTCCAGTTCTTCAAACTATATGACCTCATGAAGCAAGCGTTATAAGCGCTCATAGCACCTGCTGTGGGCGGGCCGTTATGGACTTCTTCTGATTGACAGTAACATTTAACTACATCAACTGTGTATTTATCTTGTAAATTTGAGCGTTTGTCTTACATTAATAAAAACGCTACTTGCCTATTTAATAACTATTAATAATAGTGACTAGTAATAATCAGTAACTAGTGACAGTTAACTAGTGTGCATAAAAGTCTACTTACTATACTTTACGAACTCCTATTTATTGTGTCAGTGAAATTCCATGCAGTTCGCAGACCTACCAATAACGATTTCCTCTTCTGGGACAGAGGCGAAATCTGGTTTTCGTTTTTCTAGGAAACATAAAAACGCAGAAGAGAATCTCTTATCATCTTCTTGAATACAGTTTCATTGGTTCCGCGATGAGTTAATAAAAGAATCAAACTCGTTGCAGCGAAACGGAAATAACTATTCGCTGAACATAGAAGAGGTTTCTGTATTAATATGCATATATGCAAAGCAAATGACTTCAATACAATAGGCGCTACATTAAGTGTCTAGACACATACATGCATAAATGCATATACTTTCAAACATACATACGTACGTACGTGCATAGTATTACATACATGCATAAATACATAAATTCATGGATGCATACGTTTACATACATACTTGCATGGGTGCATACATACCTATGCATGCATGCATGCTTGCTTGCATACATATGTACATACATACATACATATATACATACATACATACGTACGTACGTACATACATACATACATACAATAGGCGTATACAGCAGGAGAGCAGCTAGAGGCCCGAGAATAGAGCCGCAAAGACATCTCCTTCGTCCCCTCCTGATCCCCCATTTTGAAACGCGGATGCGCCACTGAACGGCCAGACGGAGGCACAGACCGACCGAGAGACGGACGGATGGTCGACTGATGACTGAAGCCAAGGAGGTCTAGATAACATGGGTCCGTAGTTGTCAAGCGAAGCCGAGTATGAAGTAGAAGCCGCTGTTCGTGATATCGGCTTTTAACGAGACGGCTTAATTGCTTCTGGAGAGGGTCTTAATAGATCTCTTGAGAACGGCATATGTCGCCAGTCAGTCGCTTTAGGCGAATACGGGCGTGAAAGATTCTGTCAGCCTAGACAATCTTAGCTAACAACAGCTACAGGAAAATAGTGCGCCTACACGAACGAATGAACGCACGAAAGAAGCCAATATGCTTGATCTAATCTAATCTCATGACTTCTATAGCGCCGTTATCAATGTCCAAGGTTGATGGTCGCTTCGTCAAAATTGCAATCAAGTTTATAATTTCTTTTGAAGAAGCCAGGTCGAATTCCGATAGAGGGGAGGGTAAGCGAGTTGAAAGAGATGCGTCTTTAGTTTAGACCTGGATGACATCAAAGAATTGACAAAACGAACTGAACTGGGCAGTGAATTCTGAAACTTTGGACCAGCTACAGAGAAGGCCCGAAAGCCCAACACTGTTTGGATACAGGGCACAGCAAAAGTCAAAGCCTAATCATATAAACTTCCCGATCATGCAGTAGACCAATGTGGAATTCGGTTATCCACAACTGACTACATAGGGACTTGTTACATCGGCCTAATGGCGGCATAGACCAGTGTCTGACAGAGACTACTCGATCGGCTTCAGGAGTCCATTGATGCTTTAGACGGGAGAAACGGGCTAACACCATCAATGGACGTCGGATTCAGATCCCTGCTTGAACTGATGATCTGAGGAGATCATAATCTGCATTCGATCCTTCACCTTTAGCAATAAAGGACTTGGATTTCGGTGTATAAGGATGGCGACCAATCCTCTCCCTCGCTTCCTGATCTTCCCTCGGACGGCTTACTCATAGCTGAATTTGTTAGGACTATAATATAGGAGACGCTAATGAAACAGAAGTCTTGGAATAGCTGGCTGTCCTGGCGGTTATTCGAAACCCGACCCTTTGATTTAAATTGCTGGACTAGCGTGCAGAGTCATATTTAGGCCTACATAAGTAACAGATTGATAACTAGGAACTGACCATGATGAGTGCGTGTTGCTCTGAACGGGTCCACTTGTTTGTCTGTCTGTCATCGTTGCCCTGATCTGCCATTTGTTTAACACCAATCAATCCAGTCTTTCCGGAACTGGTAATTCTAATCCTGCTTATTTGCCACGACCGCTGGATGGAACTGCAACATGAAAGGCAACGAAAACAGCCGAACGAGTCTACTGTCCAAAGTTAGGCCGTAATTTGAGATCTCTGGCGGTTTAGGCTCTCCATATAGAAGCTCCACCCACACTTGTTTCAAGCGAAGCCTGTGCATACACATATATAGGTCAAAATATGCATACATGTATATATATATATATATACCCTCTCGAACGGTATATAAGGATATATCGATATATGGTGTATGAGGCTATATCGATATATGGTGTATCTCGTTATGATGGAGTCGTTAAATAAACGTTATCAAATCATACGGTCTGGTAATCCCTCGTAATGTTGTCCAATCGATTCAGAGACCCGCAAGTGGACAAACGATTGAACGACGTCTGGTGATGACGATGGGTGGAGTCAATTCTGCAGTTGTACACCACTGTCTCTTGTAACTACTTTGCCTTCTCGTTGAGTGTCTTACAGTCCTTAGTCATATGCACGAGCTTTGCCGAATTGCTGAGAACCATGCAACGAAGAAAAGCTATGCATTCTATTTTAGGTAATTGCAGCACGTAGCTTAAAAAATGAGCGTAATTGTAAATGGATCTGGACAACGCCCTAATAACACTCACTCAATGAGGTTCGCGGAAGAACCCTGGCAGCTCACGATTGTAGAGCTGCCGGTGTTAGATATCCGGTCAAGGCTATGAGACGGCCTGACTGGGCGATTGCTGGAGATGAATCCGATGCCAGAGAAGCTCGGCTCTGCAGCCTCGAGCTGTCCATCTGGTTAACTGATGCGTCAATATGTGAACCAACGCACCGGTCCAAAATTGGCCCAAGGGTGCGCTGTCGTACCCAGGCGGCAGGCTTAGTAGTTCTGCTGCAACGAAACTACGTCCATCTGAGTAACTGGTTTTATATCACACACCAAAAAATAATTAAATTGCACAATTAATGAAAAAATGTAAATGTACACGTTTTCTAGAGCGGTCGTACTGCCTCGACCCTGCTCATTTTTCAATTAATTTATCGCTGCCCGTTTGAATGAACTCAACGTCATCTGAGGTCTCCGTGTACGGACCGTGCTAGCCCGAGATTCGAATATCTGGTCACGATCGGTATGCGAACCGACATTCTCACGCATAGAGGCGCCTTGAAGTACGCTGTAACCAATGTAGCTCGCTATGCCAGATTAGCGCCGGTGAACAAGCTGGTCTCTCCGACGCGACATATGTTTGGCGCCAAGAAATTTCCGGAGATTTGCATTAACATTTACGAGAGCACTGCTATCTGATAATACGAAACGACAGCCATGTTTGCATCTGATTAAGTGGAGAAATATACGTCGACAGCCCCCCCCCCGGCGCCAGATGATGAGTTCTGAAGAGCTCTACCTGTCACATTATCAAGATACACTGGCGCTGTAAAGCGTCTCAGCCGCAGACAATCTTTCAACAACTTCTTATCAGCATTTCCAACACACACACAGATCGTCCGCTAATCATAGTTACATTATTGTTCGACTCCTCTTCAGTTAGTAAACGAGTGGCATATTTTTGGCACCAATAGAACAGGCTTTTCAGAAGCTTATCATAATTCAGTTTCGTGGTTTAGTTCGGTCGGCATGGTGATAGTAATACGTATTCACTCACAGTTCGTGGTGGTCCTATAAATGGAGAGTTTTTGATTTATCAAACCCACGGAGTCATCAAAAGGCGGACCCCAAGATTAACCCGGTCATATTAATCTGAGTTTGGGGAATGGTAAGCCCTGAGCTCCCTCCACCAAGCTAAACTAGGCCTACTTGTCATGTCTCCTGTTGCTATAGGTTATGATGTGTGCGTGTATTGAGTAAGTTAACAATTCAATTGATCAAGTATGTAACAGGAGGCCTAATTTATACACAGCAATAAAAACTTCTCAAAGGCGCATAATTATAACCTATGAATTTAATTCATAGCCTATATGTAGTAAATATATAATAAAAAGTTTAATACAGTGGAAAATACTTCACACGAGACGTGTAACACGAAATATCGGTTAACACGCAAAGGATGCTTAGCCCATTCTATCAATGGTTTTAAATGTAAATTTGTTCCTTTATCACGAAACTGATAACACGAAAATATTGCATAACACGACGGCGAATTGGGCGCCATTTCCGGTTTAAAAAGTATTCCATATCTCACAAGTGAGACGCACGGGAGGCGCTCATTTCCTTTTTTTTAGGCCCTTGATCCAGCAATGAAGGAATCCCAAGGCCTTGGACATGGGGCCAGTGCATAGCAGGACTTGTGTGGCCGATTGGGAAAATTTCTTCAATCTGAACATTTCAGTCCGATTGGATCAGTGCACTACACCCCATCAGCAGTATGTGCCCTACTGTCTGAGCTAATGTCTCCATTCCTCTGGAATAAACTCCCACCAGATTTACGACAATCATCTGGCCCATCCTACAGAGTCACCAACAGGTTCAGGTGTTTCACTCAAATTGAAAACATTCCTCTTCCACAATCTTGATTCGTCCTCTTCCCCTGCAAGTATCTAGTATCTTACCACTTCAATTCCAAACAGTATCTAGTATCTTACCACTTCGATTCCAAACACCATCTACCGTAGCCGTCTGACCCATGGATCAAGACCTGGAGCCGATCCTGACCCCACCTGCCTATCACTTTTGTTTTGCCTCAGCGCCTGAGAATAAGCTGGTTACTGCGACTTCAGTTTCTGTGGATGCTGTAAAAATCCCCTTGTCCGCATTTGGGTAACCTCACCCTCCACCTCTGCAGTCGTCCTTAATAGACGATCCCTTTAGGTCTCCAGTTCTGTTGTCCTATTTGTTTCTTGCTTCTTTGCTTTAAAAGTATTACAGCCGTCTTTCAGTTACATATTTTGCAGGGGCATGGTAGCACATTGGATAGAGCGCTTGGCTTGTGACGCAGAAATTAAGGAGTCGAGCCTCCTCGGAGACGGTTACTTGGCAGGGACCTTGAGCAAGTCCTTCACTCACAATTTCTTGGCACCATCAACTGATGTGAAGTCATTAGATAATAGCGCCTAATAAATAATAATAATATTTCTGCTTTAAATCCTCTCCGAAACTGATCTGGAAGCCAACTGAATTGTGTGTATCCCCCAAATCAAATGGGGAATGCTTGATGTTTCTTGAACATTCGAGGACTCGTGCAACTGAGCCAATGCTGCATAGTTAAGACTGCTTTGGACTGATGTGGCTTTAGATCGTATAATGGTATTTGAACAGATGATACCACTGAAGCCCAAAAGCCATTTTTGTCTGGTCTATCTAAAGAGATTAATTCCTCACCAGAAAACAGCAAAACCTCGAAACAATTAAGTACAGAAGCCAAATTACAGTTTAACTAGATCCTAATGGTCAAACTATTTTTCTATAGGTCTATGAAATTGACGAAATTATGCAGTTTTAAACCAAGTAAGTAGATCTATTAACACCATCAGCTGCAATTACGTTCAATCTTTTAACACGTTTTAATATGGTGCATAATCTCCACAGCAAAAAGGCCGACTGGACACCATCACTCAGAGTTCACCAGATTTCTGCTTTTGTTCGTTCCTGCTCAGAACGCGATTCATCGATTCTATGACTGTTAAAAAATACAAAATAGAAATAAATGTTATTCTCACTCATAGAATAATGGGTCCTTGTTTACTCTGTTTCCTTCAAACTCCTCTATCTATTACTCCTCAGGTATTCCATTCAAAACTAAAGTCTCATCTTTTCAATAAATTCCACCCAGATCCATCTAATAACTGTCTTCCCATTTCTCTCAGCTTAAACACAACCCACCCTAACAGCTCCTCTGCCCCTTCTCTCTCTGGTCTTCAGACAACCAGACTTTCTCTCTCTGGTCTTCAGACAACCGGACTTTCTCTCTCTGGTCTTCAGACAACCGGACTTTCTCTCTCTGGTCTTCAGACAACCAGACTTTCTCTCTCTGGTCTTCAGACAACCAGACTTTCTCTCTCTGGTCTTCAGACAACCGGACTTCCTCTCTCTGGTCTTCAGACAACCAGACTTTCTCTCTCTGGTCTTCAGACAACCGGACTTTCTCTCTCTGGTCTTCAGACAACCGGACTTTCTCTCTCTGGTCTTCAGACAACCAGACTTTCTCTCTCTGGTCTTCAGACAACCGGACTTTCTCTCTCTGGTCTTCAGACAACCAGACTTTCTCTCTCTGGTCTTCAGACAACCGGACTTTCTCTCTCTGGTCTTCAGACAACCGGACTTTCCCTCTCTGGTCTTCAGACAACTGGACTTTCTCTGGTCTTCAGACAACCGGACTTGGTTCTTGACATTCCATCTCCTCTGACCTTATGCAGCACCTGCAAATAAGCTGGTGCCTGGTGCTTAGCTTTTAAGTAGAGCTTTAGAAATTTGAGTGCACGATTACAATTGAACAAAATGTAGCATTTTTCTACATTGCTTGTTAAAATGCGCTAAAAGATTCAAAACTTACTGTCATCTGGTGAGTGATAATAATATTTGTAACTTTCATTTCCTTTCTCGTTGATTATGTCAGTGAGAACATTTCCGGAGGGATCTGACAAACACATACACACAGTAATTGTAACTGTAATCAAAAATTTATAAAGCACCACTTCAAGATAAAAACATCAGAGGCACCCCCGGCCCAATGTCCCAGAACTAAGGTTCAATAACTCTTAGAAGAAAATTACCAAAACACCTAAAACATTGCCTTTTGTTTCAATCGTTGATTGAAGAGTACTTAACAACAGCAACACACTTGCACAGGTCATCTAAGAATGTTTACCAGATTCTTATTGAGGGGTAAAAACAAACTGCAGAAAATTACTAGAAAATTATTTTTGCATTAATTATTTCTGCATTTACAAAGTGCCACTATATAATGACAACACATCAACTGATGGCACTAAGCAACTGTGATTGAAAGACTTGCTCAAGGTCTCTACATGGTAGCCGTTTCAGAGGGTGATTGAACCCACACTCTCCACATTACAAGCAGAGCACTCAATCTGCTACCATGTCCCACCAAAACGATGTACTGTCACAAGGGTTAACGTGATTTCTTACAAGCATCACCAGTCGAGGTTTAGTTTCAATGAACCCAGTGGTAAGGTGTACTACATAAACTGCGGAGGGCCAAGTACACAACCCCTGCTATGTGCCACTAAGGTGATCATAAACAGATGTGAACTGATTGTTTCAGTGGCATGGTATCAATGGCAGAGGTCATCCATACAAGACGTTCGTAAATGCCGACAAGGGGAAGGGTCATGCCCAATGTAGGCATCCACATCTAGATTTGGTACATAGTTATTTCAGTATAACCCATTTATTACATACCAATTGCAGTCAGGCAGAAGACAGCCCGTACTGCATTATGAGTCCCTTTGCTGGAGGCGGCAGTATCAAAATACAATTCCTCAGAGCACAGTTTCCCATGCAAGTTCAACAGAGCAGACTAATTTAGTCCTTAGTATTCCACTGGAGTGCAAACGTCTGCATATGGGGATGGGGACAGTAAAGCCAAATGTGGACAAGGGGAAGGGATGAGCGTAAAACAGGTCACTGTTTGCAGACTTCCTTTATTGATGACCCCTGGGCTAAGGGTCCATCCATATATTATGTATGCAAAAATATTATATTTTCATACCCCCCATCCTCCCTGTTGCACCTCATACATTTTGTGGACCCCCTCCCCATGCGTACGTACAATCAAGCTTCTCCAAACCTCCTTTACAAAAGTTAATTAGCTAAAGTCATCTATAAGACAGGCTACTATTTATTTTTGTTAAACATGCTATTTGCTAGCTAAAATTTGTTAACTGTTATGAAGAAAAAACTACTAACAACATTAACAACTGCATTTAAAAAATTTTTAATACTACACAAAATTGATAAAGCAGGAATATAGTAAGTGATTTGGTTTTTAGTTCTGATTTTAAATAGGCTAATGTGGACAACATATTATAAATTTATTTTGCGTACGTACACATTTTGTTGAGACCCACCCCCTCACCATAAGCACTCGTATGCAAAATCGCCTAAATCCGATCATCCCCATCCCCCTCATTGTGTACGTAACATATGGATGGGCCCTAACTGACTAAAAGAAACAGGTGTGAAACAACAGAAGATGACAATAAAATACCTAAAAACAGTATTCGTGGAATGTAGCCACCGTCCGGGGCAAAGGCTTTGTCAGACGGCTCCTCATCGTCCTGTCAAGACAAAAAAATCTCATCTTACAGTTTGCTAAAAATTACTCACATAGAAATTTTAACATGTCTGTCAGCGTTTTTAATTTTAGCCAAGCTCTGGTGGTTGGTGCGGGGACACGTGAGTGTGCATCTCGGAAGTTCATCCTAAGATATTTTCAGGCAAACGAGGGGTATAGGCATCACAGCATTATACGTCAGTTTATGTATAAAGTTAGTTAGTTTGTATTAGTTAGGTCTTTGAGAGAGTGATTGTTGACCGCTTAAGACTAAAACTGTACACATTTATGTAATAACGTTTGTTCTATAAAAGAGACAGATTTTAATATAGAGAAAAGGAAAACAGTCGCAGAAATGTCATTTGTAATTGATTAGAAACAGGCCATATTATCTCCTCTCCTTGCTCACTCCTCACATTAGCAAATATTGCACTTGATCAACGGATACTTTGAACCTTTTTGTCGTGCCACACGCCAGAACAGCAGAACAGCGTAGGGCTCTTGGGCGTTCTCAGAGGCTGGTCCAAGGCTTTGGAAATAACTGTTTAGTTCTGTGCATTTTGCTGGATGTCTAGTGTTGCTCAGCTCTAAGCTTAAAACCGGTCTGATTTAGGCTTGCCTACTCGCCGCAGTTACGCTGTTTCTCTGACTTATTGGATTTCAACCTTACTTTTCTAACAGATTATGATTTTGACTGCATTTTCCTGAGCGACCATCAACCAATGCTTTATGTATTACAATAACGGCGCTACAGAAGTCACAAGATAATATAAGGCAAAATTTAGAACAGCATTCAGTTTATGCATGTACTTCGCAGGCAGAATGCCCAATGTACCCTGTTTTTCATACAACACTGTATGAAACGCTACCGTTAGATTACAGACAACCAAATCATTTGGCGAATGAATGGCGTACCACAAGATTCACCATAACAAACTGCTTGCTCAGTTGTTCGATCTCCTTTGAGGTTGCAAACTGTGGCTTCAGTGCTGTGAATAACAAAGAAAATAAACAAATATGAAATGAACGTCGGTCAATTGTCTGCGTTTTAAACTACATTCTAAAACATAATCAATCAAGCAGTTGTGCTATTTATTATTGGTTGGGCTCAGAATGACTTGTTGTGCCTAAAAGCAGGGTATCCAATCTTTCGGGGGATGTACCACATGACAGGTTTTTGGGGACTCGCAGGCCGAAGAAACAGTTTCATCAAGATCATTATTAAAAATTAATACAAAACACGTAATAAAGGAATAATATAATAATAAAGATACTAATTTTATTAATAATATTAACTCAATAACCTAGCTATATCCCCTCATCTAATTCTTAATTATCTCACTAAGCAGCTGATCATCAGATGGTAAACAACTCTGACCTTTGCAGGCTCCACACCATGATTTGTGAATGAGTAACAGCAGAGGCTTGTTTCTACAGCAGAAAGACATCAACTCAACTAAATCCTTCATCATTCCTCCACTACTAAACCACGCCAAATGCATTTGGTCAATGATCAAGTGGTTGCAGGTTAGGCTCTGTGTAACGACCCTGGGCAAGTTGTTTGCACACACCATGCCTCTGTCACCAAACAGTAGAATTTGGCACCGGTGTAAGCTGGGAAGTAAATGGCAAGTCCTGTAATGCAATGACCCCGTGTCCAGGATCTGGGATTTGTCCATTGCTGCCTCATGGGCCTAAAGAAAAGGAAATGAGCACCTCCCCTACATCTCATGTGTGGGATATGGGAAACTTTACTTCAAACTGCAAAACAGCATAACTAGCTGGAAACTGCAACGTGCTTTAACTGCAAGTAAAGTTTCTTTATCCCATCTGGGCACTTGAGTTTCCTGTATCCAAAGCTTCCTATATCCCCTTACATGTAGTACTTCGAGCACTGTAAGACAGATTTTGCATGAATTCTTTGCTCTGTGGGCAGCCAGTGTAATGAATGTAATATTGGCTTGATATGCTGATATTTAGGAGTCATTGTTACGGCTCTGGCATAGACATGACGAAAACAATGAACACATTTGATAATTAAAAGTGCACATAGAAAACAGTCAGAGCAATAAAAGTTTAAAACAATCTTTTGATGCAAATGAAAAAATATATGACAGCAATTTTTATATAAATAGTGATCAAAAGATTTTTACGAAGATCTGACTGAAACTGATACCTGCTTTTCAACAGAGTGAATTCATGAGAGTACTGTGCAGAAAACAACTGGCTAAGGGAATGATTGAGTGCTTTAAAATTTAAAAGAATATAAGGTTGGGCCAGGCATGGACCCGTATGGTTCCTAAATTTAATTCAGCTTTAAAATGGGTCTCTTTCTCTCAGACACAGCAATCAGGGTCCAGTGTAATGCCACAAAATTTAAAATGCTTTGAAAGTCACACAGAAACTTGCAAAAGGAAAATGTACAGTGACTACAGCATTGAGCATAGTGAATATTCATAATGTTTTCATCATTGAGCATAATGAATATTCATAACGTTTTCATCATTGAGCATAATGAATATTCATAAAGTTTTCATCATTGAGCATAATGCAAATTCATAATGTTTTCACCAATGAGCATAATGCATATTCATAATGTTTTCTTTCAGTAACATAACCAGTACAAGCAAATGGGCCAGACAACTTGAAGGACATCTAAGCACAGAAGGAACCATCAAGGTGAATGCATACTGACTGCAGCAGTTTCTGTTACTAGGCACACTTTCTAAATGAAATTCAGAAGATAATCTAAGATTAAAATGTAAAAACAAACAAACAATCCTACTGTTCTGTGGCTAACTTCTTGCCATCTTCAAATGTTACCCAGTTTATATCGTCATTGAACCCTAAAACCACAAAAATTCAGTTTCCACAGTACCATCTAAATCTTAAGACTAACCTTTTACAAATCGCTTGTCCACCATGCCTCTTCGTCTTAGTGGACTGACATTCTGGATATTGACCTGATTGTGGCTTGGCTTTGGTGCGCCATCAGTTGATGCCTTGTTTATTAGACACAAGTGCAACAGAAGTTTCTTACACAATCAATGGCGCTTCATCGATTTCAACTGCACTTCTTCAGTGGCTCAGAATGTGCAACAGTCCAGTGGTTAGCTGAAGGGTCAATTGAGAATTCGGGGTTCAAATCAGGTGAGATCCTTCACCCCTGCTGTATGTAGGCACCGGCGCTATAGAAGTTACTACTTAATAATAATAAATCTTACCTAATAGATGAACAGGAAATGGTAGCACATGTATTTACACAGCTCTACAGTTTGGAAGAAAGGTCCTGAGGTCAAACGATCATACGGCTGAGGCACAAATTGGACCACAGCAATCCAATTACAGGTCACGGTTTCTTAACATCCCAACTTGTGCTCTGCACCAGATGCCATGGCATTCCATTTTGTTCACAGATGGTCACCCATCCAGGTACTAAGTTGGCTTAATCTGTCTTTCTGTCTTAACTCCATTGCACCTGCCTGTGTTTTATCAACAAAACCAAGTGGCCATCATAATATGCATGTATGTGCAAACATACATATGTTTGTATGTAGGCTATAGAGGCGCGCCTTCACAGGGAGAAGGCGCGGCACACTTATAGTATCGAGGACTGCACTGTTTTGGGCACGGATTTCGGCCATTAAGCTTAGTTGCCGTTAAGGTGAATCTTTTCAAGCTAAATATTATTTGCAAAGATCAGTTAAGCATTATTCAACATTTACAAAGTTAACTAACCCTAACTTTAACCCTAACCCCTATTTAAAAGCAGGCTGGGAAATTATTTGACAGGTTAAGAATCCATGTTTATGTACTTCAATCAATGACGGGGCACTTACAGAAGCCACGCCTATAATTAACGTCAATGCGGCGGGCGACGCCGAAAAGCAACGGCCAAAACAGAGCGGTCCCCGATACTATAAGTATGGCGAAGGCGCTACAAAAATGTCCATAACATCCAATACAGTACCTTCGACTGGTGAAGCCACCAGTGCATCTTCTACAATTTCCAAAATCATCAAACGATAGACATCTGTTATTGACTATGTACAATATACAAAGGCCATTCAACACATCCACCCACTCACTCAAAATCACTTACCTCTCGCCAATTCGTTTGCAACAACATTAACGACTGTGAACGCGAAGGCCAGACAAGACAAATATAAATTCATTTTTTTAATTGCTTTAATACGACCGTCTTCTCTCAAGTCCTTCTTCTAAACAACATCGATACAGCCGCACACGCTGGTCTCGACCACCTGTTGCCTGGTCCACGTCGCTCGTCTCTTCGCCGATCGAACCCCAGCACATCACACGGAAGCCATTAACTCAACGGTCTCACTAAAGGCCGGTAATACCCAGGCCGAACTGCAACTGAATCATAATATCTGAGGACTTCTACAGCACCACTGTAATAATGTTTCTCCCGCGGGCCAGCTCGGCTCTGACTGCAGGTCTCGCTTGCGAGGCCTTTCTTTTACGGGTCGGGACCGGTGAATTACATCCAGCATTCAAACAAGAGCCAAATGTTATATCGATGATGATATCTCACTACGGTGACCAGACAGATATAACAACAAAATATGAGTCATTGGTCGTTACTAAGCAAATCGTTGGGCAAGCCAAATTCCAGGATGAGTCCGGTCTAAAAGCCAAGAAGGAAATCAAAGAAAACACGGAAACATCCTACGGAGGAAATGAGTCCAGAAAAAGATGAGTTTGTCTATAACGACCGTTATGTCCCCGACCTTGCTCATTTTTCAATGAATTTATTGGGTAAAATCCTCCTCCACCGCTCTCCGGTTGGTTCGCCACGCTATTTAAGGTCCCCGTGTACAGACCTTGCTAGTCTGAGATTCAAATCTCTGAAAGATAGCCACAATCGATATCCTCACTGGCATCCTCACGCACAAGTGTCTTGACGTGGCCTAGTTAGCCACATCGGAAAGCGCGTACGCCTCTGTGCGTGATGATCCCCGGTTCGCGTCCAAGTCGTGACTCATTTCTGAGATCTGAATCTCGGTCTAGCACGGTCCGTGCACGGGGACCTTAAATGGCGTGTAGCGGTGTTGAAGGATCTCACCCTATAGGGTCGAGGCCATACGGTCGGTATAGAAAAACGTGTACAATTCACAATTCTTTACGTAGGCTAATTGGCTACCACAGAGGTTGGAAACATTTAGGGCAGCCAGCCATCATACTTTGCTCCTTATCATCAGTTTTCACGGTAGGTTAAAAGGTATATGTAAAATATTATACACCGTTAGTACTGCCAAAATATTATCTGGAAATTGGCTAATTCAGTCTTGGCAGATCCCTATGAATATTTTGGGTTGACCCATTGACTTCTGCGTTGATCATTGTGAATTTTGATTTTTGTACTGATTGTTTTTATTGTGATAATACTATTGTGATAAGTTGTTGATGTTATGTCAATAAAAGTTAAAACTTCAACTTCAAACTTAAAATTTTTATGTGACATAGCAACCATCATCCTCATCACCTAAGAGACCCAAAACTCTTGTCTAACTGTCTGCAGTCATTTGAACGATGCAAGGTGACTGAACTGTGTATATGCCTCAGGATCCAAACCAGTACCATTATGGAGCATGTCAGCTGATTGATTAGAGTGCTTGGCTTGTAACGTCGCCCATGAGACGGTTACTGTGTGGGGACAATTCCTTCACTCACAATTGCTCATCACCATTGACTGACCCTTAGTCATTAGACAGTGGTGCTGAATGAATACAGAAATAATAATAATTATGGATCTTAATGCTATCGATAAAGCAGTATCAGTTTTAAGAATATGACTTTGAAACGAACAACACTAACAAAACTGTCTGCTTATCTGGACCAGACATTTGACTGATCAAAGTTCCATCAAAAGACATAACTTTTGATGGAACCAAACAAGTCTATGCTGTCCAAATTCACAAGAAACAAACAATAACAATACAATTTAAAACGTTTCTTCGTTCAAGCAATCATGCTTTACAGTGTACAATTCAAACAATCAAGAGCAACAATGATTGCAAAGAATTAACACAGCAATGTTTTCTTCTTTCAAATCACACAGCTTCAGTTTAAGTCAGTCTACTGCACTAAGAGTGTAATAAACTCATGTGCTACATACACAGTGCTACAGCCCGGCAAAACACAATCATTTGATCAACTGATATTAAAAAACGTGGAAAAGCCCACACCCCGCCCAAGAGACAACTTGCCAAAAAGTTCCTAGCAGAACAAACTGATCATTGTGGAAAATAGTTTGCACTTTGTGTGTGTATGAAAATGAGGGGCACAGATCCAGCATCAACCGTTGCAACTGACAATAGGAAGAGCGACAATATGGACCCAACCACACATAAAATAAATCATCCTGCATCTATGAAGTTCACACCTAATCTAGTGAAATAAAACACACACACATGTTGGTCACAAGTACTCTCGTAGCCTGCTACTTACGATGCTATATAAATTGTCGTCATTACATTACATTACATCTCGTTGCATAAACTTGTCTTTGCAAGACCTGTTATAGTAGGTATATAGCAGTAAAGTAGACTGGCTTTCCAAAAGTTATGCACAACACTGCTAGAAAATAAACTGTGATAAGTCAAGCAACTGCCAAAATGCATTACAAAATTAACGTTTATATCACCTCCAATGTCAAGAGCAGCACATACTCTTGACAGAGGCAGAATATCATGAATTATCTGCTGAAAGTAGTTAATAAATCTTTACCAAAATCACAAACCAAACTAGTCAACTATGATTTTTCAATTTCACAATAGTAAAGCATCATACTGAAGACGAATCACGAAATAAACTTCATAGTGTTTGAGAAGTTCAGAATTCCGAAAACTCTATGGTATAAAGATAGCACATCTCTTAGTCTTAGGAGCCTCATCACATGCAGCCCTATTCCATCACACATCATTTCCAGCCAGTCTGGAAAATACCTTCCATTTTAAACTATTTTCCATGTGGATACAGTCTCTACTGTACCATACCATAAATCTATTACAATCTCTACTGTACCATACCATAAATCTAATCTACCATAAATCAAGATTAGTTTAATAAGGTTATCTGAATCTTCAGTATATAAACAATTCAGTCATCTTCAAAGAACAGAAAACTATTTTAAGTGGAGTTTTGGGCAGATCTGGCAGGGATACCCATGAGACCTCTGCGTCCAAGGTCAAGATGAGACCCAAGATGTACCATTCCCAGACTGCAACGTTCGCCTAGCAATCAAGATACTGTGTTCTCCAAGATGAGACAGAGACCAAGACCTAGGAATTCTGAGACAAGACTGAGATGTCCCAGAAAGTGTATTTATATCAACACATACCACTGTTAATACTGTTCTAATGTAAGCCTATGTTGCCTTCTGTTTTGTGAGGTTTTGCAATGATTTTTCAATAATTTCATAATTCGAAACAAGACCCAAGACGCTGGCCAATCAATCCCAGACAAGACCTTAGGTATGTCTTGAGACCGAGACTACATCCCCGAGTTCTAGGGTTGTCTTCTAAACATGTGGTACAGTGATTTATTTGGCTGGATGCTTCAGCGGTTGACCTGCTCATATATTCTTCAATAAACCATGTCAGAGCTAATATTGACCAAAAGCTGGGTCAGTTCTGGAAGTAGCCAATCTAAACAACTATAACTTCACAAACAACAAACAGTTTAGATGCAACCACAAAATAGGTTATAGAAACATAAAAATGTCCGGATAGTTCAATACAGGATTACGCGTGGAGAATACAAAGTAAGAGGGTTGAATGAACAATCGAACTCTTCGAGTTAAGAGTTCGCTTAATTAAAGACAACAAACCAACAGAACAAAGAAACCAAGCAGCAAATACACTTTACAGCAACAAGTATTCAAGATAACAGATCAGTTCTAGTTGTAAACAGTGACGCAATTACAAGAAGAGGTGATAACTGTCAAGAAATTTCTTGGTCCCATGAAGACTCGTTTAACCACTCGCTCGTACAGAGTTCCGACAGCATCGAAGGAATGCAAAAATGCCTGAACAGCTAGAATGCATCAGGTGAAGACTAAATCAAACACAGGCAACCTTGTTCACCAGATCACAATTATATACACATATCCCAACTGAAAAGTATAAAATCAACCTTACAGAAGACAGCAAAAATAAACTGTAAACCTAAAATGCCATTTTTCAGTCGAACTTCATTTAATTTTTTAAATTACCACATTACATTGCAATCTGAAATTTCAAGCCACCAAAATGCTATGCATAACAGTGATACCCTCAAGATACTCCAGTATTATTGTCATTATGTTCTGCAGCCTTACCGGTAGTCAAAAGCTGCTGTGTGGCAAACTGGACACATCATGCATTCCAGCGCATTGGACCGTATTAATGGAACAATGTTCCACTGAAACATTCAGCAGATTTCTCTACTAATCCCCAAAACATTTATAACCACTGTAGATCAGTCAGAGAGCCATGTTTCACTTACTTCAACTCTTGATGCTTAAATAGTGTTGTGAAGATACAGAGACACATGTGCAATGTTGATTCCACGTAAAACATACGTATAACAAATCAGTAACAAATGCAGTAAGTCTATGTTACCTCAGTTAAGCAATCACGAAGAAATGGATTTAAATGGATCCTTTTCTCTGAGCCACTGTTAAGGACCCTCACACATTTAATGTGGCTGCCCTGAAGGAATGAAACCGACTCCCAATGTTTCTTCAAAGAAATGTCTCAAAACTCACTATTTCTCACAATCTTTCAACCATCTGGATACCTAAATGGATTTCACTTGTGACTGACTAACCATGCCTCGTAACTGCCTTTCTGTGTGGCTCTGAGCAAGTTAAAACTTTTTTTAATAATACTAATAATAAAGCCAGTTAGAGTTGTTAGACAAGTAGTACAGGATTTCCAACAAAACAAGTTATCTATTCAGAAACATGCATACATTCAAACAAAACTGGGGTTAAAACAAATCTGTATATACAAAGACATGCTGCACAGCCTGCAAAACATCATGACCTCATGACAAGAAGCAGTAACACTTAGGGAGTCTGCATACAAAAAGCCCAGGAGTGTGATATCAGAACCATATCAGGTTATTTGTAAAAATCAAATTATTTGCAGCTAATACTTTTATTTTTAAATTTAGATGCTACTGGCCTTTTTAAGAACATGCTTCTCATCTTCATTAAAACCTCAAAATGCACCACAAACAAATCAAGAATTTCACAAAATACTAATTTAAGTAATTTACGAAACAGAATAGCTACTCTGTAAAGAGAATTTTAAAACTGAAATTGCAATCAGAACGTCCGCAGGAGGTAACAACTTGCAAAGAACGCAGGTCAGTCGGTCAGCGTTTCTTGAGTTCTGCCTCGAAGGTCATTCCCCAAATGTCTTGCTTTTCCTAATGTTGCAATGCAGAATACCAAGAATCACAAAACTCAGTTTGCTAAGCAGCGCGTACACAAGATAAGTGCCACCAAATTACGTTGGCCTATGACAATTCATAGATTTTAAAGCCAAGTCAGCAGAATGCCAGCAATTTCTTACAGATCACCTCAGCATCAATTCCAACTTAACTGGAACAGAATGTTGAAGAAAATCACACAACTGTTCTTCAGTGTGGTCAACTGGAGCTAAATTTTAAACTTAATTAAATGAATTTCTTCAGTGTTATTCCAACATTTTCTTGCCTGTCAGTTCAGCTGAGATGCTTAACATGAACCAAATGCTGAATGAATATCAATCGCACAGAACGTTCTTTACTCCAAAGTCAACTGGAGCTGGACATTCCATTCATTATTAGAACAGTCTGCTTCGAACGAAATCAGTCGAGTTGTTTTGGAAATTTCCTCGTGGCCTCAACGTTGGCTAAGTCTCTAAAGATTTCAATTTTATGCAAAAATCACGAGACGACTCAAATGGACGACAAACTTTCGAATGTCATTCCACTCTATCGCTCTACCTGTTAATCAAATGATAACCACTACTCCCAATCACATGCTAAGTAAACAGAACAAATGTTAAATATGTTTTAAACGAACATGCTAAGTCAACAAAATGCTAGACATCTCTTACAGTGATTACTAACAATATACAGTGTCTTCTTTAAGTTTATTTTAAAGTTGTCAGGATCGGCTTTAAAAAATTCAACCTGGCAGTTACGCATTTAACATCACTGCTATCATAACTACATTGGTTTCAAATAATTAAATCAAAATCTTAAATAAGAGAATAAATTTCCAAGAAAGGTACTTTGAAACATTTAAAAGTATCAAGATGTGAAAATTTAAATCCTAAAAGTTCTTGAAGGATCCTTTTATGTCTACAGCAAATCAAGATTAGCTCCATTACCACCAAATCTTAGTGGCATTTATATTATGAAAAATCAAATTCCTAGAATAGTTTGAGTGTTGTTTTGATAGCTTCAAGAAATCCAGTTTAATCTAATTGCGATAGAGCTTTATCTGCATGCTCAAAAATAAGACATCAAAATCTACACATGCCACAAGTACTAGTGTTGCAAATTCAAGGTCAAAAACAACAAAGACTACTTAAACGCTGGCACAAACTAACGAGTAAACACCAGCATTTGTTCACATGACCTAACACAGACAGGAAGAGAAACACCAATAACACACACATCCGAACACTCCCATGCATAACTGATTAACTTCTTTCAAGGAAAACTAAGAACTCCTTTAGCACAAGCAAGTCCTTAGCACATTTTGAGTCAGATAAGCAAGTCATCAAACTCAAGCACAACTGGTGAAAATGTTTCCTCAAAGTTCCTACTAGATGCAGCCAAACTCCAATCCTCTGTTTTACAAGACATGTGTTTAACCAATCAGCCACTTTGGAGATTGATGACAAAGATTACACAGAATAACAGAGGAGGTGTTTTACAAGCAAAGAAAGAGAGCACAAGTTTGGTGCACAGCAACCGATTGGTTAGAGGGCTCGGCTTGTAATGTGGAGAGTATGGCTTTGAGCCTCCCCTGAGATGCCTACTGTGCAAGGACATTAAGCAAGTCCATCACGCACAGTTGCTCAGCATCATATGATCATGAGTGCACTTCTGAACTTCAACAGGATGGCAGCATCAAACACAGTCACACGTTAACACCATACAAGAAGGAACTAGTAGACACCTTTATAAAGCAGAAAGTGAGAGGAAGTGAGAGACAGACAGAAAAAGGCAGAAAACAGAGAGGACGAATTAAGACACCAATGGGCATTCCTTCAGAACAGCATCAAGCACAACAAAACTATTCAATTAACAGTAAATATAATAACATGGATAGTTAATTTCTATAGAGACTGTGACCAATCAATATAATACTGCATATCTGCTTTCCAAATGCTAAATTGTGAACAGTTAAAATTAAATGCTCCAAAAGAAATCAGAGTAAAATGTTTCTGGATGAATGTTGACACAGAATAAGTTCATAACATCAACTGATCTACTTTCAATCATTTGCTAAACAGTAATTCCTACAATTTGACATATTAATCTGGTATTAATCTTGCTTACAAAACTGAAGGGACTGAAAACACAACTGCAAAGAAAGCAGCAAATACATCTTCCTATATTAACATCCATTTTGATCAAAGTGTGACCCAGAAACTACAGAAGGAAGGCATTCTTAGACCCAACCACAAAGCAGCATGAAATTCATGGAAACAAACTGAATTTCCAAGTGAAGCAAAAAAGAGTAGTGATAGAAAAACCGAACAAGGACTCACAATATTTAAGAATTTGGTCACTGAAGTAAGTTAAGAAACATAATTATTACATGATCCAATTTTTCAGCCTAAACAGAGCCACAAGAACCCTACCACTAGACAATCTCTCCTCACCCACTGCATGGCTCAACCACAGATTATCAATTTCACATAAAGCATTGAGACTTGATCCCTGGACCTAGTAGCAAATATCTGCAACATTCCTACTTCAGCTCATTGTTTAAAGACATTCTTACTTTCCCGGGGTTCTCAAGCTGGAAGCGCTTCTGAGTAGTTCGTTCTGTAAGAAGCGCTATATAAGTTATCCAATATGTAACGATACTACTTGGTTGTCGTAGTATTTTCACGTGTACATGCGCCATCTTAATCCAACGCATGTTGAAAGTAAAGAAAATGCAGAAAATCATCCCTAAAAACACTAACCAATGAATGCTACTGCTGGTTTGCAACAACATATTAATCCTAGACTTGAGACGACAGAACAGCGCTTGCTCGACCCATTCGTGGTCCAACCTTGTCTGGATCTGAATGCAAGGAATGAAGACCTCGGCATCTTGCGCTGTCAAGAACTCACTGATACGGTTTTGGCAGTGACCTGGCAACAGTCTTTGCCGGAAAGCCATTTGCGGCTGGGCGGCTATTAGAGCTAACTAAGTGGACAGGTTGAGAATGCTGTACCTCTTTAGGATCAGGTAAGCTGGTAATGTTGTCGGCAAATTCATCCGCTGTGCCGCTGCTCAAGCGGCCGGAGCCTATCAGCAATTCTGATGAGACTTCCATTCTCGTATCTTGGACAAAAGAACCAAACTGAAAAAAGATGACAAAGAAAGCATATCTGTCTCACACTATGTTTTATTAATATTATTGTTTTGCATGTATTACACATGCAAGGTCAGTAAATCTGAATCTTAGACGCAAAGCAATTGTGAGGAGGACTTGCTCAAGGTCCTACGCAGTAACCGTATAAGGGAGGCTTGAACCTGGTACTCATTGGTCTACAATATATCATATTTTTATCCTCGTTGCTTAGTCAGGTGAGTTCACATCTTTAAGCAGTCAGGCTTCATCAGTCACAGACTGACAGCCAAACAACCTCCAAGAAGACTTTAAAGGCATTTTGCCTGACTTTTGAAGTTCAGAAAATTAGTAGAAATAACTGCTTCCAATTTCTGGACAAAACAGGATATAATATCGCTAATAGTAAATGGGTAATATTTACAGCCTCTCTCATCTAATCTGTACTAATCTAATGACTTCTATGGCACCATTATCATAATGCCCAAGGCATCAGTCAAAGGTCGCTTCAAGTGAAAATCTCAATCATAAGCACAAATTTTTGGATAAGCTGGGTCGAATTCTACCATCATTTAGAGCTGCTCCAATCCATAGATTCTTGTTTTTCTCAGTTTTATGCAGCTGCACTTTTGTCATAAAATGTGACTCCCACTGTTTTAAAATCTGACATCAGTCTACGTTTTTCTAACTGTGTAACTCTTTGCTGTCAATTTACTGGAGAGATGGCACTTTCAAGAAGCATGGATAAAATGCGCTATGTTAGAAGTCTTGGTACATACATGCCTAGAAGTGAAAATCCCCAGATCAAACACACCATGAAAATCATAAATTCACAGGAAAGAAAAATGTGCACAGCGATACAGGACTGTCACAAAGAGACTAACCCTAGTTACAGCGCTTGGCTTATAACGCGGACAGCATGAGTTCGAGTTTCCCTAGAGTGGTTAGTGTGTAGGGACCTTGAGCAAGTCTTTCACTCACAGTTGCTCAGCACCATCGACTGATGCTTCGTCATTGGATAGTTGCGCTTAATAAATGCAGAAATAATAATAGCAATGAATTCTACAGGAAAAAATATAAACCTGAAAAAATCTCACTGTTTAATTTGTCTGTGGTATTCTTAAAGATATTTGTCATTTTCAGGACAACCCTTTCAAATTTCAGGACAAAATTAAGGCAACTTCAACAGTTCATCAGCGATGGGATGGAGGTCTGAGATCAACGTTCCCTCTGATTCCTTTTGGCCGACCATGTGCACTCTGGTCCATGTGAGACTGCACATTTATTACAGCTAAACTAAAAGACTATAAAGCTGTATTGTATAGAAATAAAAAAAATGAAGGACAGCTTAACTGCCATTTGACTGTCTCTCATTCGTCTTTATGCGATTGCTGATAAGCATACACATGATCTAGGTTGATCGTCTTACTACAATTAAAAAAAGTCTTCATTCTTTTTAGACAGTCCAGGTGGTCAGGCTGACTCTGACCGTCACATTTGTTGGGCCCACACTGGACACCACCTAGCTGTAGCTGTCCACCAGTTGCCAACAGTGGCATACTGTAAGACAGGCATGAACCGAGCTTAAAAGGAACATTGCGTTAACAAATACCTGTGGATTTACTTGGGCGATTCCATGAATTCTGGCCCAAACCACTTCCCTCTGTTTCTGTTTCTCACGTTCTCTGAAAAAATCCAGAAAATTATATCACTTCTGCCTTTATTGAGTAACTAATGACTGTACTTCTCTGCTATTATTATTATTATGACTAAGCATCAATTGATAGTGCAGAGCAATTGTAAGTGAAGGGCTTGCTCAAGGTCTCTACACAGTAACCGTCTCCAGGGAGGAGGCTCAAACCCATACTCTCCATGTTACAATTAGAGCACCCTAACCAATCAGTTACAGTGCCCCACAAACGGCTTTCTGAGGACTAAAGTCTTTTCTGTATTAGAGAAAAACTAATACAGTAATACTGAATGAGTAGAACAGGTTCACAGAAAGTTGGCCAAATTCAGCAAATCAAGAAAGCCATTAGCATACAGACGTTGCTGTGAAAAGATAAACGAACTACTGCTATAGCTACAGCAGTTGTGGGCCAAGACAAGAAAAATGGTCAAAATGTTACTCTACTGAGTCTCCTGTTTTTTCTTTGTTCTGCATCAACAAACTTGTGCATGTTCTGAACAAAGACATTAGAAATTTTCACAAATAACTATAAACGTTGTGAACGACATATATGAAGCAACTGACTTCTGCATTTCTGCTTTGAACTGCTGAGTACAAGAGTCAAACAGTTTCTGATTCATCTCCATGAAGAGCTTCAGTGCGTTGTAAATCAAACCGTGTATTGTCCTGCAACCGAGACAAACAAGTGGAAATAACATTGAAACAACAAGGATTTCAACTGCTTCAAAATCAAACAATTCTCCTACAAGACAAAATCTTTCAATCTTTTACAATTGCTCAAATTAAAGAACTAATCTAATCTAATAACTTCTATAGCACCATTATAATGCCCAAGGCATCAATCGATGGTTATTTTAAGTCAAATCGTAATCAAAATCATAATTCACAAGAGAATCCAGGTAGAATTGCTATGGGTCAGAAAAACCAGAAGTTTGTCTATGGTGGGTAAGCAAGTTAAAACAGAAGAGTCTTTAGTTTAGACCTGAATGACATCACAGAAATGATAAAATGAACAGAACTTGGCAGCGAACTGGTACTCGTGCATTAAACAAAATCAAAATGTTACTAAAACTGATCAAGTTATATGTGCGTCCTGATTCACATTCTGCAGCGTGATGACAGAAATGATAAAAGTAGCTGCAAGTAATTAAATGATCAATCAAACGGCAAATGAATAACCTGTAATCATTAAGCCACGAGTATCGAAGACGAACAGTTTTTAATCTGTTAACTACATAGCCTCAGAATTTACCCAAACAGCGATGGGCTCTCGGGTCTTCTCGGTAGCTGGTCCAAAGCTTTGGAATTCAATACCCGTTTCAGTTCTGTCAATTCTTTGATGTCAGTCAAGTCCAAACTAAAGACACATCTCATTCAACTTGCTTAACCACCACAGCCTGGCTTCTGGTATGTCTGACCTAACAGAATTTGGCCTGGCTTGTCCAACAGATTGAAAACTTGAAATGACCATCGACTGATGGTTAAGGCATTATGATAACAGCATTACAGAAGTCTTTAGAATACAGATCTATGATCTGATTAGAATAGAAAAAGAATACTAGTTTCTTAAATTTCAACAAATACAAGGTAATCAGAAGAGAAAAATCAAACCGTACTTGTTCCAGTGCTGTTTCGTTCCATAGAGAGAAGAAAACATAATTGGAAGAATTTCCGTGACATTATCACTGACCAAACTCAGAATATACTCGTTGTTCCAGAAATACAAAGCCCTTTCAGCCACCTACAAAACCAATGCTCGAAATACGTCTCGCACTTCTGTGCACATACCTCGTGCATCACAATAAGAATCTGCAACAAAAGCTAATCCATAGAAAACGTGGGTTAACATAATATGCTTATAACTGTATATATATAATCCAGATGTATATAGAAGACATTTAAGTAAGACATTTGTTAACATGCCATGTGTCCATCGACTGAGCAAGAAATCGTATTCATGGGTGGGTCAGACAACATAGGCAAGATGATAAAAATAGATCCTAAGCCGCTTTACAAAAATGTCTAGCAAGATATTGTTGTAATGTAAGCAGGAAGACTATTCCAGATGGTTGGTGGAGAACTGCTGAATCCACATCAGGAGAATTCAGACCGATAGTCTCTGGTGTCAGGGAGACAAAGTTTTGTGTAGCTGCTAACAGAAATCTGGATACACAATAGATATACAGAAAAACTATCCTGCAGCAAAAACAAAAAGTTTCAGATAAGTCAACTTCACTAATATCTTTTGCTAGCTTTAATAGGGCTGTACAAAAGCCAGACAAGAACAAGGAATGTCTCAACAGAGTGACGAGCTGAATGGGATGATTGTCAGCTGAGGACAACTCGCTAACGTCGAGCCAGTTGTGCCCCAGTATCTTAGAAGAAACTGAAGCATCTACTTGAGACATTTCACTTTCAGATGATTATTGACCAGGCTTGATTTGTGGTGACTCAAATCATGCAGAAGAGAATCACCTGGTTGTATTGGAATGACTCACTAATTAAGTTACGAATGAAGTGATTATTTGTAGCATTCCTTCAGAAACCATACAAATAAAGAGCAGAGAACGTCAGCCTGGTTGGGCCAAAACAGATAATGAAACTCCTAATGTATTTTCGAACAGATGAGACTATACAGACCGATTCTAAAATGAAAATCAACCATCTAATGTCATCTACTGACCAAGCTGCCAAAGTTCTCTCATATATCTGATTATATGATGACAGACACACTCAACTGGCTACTTAAGTTCAAGATTCTCATCCAGGGATCAGCCTCAATGGTTGGCTCCATCCCGCCACCCCGGAATACATTAGAGAGCTATGTGTTCTGGTATCAAATCAACTGGGTCAGTGACCTTTGCACTCTGCCCCCCCCCTCCGAGACATGCAGGTGCCATGCTATTGCACATCAATGAGCCCATCGTGCCTTCTCCCGTGTGGGATCTTCCTCTAGGAACAGTCACCTGCGACATGTACGCACTGTTGCATTTGCCTCCATTAAGCAAACATTTCAAACTGTCTTAAAACGAACTTATTTATATCTGTTATCTCAGACAGTCATCTGTGCAGAGCTCTTGTGAGGTATTTTAAAGGTGCTATATCAAGTGTTCTGATACATACTCACATGTAATGTACGCAGACTTACGTCCCATCAGTGCATCTACTTGGAATTACTGCTGTTCAAACTACGGTTCAAAAATTTTAAAAATAATTTATGCATTTGATTGCTTCAGTTCCTTGACCATATTTTTGATACAGTTTTTTACACACAAAGACAGCACAAGACACAAGTGAGGACAGGTAAAACCTCACCTGGAAATGAGGACTAGAGACACATTTTGACAACTGTTTGAACAGAGGAATCATCACTTTATGAAACTCTGCTGGCTCGATCACATCCAAAATCTCTTCTAATTCGTTCAGGAACATCACCTTGTTATGTCACAAAATTGGATCATTGTTTAAGATCTTTTAGAGCATCTCTTAAAACACATTAGATACCAGTACCCATTATGCCAAATATTTAAAACCAAGGCTCAGTATGTCAGACATTTTAAACCAATGCTCACACACAATGCACTGTCTTGTTATACAAGGTTGAATTTAATGCCTGTACCTCCCTAGTTTACAGTTAAAACAGCACCATTATCTAATTCAAAGGCAATAATGATTTCAGCATATATGACTTCTATAAGTCAAGAAACTTTGCCTACATTGGTCCCACTTGCTGGAATTGTCTCCCTTAAGAATTGCGATTTGAGCTCCTTTCTCTCCCCCTCTCAGTGTTCCGCAGGCACCTGAAGACTGTACTGTTCAACAATGATTTTACTTTTTCGGGTCGGAAGCACCTCTGTTGAGTTTATCCTCTGAGAGGCGCTTTATAGATCTCAAATTACAATTACAATAAGGTATTAGCAAGCAAGACACTTTCCGTGTTACTGGGCAAACTCAACATATTTATCAGTCATCATGTCACAACAATTAAAAATGTGACAGACGCAGTTCACGCAAAAGAAATGTTACTCTGAAACAGCTTTTCAATTGTTTTAGGGGCAAAAGATGACTGTTCTACAGAAACAGTGATTAGATTCGATTATATTCAGATAAGACTAAATTAGAACAGTCTCAAGATGGAATAATCTCTGTATTATCTAAAACTCACTTCTTTTGGACTGTGGACTTTTGGCCAGAATTTCAACAAGCCCATAACAACCTACAAACAGCAGCCTCAATACTGACAAATTAATAAAGCCTTGGAACTTGTTTGAAAGCCATAAAAGCAACTGGTACATTTGATATGTTATATTTACTGTCATATCCTAATATGTGACAAGCAAGAAGAAAATTTATGTTATAGGCCGGTTAATTTCACCGGTCAGCACAATGACTATCTAAATCATGCAATCTAATAAAACTAGGCATCCAGTACAGGCTAGATATCTCCCTTATTCCCCAAAGCAGCTGACAGACTCTTCAGTTGACTTCAGGTTAAACTTAAAAACTAAACCCATCCAACGAACTCACCAACACTTCACCCCCTGCAATTTCTGTGCAGCTATTTCACTCAAAACTGAAAACAATCCCCTTTCGCAAATTCTTACCTGGATCCTCCCCTTTCCCTTATTTATCTTACTGCTCCAATTCCAAACACTCTAGCCACCCTACTGTCTGACCCTTGAACCTGGAATCGAATCTGACCCTTCCTACCTATTGATTTTGTTTCAACTGAGAGCCAATAAATAAGCTGGTTCCCACAACTTGGTTTTATTTGGACACCGTAGAAATCTCTAGTTTATGATTACCCTATCTCCTATCATCCCCAGAGCAAATGACTCTCCCCATCAAATGACTCTTCAGTTGACCCAGTCAACTGACGCAGCAAATAAATTACAAGTCCTGATTTACCAAGTTCTCAGAATCATCAACAATTTGAAGTGAGATTGCAGCATTTTTAAGAGATTCACATTAGATTTCTGACAATCCATAATTTAAAAGGTCAAAAAATCTTCTCTCTTCCCTCACCTGCTCTGTGAGTGTTGGATCCTTTTCCAGGAACTGGACCATGCAGTAGGCCAGCTGAGGATGGTAGACGCTGAGAGATTTGACCTTGTGCAGAGGCAGTAAGACCTTGAGAAGGAAAATTCTGTGTTCTTCTTTCAGAGGTAATGCAAACCCATTGATTATGCTAAAAGCAAAGCACAGAAACACTTTCTGGTGGAAGTTTAATGGAACAAATCATGACAAAATTGAAGCTCAAACCCACAAAGGTCTGAAATCTTAAGGCCGCAGCACAGTGTAGGACCCATAAAAGCCAATGCCAGGCCAAGACCCTAAAACTTCAAAGATATCAGTCTTCAGAAATTCCTAAACAGTATTCATTTATATTGTATTATTTTAGTGTTGCTATCCGATGAGAAAGCATCAAGTAATGGAGCTAAACTAGCAGTTTTCTTAGAGGTTCACATCCCATTAAACATCAACAGGCAAGTGCTCATCCACTGTCTCACTAAAATCAACCACTGCATCATATTATTATTATTATTTCTGCATTTATTGAGCGCCACTATCTATTGACTAATCATCAATCAATGGTGCTGGGCAATCGTGAGTGAAGGACTTGCTCAAAGTCCCTACAAAGTAACCATATCAGGGTAGGCTCAAATGTCATAACACCACGTCATATGGTGGCTGATGCGAAAGCATCGGATATTGTGAACCAACAGTATAGTAAAATAATACTGTGCAAACACTGAACAGGTGCATCAATGGAAGTCCAAATTCAGTTAGTCGTTAAGCGGACAAAACACTAGTAGAATTCAGTTGTCTAGTAATAGAACCTATAACTAGTAGCCCAACAGTTGTTTTGAATGTTGTTATAAGGTACAACTTCTGGATATTCAAGTGGATACAAATGATCATACATCTGCTACATTCTATGAACTCTGCTTCTTTCGATCTAAAGCAGCACACAGCATTGCCGATACGTTAAAGGCCTTGACCTCTTGACTCTTGATCTCCTCTTAGTGGCTAGATCAGATTGTAACATTATTCAAAACATCTGAATTAAACATCTTAATTCAGCAATTCCATTATGATGTTCTTAATTAAAGAATCTTATCTTTCTGACAATCTTGCTATCACTGCTTCCATTGCCTTTCCTAATAAACTACCACTGAAGGACACTGTTTTCGCTTTCTGGGCTTGGTGTAAATTAATCGTACAGAATTTTAAAAATGACATCTGCTCATCACTTCCTTCTTCAAAGCCAACTTGAACATACTACAAACTATATCACCAAAAATGTTCAGAAAACACTGAACTTCTTTAGATAACCACGTTTCAATGCCTTTGAGTCTCTTTCTCACTCGGCCTATTTGCCTGTTTTCAGCCTCCATTAAGGTTTTGACAATCAACTAAAGTTGTCTTTATTACTTTCATCCAATTTCTCACACAGATCTAACGTTTACCTGCCAAGAATTTCCAGTAGTTCGGCAATTCCATTATGATGTTCCGTCTCATAAATAAAACTAAAAGCAGATACACTATTAATTAACAAACTAAGAATCGACAGCTGTGGAAGTCTCTTGATAAGACTTCAGTTTAAAAACCCACTGACGCTGGGTTGCTTGATGACAACACTTTCTAATTACAGCAACCAGCGACATTATTTATTCAAGAACATTTAAATGCATACAAGCATTGCAAAGTTTCTTAAAGAAGAAAAGTGCACTGAGGATTTTCATTCCTATTCATTCCTGTCCAATTAAGTTTCTAGCTAAACTGTTTGGAGTCATGAGTGATGCTTTTGCATACAACCAAGAAGCATTACACCAATGATTCCTCGCTCAGCCAATGGGCACATGGCAAGATGGGCAAGTGTCTAATTTACTTACTTAAATTGTTGCTCTGGTGGAAATTAAAATCTATTTTCCTCCAATTCCTCAAACAAATGATAAATCCTGGCTTTGACAGATTACTAAACTAAAACACTGCCTTAATGGTAACTCAGAACAACTCTGCCAGACTGAAGAAGTACTTTCAGCTCAACTTACATCCCACCTTTCAGCCTGATACAGTGGTGTGCAAAAGTCTGGAATAGGGAGGCAAAATTTTGAAAATTCAGTATTTTTCAGTTTCATGCTACCTGTGTGCTGTAAGATGATCTCGTAAAATTCATTTAAACATCTTTGGCTATTTAGCTACGAGCTACGACAAACATTTCTAGTGGCATGTGTTTAGCAGGTGTTAGAACATGCAATTTGATTTTTTCTTTTATGTGGTGGCCCTCAAAAGGGCCCTCTGACATGTGACAGTGATGGCTTAGTACTTGCATGGCCAGTAGGTTTGAGTACCAGATCAGATGTATCAGCATCTGTATCAATATCAGTATCAGGTGCCCTTAAAAGGTTTTTGAAAGGTGCTGTACAAACGGGAGTTTGGTCAGACTGGTCTTTTGTGTTGTACAGCTGAACATACAACCGAGTTTCAAGTTGAAAGTAGTTTAACAGACGTCCAGCATTATCTGGGGTCATCGTTTGTTTAGCTACTGATCAATGAGTCAAATTTTGACTGCAGACTTCATCTTCAGCGTTACAGCCCCTCTTCTGCATCTGTGTGTTTTCTCTTCTGCTTCTTCATCTGTGTTTGACTTACTCAACTTATTTCTGCTGCTTCTTATACAAATCACAGGGCTCTAGCTAATGCAAAGAATTCATTGGTTGGATATTAATAGCCCAGTGCTGCATTTCCACGGTGTTGATTAGCTAAACCTTATTCAGTTCCCAAGACACATGCCTTGTCTAGAGTTTTAAATGCACAGCCTTTCTCTTCTGACTGACACCCATGTATGGAGAGCATGAGAGAGATTCTTATGATGCACTGCACAAATTTCCTGTTACAATTACAACAAAAAATAACTTTAAAAAAATATTTTAAACTACTTTAAGTCAAACTGAACAAAAATACTGAACCACAAAAGTTTTTTTATCAGACACTGAGTGCATACGTTGTTACAGTTAAGCAAGTCTCATTTCACTGACAATATGAAACAGAATAGATCCTACATAACATATCAATAACATATCAATAACACATCAATAACATATCAATAAAATATCAATATTACCATATTAATAGATAAATAACATTAACCTGTAAAATATGTTGTTCACTTGTTTCCTGATGTACGCTCTCAGTCCAAGAAATTTGCCGTATATACGATGAAGAATTGTTTTAAGAAAATCTCTTTCACGAGGATCTTCGCTATCAAACAGTTCAAGTAACTGAAACGTAATTAACAAATTAATTAATTAACAAAAGCTGTCTTTTTAGTCGAGCAGCAAATCATTACCCCTTTATTTATTCAGAAAAACACTATGAAAGCAGAAAGACAACAGGGATCACTATATTCTGATTAATTACCTCCAAAATCACATATGGTTTTGAACTAGACTTTAAAAACTGCCTACAATACATAGTACACCTTGTGAATTAAATGAAATTCAATAGTGAACGGCAGTGCATAAATCTGGTTACCTTAGGCAGAATTTCAATGTGATCTAAAGAGCCTCACCTGAAGCACAAATGTTTGGTCGATGTATCGCTTGGCTGTGTTTGGTACAAAATCAGGAGACTCGACAAAACGAAGGAAAAACTCATAAACTAACTGTCAAGGAAACACAGAAACAGAACATACATTGAGATTCACAGAAAACGATTACCACATATTTGTTGCCACATATCTTATTTTTCACTCATATACCCAAGGTATTAGATAAAGTGTAAAAAGTTTGGTATAGCCCACACACGTGCATATCCCACAGGCCACACAGACTATATAGGAATAGATACAAGCACCAACCTCCTTCTTAAAACATCTAAACCAAAAAGCATGATTTATTTTTACTACATTTTCATGAAACTGAATGAAAATGTGGATTTTTCAACATTTCTCTCTCAGTAAATAATGTTTCAAATGCTACAGGGCTGTTGGTGTCTAAGTCTATTTTCTAACTGCTTCTGGTGGCAAACAGAACATCTCTGGGGCATCAGAGGTATATTGTGGTGCCAAACAATGATCACGAGTCCATGAGCCAACATCTGTTAAAAATTAATTCACTGGTGTTCTGCAACTTATGGCAGTGTCACTGTGGTAAGGTCCAGAAAATATATAAACTGTATAACCCAAACATTGAGATAACCCAAAGAGAAGTTTGTAAAATGTGATAACTGTTATGAGACTTGATTGTACTTTTGTCACCAGGCTGTTCATAACTGAATATTTCTCCTCTTTTAGCCAACCAACCAGAAGACTTTTACTGGTAACTGCTTTAGACTGAGTTGTAATAATCCTTTGATCTGCTCTTTTCACCCTAAGCTACGATGTCTCAGAATAACTGACTGAGTACTATTTTCACCTGAAGATGTGGCCAGGCAGCCTCAAGGGTTGGTTCATCCTCCTCTGGATCAAATTCTGCTCCACTAGGATTTGAAGATGGCGGTAGACTACGGAAGAGGTTAACTGAAAACTGGAAAGTTCACATACGTTAAAAATTTCACTTCAGTTTGCTCTATCTATGACATGCAGACCTGTAGCTTAATCTGTCCATGCACAGCTCTATATATCTTCACTGATGATTTGCATTTATGTATGTATGTGAACACTTAATATAGCTCCTTTGAATTACCTCACAAATGCTGAACACATGACAATTGCAGCCAAGTTCTATTTGTTCTGTCAATTCTTTGATGTCAATCAGGTCTAAACTCAAGACTCATCTGTTTCAAACTGCTTACCCACCATAGCCTAGCTTCTGGTTTCTCTGACCTATGGGAATTCGACCGGGCTTCTCCAACAGATTATGACTTTGGACTGCGATTTTAACTTGAAGCAACCATCAACTGGTGCCTTAGGCATCATGAAAACGGCGCTGTAGAAGTCTTTAGATTAGATTAGATCTAAACAAATGCATTATAAGACAGCTTAAAAATCTTTGCTGAACACAGTCCAATGCAACAGTACATATGTGTCATGGACGACTGTTTCAAGAAGGACCAACAGAGGAGAAGACACTATGGGTTTGAGTTAACGTGCGAAAGGGTATCACCTCTGCTCACCTTCAAGCAAGCAGACAGCTTGCTCGAAGACTTACAGACTGCTTTGGACTGTGTACAGACTTCCACAGTACAAATAACTGCACGTTTAGCTTATGTTAAGTCAAACCTTTCTAGATCAGTTTTACAGCAGTGACGTGTTAACAAGTTTCAGATGTTCCTAGAGGCCGCTATACAAATGCTTAGAATAATACAAAGAAATGTTGGCTGTTAAACTTACAATCAGACTAGCAATGGATAATCCTCCACACACGGCAACCAAAGCGGAAAAATGGCTATCAGTCTGGCTATTTATTTATTTTTTATCTATTTAAAGCACTTGTAATGCACAAAACGTCAGGTCACCTGAATCTGAGGCTACAGAACCCATCGCTTATCAAGATGACTCGTTCAGATAAACTTGCAAAATAACAAGTCTACATAATTTTGGTGAAATCTTGAACTCTGCTGTAATACTAGTACAAAGACTGTACACCGTCGCTAGGAAGATCAGACAGCAAGGGAGAGGACTGGTTACCAACATTCATATGTGAAGTTTACGAAAAGAAAGTCATTCATACTTAACCCCATGGCTGCTTTGTGGGATCATCTTAAGGGTGGGCTTTTCTTCTTCTTAATTTCAAAGCAATTCTCTTTAATTTTAATCTTATTAAATATTGAGTAAGAATGAAAAATTGAACTGGCATTAAACTCGATCAAATGGAATAAACAGCAGCAATAACTTGACGATTAGATTAACTGATTTTGATGAGTCATAAAGATAAACGTTGAGCTGACCATCTGAATGGCTTCGGGATAGATGTTGTCCGTGATAACGCCACGGTTCTGAGTAACGTACTCCACCAGTTCGTTGAGTGCAGCACGTTTCACTTCTTTCCATTTCAGATCGCTCAGAGGATCTTGCACAAAATCGAACAGCACCATGCACTGTTGCAACTTCTGAATGAACAGTCCCTCTCTCTCAGCCGGCAAAGAATCTGTGGAAACAATTCAAAGGACTTAAATCGTGGAGAGGCACAAAGCAAATAGCTTTTCACTTCACTCTGCAAATTCATCATTCTACAGTTCGTGTTTCTTGTATTAATTTAACTAAACAGCTACAACTTTCATAGTGTAGTGGGGCACAGTAGTTGGCTGGTTAGAGCACTCGTTTGTAACGTGGAGAGAATGGGGTTTGAGTCTCCTCCCCAGAAATGGCTACTGTGTAGGAACCCTGAACACATCTTTCACTCACTATCCCTCAGCGCCATCGATTGATGCTTAGTCATTAGTTAGCAGTGCTTAATAAAACCCCGAAACAATATAGTTTAACTAATTCCTGTCTATAGAAGTAAAAACATGCTCACATTAATTCATGCTGTACATGGAATATAACATACAGTGCTCAATGCATCTGCTGTGGCCAAAAACACTAGGAAGAAGTAAGCAAGCAAGTACTGTTTACCAATGTATGAACTCTGGCACCATGGAAGAAGCTAGACATTTACACAATATTATCTAAGCACCTCTCAAAGCCTAGCCTTATCTAATAACGCCATCTTAAAATGAAGTCATTTTCTATAGTAGCCGAACTAATACTCGGATTCTGTCCCTCACCGTGTTATAACACAGTGTGTTACAGTACACCTGGTGGTGATTGGTGGTAATCTGTCAAGTCCAGAGCTTAGTCTTAGTCTTGTGTAGGAGAATTATTCACTGGCAAATAATAGATTTGGTAGATCCAAGAGAAAATAGGTTGCCCTAAATAAGCAGGACTTTGGCCCCTTTTGGGTAGACCTTTGCATCCACTTAAGCGCTTTATGTTATTTACACTTGCAATATTTATTCTGAATCTGGAGCAATAAACACTTCAAACACAAAAACACAAACAAGGCCAATCAGGATGGTATGCATTGATGTAAAGATTCCTTTCTGCTGGTGAATAACTGGCCGAAGTCACCTACAGGTTCTGCAGAATTCTCCAAGCAAAAAATGTATAAGCACAAGGTACTAACAAACATGGGGAGACCCAGTTGGCATCTAGCAAATGGTTGACCAGTTTGCTGCCATCCTCCACCTGCAGCAGGACCCTCATCTCTTCCCACTTACTTACCCACCATAACCTGGCTTCTAGTTTCTCTGACCTGTTGGATTTCAACCCAGCTTCTCCAATGTATTATGATTTTGATTGCGATCTTCACATAAACTGACCAATAACTGATGCCTTGGGCATTATGACAATGGCACTACAGAGTCCTTAGATAAGATTAGACTGCATATCCAGACCACATCGGCAGTCGACTGTCTGTGGGTTTTTGCGAGATCAGCACAGATTTAATCCATCATTCTAACTATTAGTTAATAACTTCCATAGAGCCAGTGTCTAATGCACAAGGCATCAACCAAAACCAAGCCGCAATCAAGTCAATATCCAGAGGATCAGTCTACTAGGACAAACAGTAGAAGCGTCAGTTCATTACAAATGCATTGGATATCTATCCTGGACTGTGACATCATGCATAGAGCAGGCCATCTAGCATTTCAAGCATTCATAGAAGAACCAACAACTGTCTGCCTCAGTTTCTTCCAATAATAATAAAATGTTGATTACTCTGTGGTGTGCGACACAGTGATCTATCAGTAACGTTTTTGGTAAATGATCATGCGGTTGCAAGTTCGACTCCATGTAACAACATTGGGCAAGTTGTTGGCACACACTGTCACCACTCTGTCACCAAGCGGTATAATTTGGTACTGCCATAAGGTGGGAAGTAAAAGGCAAGGCCTGCAATGCACTGGCCCCATGCCCAGAATCCTTGGGATTCATCCACTGCTGGCTGAAGGCCTAAAGAAAAGGAAATGTATGTATGTAATTATATGAATTTTTATAAAGCACATTTTAGGCACCCCGTGAAAGCGCTAAGAACATGGCTGCCTAAGAGATTTAAACAAAAGAGTCTTAACACGCAAAGAGAATGTTGCTTGGTGTGAATTAATGGGAATATTACGAAAGTTCTTGGGAAATGAGCGCCTCCCATACTCCCCCTATGTCTCACTTGAGGGATAAGGAATACTTTACTTACTTACTCTATGCTGCATGAAAACTGGAGCTCTCAACTGCATAGTATAAACAAGCAAGTGATGATTTTAAAATAACAACAGCTGACAACCTTTAAGCAAAGGCAGTTTCTGCAGTTCTTTGTTTTTGCTTGGCGCTGATCGTGACGTCGATATTCGTGGATCTCTACGGACAAGTGGAACGGATGCCATTGGCTGAATCTTGGTTCCTGGCTGTGAATTGCCTTCTCCAGCTAACGTCAATCCAGCTTTCCGTTTCTACCGAGGAACAGTTCAACCACAGCACAGATGCAATCAAAACTCCTTCAGCTTATATTCTGACTGGAAATATAAAAACAAACCAATCTGAAGGCTGCTATATTAACACTGTTATCACAGCACACAAGGCATCAGTTGAAGGTCACGTCACTTGAAACCGAAATCACACTTTTATACAAAGCCAATTAGGATACAACAAGTCAGGGAGTCCAAAATGCAGTTAAGCAAGTTGGAACAGGTGGGTTTAGAGGATGGACTCAACAACATCTGTGAACCGAGGGGACAGAACTGGGCAATGGATTACAAAACCTCACACCATCCACCACAAAATCCTGGGAGACCAGTACTATCCAGGTTTGCAGTATAGCAACAGTCAGAGCGTTCGATGACTGCGTACAGTATTTGTAAGCCTAGAAAGCAAAGCTACATCTGCTAGCAAGAATGCAATACCTCGCTAATTATGAGCAGACTCTGAATAGGAAGCCCATACAAATATAGCAAGACAAGGCAGAAGCACTGACAGGTTAGAGTTCTCATTGTGACTTTGTAGCTTATGCAGATCCATCTGTGATACCCATGAGTAGTTACAGTTGTCAAGTTGACTACAGACCATGCCATTTGACAAAGAAACCAAGACATGCTGATGCACATGAAACCCAATTCAAAGTAAATCGCATACATGTAACAGTGAGCTGCTGATTAAAAACATCCAGCGTATATTCCTCCAGTGTTGTTTAGTTACTAATCAGTTACTAATTACTATAACTAATTACTGGGCAGGTAAGAGTACTTAATTACCATGAACAGTTACTTTACAAAATAGTAACTAATTACTCATTACAGTAGCTTTTCCTTTGAAGTAACTAATTACTCTTAGTTACATCAGAATTCTGAAGTCAAAACTGGCTGCATTTGCTATTTAGTATATAACAGGCACATAAAAAAAATTAAAATAACAATAATAGCTAATAATAATAATGACAGCTTATAGGTCCTGTTAACTGAAAGCAAGCAGTTAACTTACTCTGTTTATGAGTTTGTTTTATTCATGAAGCAATAAACTTATAATAATGATAATCATAATCTGGTTTGACTAACAATACACTCTCAGACTCAATGTAACAAAATTTCACTTTGAATCCAGTTACTCAAGTCAATTTTCAGTTGCTCTGAAATGATCATTTCAAAGTTTGTTAAGAATTTGATTTCAGATTCAAGTACAGTACCTTCCAAAAAAGAACACTAGCTCTAATAATGGCTTACTTGTGAAAATAAATATGTAAGGCATGCATTTTTCCTGGACTTTATTCTTTATGTCACCCATTTGGCCAGCAATAAAACCTACTAAAAAAGGATTACCAAAGGAAACGAACAAATGGTCTTTCGATCACACAAGCACAGCAGTCACTTTCCTTACAAAATGTAACAATCAACACCTGGAGAATAAATGGCGGATCAGTCTGTCAGCCATAATTAAGCTATCTGTAATACTCAGAAAATTGGACCAACATAATTCATAAGAAATGTAGTAAAAAACTGGATTTCATGCTCCTAAACAATTCCATGCAGCACGGAGGACATAAGCTTATTTGAACAGGTTACTGCTACATTCTCGTTCAACTGGATGTGCTGTCAATGGTCGCACTAGGAATTTTCGGCAGAAGCAAAAAGTTGACATTTTACCAACACATTTCTGTTGGGTTTGCTCAGAAATTTGAAGGATTCTTTCAAGTGCCAAATATTGTAAGTATTTTTCTACAAGAACTTTCACACTGAACAATACTCAATTTCTCATAGCACCATCTACCGATGTGAACCTAAATTCAAAGCAACATAAAGTAACTAATTTCTTGTGTTACCATTACTTTGCAAAAGTAATCTGTTATTCCTTTGGAATACTTTCTTTAAAAAGTAATTAGCTATCAAAAGTAATAGCTAGTTACAGGAACATATTACAAATAATGCAGCAACGTGCAACACGGTATACCTCAGTATCAGCATTTTCTCTGTTGTCACCGTTGTTACCGTTGTTCTTTGGTGTAGGCTTTGGTGTCGTTGAAGTCTACATGAAAATTATTTACTTATAGTTTAAATTAAAACATTAAATAAACTTTCAGTAAACCATAGAATATATGGAAAGAGCCACCTCAAATGAACTATAATTATTCAGAATATTAACTAATGCACTGGTGAGGGAACATGTCTTAGGAAGTTTTCTGCCCAGTTTTCACATAATTTCTAATATTCAGTTTTGTTGTTCAAGTCTGTATGGAAGACCAAGCAGCCTGTTACTTTCTTATCGGGATCCAGTCCTTGTTGGCCATAAGTCCTCTCTTACTAATCGTTATCCAGTTGACGTTTCACTGTCATGCTCTTTGTTTTTGTCTCTAGGTCCCCAACCAGTTGAGGGTCACTGCCATGTCCAACGAATCCCAGCCTCCACTCCTCAACCACAACCAGACGACAGCTGCAATCAGCCGATGCTAGTGCCTTACTGTTGAACCCATGAAGAAAATTGTTAGCAGAAATAAGAAAAACATAAGCACGATTAAGAAGCATCGAAATCACAGGATTACAACGTAGCAAGCGCTGAATATGGTTAATTTGGCAAGAATGAAGGTTAACAAAAAGACAGTTGCAATAATTTAGATTGAAATGAACTAAAAGATAACCACATTCCTTGAAGTTTCAGAGTTAAGCAAAGCTTTGACACATCTGAGGTTTCTAACATGGCAGAAACAAAGCTCAAGCAAGATCAAATCCATCAATTCATATTGAGAAATACTAGTGTAAAAATGACCCCAATGTTTCAGAAGAAGATGCTGTTACACCATTGGAGTTGGAGACACTACGGTCAAGGAAAGCATTAGACATCTAGGCAAGTTGCCTGGTTAGTCAAGCAAGCATGAAAAAACTCGTCAGGAGACAACTGGCATTGAATTGTTAAAAGGTCAGCTATAAAACACACCTGATCGCAGTGTATGGTATCCCCGAGTGATGATGCAATATGCTGTTCGTCACTAAATGTGTAAATGGCACATTTATAGAAAATGCATTATTAGCGAGACACTACAGAAATGCTCAAATTATTATTATTATTATTATTATTAGGTCTTTGTACAGTCAACAGAATACAATAGAAGCCCCAACATATGCAAGTGTGTTGCAAGTGGATAAAAGAATTAATAGTGTTTTGAAGGCAGCATTACATTGATAATTAGTATTTAATGGGTTGAGTGACAATGAAACCAACAGTGGCTGGATATCAAAAAGAAAAAAGATAGAAAGAGATGAGTTTAGCATCATAATATGGTGGCCAACAGTTAATAAAAGTGAACATGGCAAAATGAGATGGGTCCTAAAAACAAACCAGTGATACTGATAAGGCACAGAAAATCACGGCTCTTGCTGAAGCCAAGATCCACAAATCTACCTTACCCAGCTGTAAACCATTAAAACCGACATTAAAGATAAATGACCGGTTGAATGATTCTTAAAAATTGAGTGACTCATAATGACTGACAGTCAGTCAATTAATACAAATCATTACAAGTCTGCCAGTCCCTGGCTTTTGCATGACTCCATCTTGGTCCGTTTGAACATACATCCACACCTCAGATTCAAATTTACTGACACTGCATGTAAGTGCTTTAAATAAATAAATAAATAAATGCCTTTTAGAATACATAGCTGATCTACTACAAAACTACAGTGATCAGTTAAACAATTTCGAACAAGGACATTTAATGCACTGTGTGTCGTTAGACACAGCCTGCCAATGATATACAACCAGCAGATTGTCATGCATTACGGCCGCGATGGTTAAACTGAATTCTCTCCAGCTGCATATGTCAGCAGAGTGTTACAACAATCAATATTATTATTTCTGTCAACTGTATTTCCCAGCTGTTAAGTAAAGTAATAAATTTTCTCAAGTCATGACTTATGGACCCATTAAGCAAAACTTTAATTAATTAAGACCAATTTGGAAAAGACGTGAAGTTTTGAGAATGTTAATTGCAAACTGAATGGATTGCAAAACAACACACAATATCTGCCAGAAACACCCAGTGAATCAATTAAACAGGATACATTCTACTTCGAGTAAAGTAAGTAAAGTATTCCATATCCCACAAATGAGATGTAGGGAAGACGCTCATTTTGTTTTCTTTAGGCCCTGGAGCCAACATGGATGAATCCCAATGTCCTGGATAGAGGGCCAGTGCATCGCAGGACCTGCTGTTTACTTCCCAGCTTACACCTGTACCAAATTATTCTGCTTGGTGACAGAGGCACAGTGTGTGCAAACAACTTGCCCAGGGTCATTACACGGAGTCAAACCTGCAACCACATGATCACTGACCAAACATGTTACCAATAGACCACCGTGCTGCACTCAAGTACTACCTAGCATACTCCAAGTTAGCTACTCAGGAACGAGATGCACATTAAAATGCCCTGGGTATTTGATGCCTAACATAGAATATGCCCCAAGTTATTGTTTAAGACTTACTGTATAGCTGGTCAAAACTTTTGGTCCCTTCTTAATCTAAGAATCAAGAAGCATAATAAGCTCAATCGCAAATGTAGTAATCCTCAATAAATGGCTGCTTGCTATTGCCCTACTTATAAACAATATGGCCACCCCAGACTGTGAGACAAATTAGAGTGCTTTAAGATACTGGAAGGACTCACAATAAATAAATGAGTAATCTGGAAGTGGTTCCAGCAGTGAGATGTGCAAATTTGTTCCATGCCAGAAACGGTCATTGTACGAACTGGAGATATACTGAGCATCACACAGCGGCATGAGGAGGAGTGGACAATGCAAAACTGACAGAAAATTGTGGTGCTTGGTGCAGAAAAAACGTATAAGGAATTCACAGCTACATCCACAATGTAACATTCCAGCGTCATTAAATACTAGAAACAGAAAACTAGATCGCAATTTAATCCAATTTCTTCATTTACTGATACCAACAGCAATATTTAAAAAAAACTGTTACTCTGCGATTTATTATTTGTTATTTCTTCATTCACTGACACCTATACAAGTATTCTAATAAAAGTGTTTGTTACTTACGGATTGCTCGCTTATTTAGCAGTTCTTCCGGTAGCTTGCAGCGCGTTAATTTCTCTCGCAGTCTGGGGTGACCACATTGTTTATAAGTAGGGCGATAGCAAGCGGCCGTTTCTGAAGGAATACCCAGGCATATTGCTACCGGTGCAGTAATTACAATTATGCCTCACAAAATGAATCATTTACGCTAATTTTCAATCGACACTGCTCTATATTTAGCGAACGAAACCCGTATCTAAATAGACTTATTATTATTATTATTATAAGGGTAATAGGCGCAAGATTAAATACCTACCCTGATATAATCTAGCGGTAAGGTACAACCAATCTAGTTATACAAGGACGCAGCGACCTACTCTAGGAATACCTTTTCTTTTTCTTTCTTGACAGGTTTTGGCATTTTAATCGGAATTTTGTCGTTTATTTTGATAAATCGAGGCAAACAATTCCCTCGTTATGAACGACGTGTTTGATTGGCAGATGCGGTCATGTGATAGCAAGAACGTTAAATACGCCAAATTCGTTTTGAAGTAAGTAAGTAAAGGTGAGTAAAGGTTTTAAGTTCGGAAGGAGGATTCACAAGTGTCTGCTTAGGATGCCATATCATAAGCTGAAGTATTCCACCACTGCCGGCGAGATTCGTCTTGTATTGGACATTATACTTCAAATTCATCGTCTTTGCGCCATGCATACCGATCATGGCTTATCTCGGGTTAGCATGGTCCGTACAAGGGGATCTCACGTGGCATGGCACCCATTCACAAGGACAGCGGGGTGAAGGACCTCATTCGATCTGTTCACTGTAAAATGAGCAGCGTCGAGGACATACGATCGCTGTAGTGACAAGTGTACATTTATATTTAGTTGTCACTGGTTAGTATGCTAGCATATCAACCAGGTGTCGGAGATTCAAACCCCGTCCAGGACAGAATATTTCAAGACTTTCGTTTCACTAAGACCCATTGCAAACTTAGCTATAAAATGAGATAAATCGATTCCATACTGTGGGTGGAACATCACACAACGAAACAGAGGCCCATTTGCCGAGGCTAAGAAGATGAATCGTAATTGTAATTGTAACCCCGAGATTTCTACAGCGCCCAACGAAAGTCACGTCACGGGGATCAGCTTATTCACAGGTACTCAGTCAAAACAAAATCGATAGGCAAACGTTTTCGGGTTTAGGTCAAGATCCAAGAGTCGCTAAAACTTCATCCACATGACAGCCTTTCGGTTTTAGATTATGGGACTGCTCTTTCTTAGACCCTTAACTGTGATGCAAATCCTTTCAATCATTACCAAATCCTTTCAATCTTCCTCCAACATCCTCGACAATGCTCAAAATACCGACAACAGCCGCTTCTTACTTTGCACGCTAAATATCCGATCATTACTACATCCTGCACATTCACAAGAAATCAGTGATATAGCCCTCTCTTCTCACCCGCCTGACATATTTGCCTTATCTGAAACCTGGTTTAATTTAAACACCACTCTTGCTCAATATGAAGACTGTATTCCTCCTGGCTACCATCTTTACAGTACACCTCGTCCCTGCAAACCATCTAGCCCTTCTCATAAAAATCCAACTGGAGGTGGTATTGCCTTTCTCACCCGAGAACCTGCCACAGTTTTAGACTCACCTGGTTACTGTTTCCACTCTTTTGAATGTGCATCAGTTACTCTTAAACTTCCTCACACAAATCTGACTATCTTTAATGTATATCGCCCTCCATCCTCCTCTTCATATTCAAGTCCTCCATCGGTCTTCCTGAAAGAATTTACCACCCTCCTCTCTACTGCCGCCACTACACCTCATGAATTTCTGATTACAGGTGACTTCAATATACATGTCGATAACCCCTCTGACACATTTGCTTCTGAATTCCTCACCCTATTGTCCTCAACTAATCTGGTTCAACATGTCAAATTCCCCACCCACATTCACAATCACACACTTGACCTTATTATCACATCATCATTCTCCACTCTATCACCTGATATATCTTTCTCTTTTGACACGCCATCTGATCATTACCCCATCTTTACATATCTTAACATTCTTCCGACACCACGTCCTGATCCTGTCTTTCATTCTTTTCGTCGCATCAGTTCAATAAATATTGAAGCCTTCATACAAGATATTTCCTGTTCTGACCTCGTGTTAAATCCACCCTCCTCCCTGAATGACCTTCTCTCTTCCTATAACACCACTCTTTTCGCTATCCTTGACAAGCATGCTCCTATTATTACCAAATCCCGTTCTCACTCTAACAATCCTTGGTTCAATTCCTATCTCCAGGCCTTCAAATCTTTCCGGCGACGCCTTGAGCGTGCCTATAAACGCACCAGGGATCCTCAACATCTCTCTGCCCTTAAATCTGCCACAAATAAATACCATCGCCTTCTTACTGCAGCTAAACAAAGATTTTACTCCTCACTAGTTCGTTCTCGATCCTCTAGCCCTCGCCTTCTCTGGAAAACCATTAACCAGCTCCTCCATCGGAACTCATCTAGCCCACTTCCAAATTCTCTTCCGTCTTCTTCAATAGCCGACTCGTTCTGTTCTTTCTTTTCGAACAAAATTAGTACCCTCCGTCTCTCTCTTCAATCTCTACTTTCCAAAACCTCCAACAATCCAGCTGCTGATGCTCCCTCTTCCACCTATGACAGCCCACCTTCCCCACCTCGATCCTCATTTTCTGCTTTTCAACCTACATCAGAGACCGAAATACTAAATCTGCTAAAATTTCTCCCAAACAAACAATGTGAACTTGACCCTATACCTACCTCCTTATTGAAAGACTGTGCATCTGTCCTTGTTCCAATTATTACCAAAATAGTTAACCTCTCCCTCTCTACTGGAAATTTTCCCCTTCTTTTTAAACACTCTCTTGTTACCCCTCTTCTCAAGAAATCATCTCTCGACAAGGAAATCCTTTCTAACTACCGGCCTGTTTCTAACCTGACTTTCATCTCCAAATTAACTGAACGGATTGTCCTCTCTCGAATCAATAACTATTTAGCTTCTAACTCACTCATTAACCCACACCAGTCTGGTTTTACTAAACGCCACTCAACCGAAACTCTACTGACATCTCTCTACAACAAGCTTGTTTCTGCCATTTCTCATCAACAGGTTTCTTGCCTCTGTCTCCTCGATATCTCTGCAGCCTTCGACACCATAGATCACAATATCTTACTCCACCGACTTTCAACCTGGTTTGGTTTTGCTGACACTGCTCTCCTATGGATACAGTCTTATCTCTCCTCCCGCTCTTTCTCTGTTAAAACTTCGGACGCCTCTTCTAAGTCATGCCCTCTCACTTGCGGAGTTCCACAAGGCTCCGTTCTTGGACCTCTTCTGTTTATCCTCTACACTACCCCACTCAGTTCACTCATTAAAGCATCCTCCGTTGACCATCACCTCTATGCTGATGACACCCAACTATTCATCTCTTTCTCTCCAAATTGTTTCAATGAATCTACAGATCATCTTCTTTGTGTGGTTAAACAAATCTCCTCTTGGATGACATCTAATCTCTTATGTCTGAACCCATCTAAAACTGAATTCATACTTATCGGCCTACGTGACCAGCTTAAGAAAATTCCTGACCCCTCTATCTCCCTCAGCCTGGACTCTGCCTCCACCCACACCTTTAATACTAACTCCTCTGTCCGTAATTTAGGTGTTATTTTCGACCAGAACCTTACTTTTTCTGATCATATCACCCATCTTTTCCGCTCTTGCTTTATGCATATCCGCGATCTTCGCAGAATCCGTCCTATGCTTGACTTCAAAACCGCATCTATCATTGCCACATCCATAGTCCATGCAAAACTTGACTACTGCAATTCACTTTTCCTCAATATTGACACAACCCAGATAAATCGCCTACAAGCTATCCAAAATGCTCTCGCACGTGCTGTCACCAAAACCCCCAAACACCATCACATCACCCCTGTTCTCAAATCACTGCACTGGCTTAAACTACCAGAACGAATAGAGTACAAAGTCTTATCCCTCACCTACAACACACTTCAATCCTCCCAACCCTCCTATCTTCGTCAATTATTTACTATCCAACCACTCCGTTCAACCCGCTCCTCATCTGTCCTAACACTTCTTCGCCCTCCCGTCACCTCATCCTTAAAATTTGGAAATCGCTCGATAGCCATAGCTGCCCCACCCCTTTGGAATAAACTCCCGCCTGAATTGCGACAGTTGTCTGGTCAATCATACGAACTCACCAACACTTCACCTCTTTCAGTTTCTGCGCAGGTCTTTCACTCAAGACTGAAAACACTTCTTTTCCAGAAATCTTATCCTGATTGTTCCTCTTCCTCTTATCTCTCTTCTCGCTTCAGTTTAAAACAGCATCCACCGTAGCCGTCCGACTGTCTGAGTGCCTGACTCCTGGATCTTGACCCTTTTGCCTATCGATTTTGTTTTGACTGAGCGCCTGTGAATAAGCTGGTTCCCGCGACTTAGCTTTCGTTGAGCGCTGCAGAAATCTCGAGATTACGATTATTCTTAAGTTCAGTTTGTCGACAAGTTGTTGAAAATGACGCAGTCATATTATGCAAATTACTGGCGAAGAATCTCACCCGATTCATTGAAAACTGAGTAGTGGGAGGCCACACGGTCACTATAGAAAAATGTGTACATATACTCAAAGAGTTAGAAGCATGCTGGAGCTGAAGTCGACGGCGATTCCCTGTGAAGTCCCTGGGTATTATGTGTGGATTTGGTGCTGGAGTCTTTGCATTCAGATAACATCAGCTCTGGGCTACATCCGCTGTATACGTCCCTCTAAGCTAAGGCTTGGCGAAAATCAGATGCAGCTTTTTTATTTCATGCATGGAACTGACAACTTCTTTTTTTAGACAAAAACTTTATAAAGAGCTTAAAGGGAAACTTTGTGGCAATTTTCATACTTTGGATGAGAACTACTTTTTCTGCGAAGGCGGACATAAGTGACGAGCGAACGGAACGGATGGGAGTTTCCGTTTTCAATTGTAACAAAAATACTCGATAAATGGCGATCGTGGAAATCGAAATAGGTCATTTCGATCGAAAGTCGCACGAACTACATGGAAAAGGAGACTTTAGTGTTGCAATTTGGTCAGACCTCGCTGTGTATGTGCGCAAAAACATCTGCATTGTGCTTTGGAATTGATGATACTGTTGGGATTGTGAATGATCGGGCACGCTCTCGGTGCTTGCTCCCTGGCCTCACCTGACCTGCAGATACTTCAAGCTTCGCAGTTATAAGTAAGATAATATCGATACTATCTTGTCCACCGGAGCGTGTTCGAAGATCGGAATCCAGTTAGAGTGGCTTTAATTTCACCAATGGTGAATAAGGTGCTTTGCCTGACGCTGCTTTTGTTTGCCGCTGAGAAATTTTGGAGATTTACTTCGGAAATTTTGCCGTTGTTCTGTTAGAATTTGGATCTGAAATTTATATAGCGACTAAAGACTCGTATTTTGCAAAACAGTTTTTGCAGTTGATTGGCTTATGCAGAGTTATATTGCTTTTCAGTTGCAAACTTCTTGCTTGACTTGAACTTCAGAATGGACTAGGATAAAGACACTTCCTGTCATTTTTACTTCTGGCAACACTTATAAACCTTTGTAATGAGCAATCAGACTCCACAGCACGTTCTTAGCACTGATCTTCTGAAGAGAATACTCTTAACTAGTAACCGGCCTCTGGCCTCAGTAATTGGGGAAGGAGCAAGCTTTGTGACTTTATCGGATCGGGCACTTGGAACCTCAAATTCGCCTAATGCTGGAGGGAAGATGCTGAAACCAACTGCTGTGGAAGATGCCTTGCTTGCGGCAGCTCCCTACGGACAGATGCTAGACGCTGGACGTTCACAGCACTATGAGATGGTGGCACCATCAAGTGGTGTTACTTTTGAACAGGACAGCAACATGGAGGATTACAGCATGGATGATCTGTCTCCACAGGGTCTTAATGGATCTGGTGATGACCCCATGCTTACCATTGGAATGGATCAGGACAGTTCGGGTGAGATAATGAGCTTATCGCATGTTGTGGTTAGCATGCCGGGTTGTCCACCCAGAGCTTTGGGAGTTTGAATCACAAAAACAAATTCAAGATTTTGTTTCCCTGTGTACTTGGCTATCATGGATTGTTGTAAAGTTTGGGCGTTTTGTCTTGCACTAGTAAAGATTGCTTGCTTCTTAGCTGAGTACAGTGAAAGGGACTGTATATGGTCAAAGGAAAGCATAAACAAAAATAATCCCCAAAACATAGACTTGGTCATAGAAATAATCTGGACCTACAAGAATTTTTAAACACAACTGTGCACAACAAATTTTGGCACCTGAATCAAGTAAGTAAGAAGTATGACACAGTAGCTGATTGGTTAAAGCACTTGGCCTGTAACATGGAGAGTACAGGTTTGAGTCTACCCGAGGCGGTTACAGTGTAGGGATTTTGAGCAAGTCCTTCGCGTACAATTGCTTGGTGCCATCGATGCTGTTTTGCTTTTGACGAAGAACGTTATCACATGCAGTTACATTTGTACATAATGACCAGCATAACTACTGCAAACGTGCATGTCCCTCACGCAGATCGGTTTCCTTTAAACAACCAACTCACTTTTATAATGAATTCTTTGTTCAGCCAAAACATGATGAATTATCAGCAGCAGACTTTGTAAATGAATAATATTCCTGCTTTAAGTTACATTTTCTTGGAAACTGCTTGCAGTGAGTTACAGAGAAAGATGGAAGTTGGTTTGCAGTTGTATTACTGGGATGTTGCGTAGTTTTACATTTGTTCTCCCATTGTCTTACATGTTACAGGAACAAATGAACATTCAAATTCTGATCCAATCCAGAATTCAGACGCTTGCTTCTCGGTGACGCAGATGTCACAGGAGAAGTTGCACAAGAAGAAAGGCCGACCAGCCAAGGGCAGCATTTCAGCAACTCATGGTCGATTGGGTGTTCGGTGTCCGGTCTGCAATAAGACCTTCAACAATTCCAGTGCACTGGCTAAGCACAAGTTGACGCACAGTGACGAGCGCAAGTATGTCTGTAGCACTTGCTGCAAGACGTTCAAGCGACAAGATCATCTGTAAGTTAAAGTCAAATGGTGCAATAGTATGATCAGTTAAGTAAGGTTTTTAAAATTTTGCAGAAGTAAGTGAAACCTAGAGTCAGTTTGAATTCAGATTTACTGAACTTACATGCTTAATAAGTGCAATATAATAATAATAACAGTTATAATAACAATTTTGCATTCTGTGATCAAATATGAAATTCAGTTATTAATGGTTAGTGATAATTGTACGATGGATTCAGTAACTGTCGTTCTTTCTGGTTTCAAGCATTTTGACTTGAACCAGCAGCAGCTCTTCAAGAATTGACTGCAGACCGATATATCTGTTGTGGATGTTTCTGTGTTACCGTTTGTAAAACTCTAAGTAGCTTTGCAGAAAAGATAATACATGGTGAATCATGCGACAGTTTGAAAATGTGTTGTGAAATAAGGACAGCTTTCTTGTCAACACAACTATCTTCTGTGTTAAGCCCGGAACCCCTTGTGGTAGACGTGGAAGAAACGAAAAGTTTAACGGTTTAGACAAGAATCTAGTTTTTGCATTTATGCAAATATTGTGTGTAGTGCTGCTCTGCTAGACATGAATTATCACAAAGCGCAAAAGGTGCTAAGAATTGTTACATATGAGCTGCTGTTTCTCCTTGTTAATGCTGAGGTGCAGTCCAAGTTGGTGGTAGACTGTTGGTGAATCGCTTCCAAGGTTTATCTCATGTGATTGTAACTAAGAGCTTTTAAGTTGACTGTAGAAGTGACTGGATTGATGCAATTGTCTTGTCTGATAACTGTGCAGGAATGGCCACATTCTGACTCATTCTACGAAGAAGCCATTTGAATGCAAGTATAAGGACTGTGGCAAAAGCTACTGTGATGCTCGGTCGCTCAAGCGTCACCTGGAACATCATCATGCCTTGGATGGTGCCAGCAGCCAGTCTGTTGTGCCTCCTTACGACCCGTCAGCTTATAACCAGCCGATGGGGAGTCAGAGTAATCCGCTATCCTCCAGCTATCCCGAACAATTCAGCCCTGTTAGCTCTACATCTGGATCATCAAATGGGGCAAGTGATAAAACCCACAGTGCAGTGGCCTGGCCTACAACCTTTAGCCCTATGGAGTAAGTGCTGCTGAACTTCATTTGGGTGTAACTTAACCTCAGGGTACGAGAAGTGTTACGACTGTGTTGTTTTTCATGGCGTGCTTTGATCATATTGTGTTTGTGTATGCACTGGATATAGTGCCTTCCATACCAGCTCTTATGAAACAGTGCTTTGATAAGAATGAGAAGTTCGTCTTCAGGTAGATGATGCTCTTAAGTAGGAAATTTCTTCTTGGGTAGGCTCTCACACACATGTAGAACCAAACTAATGGAGTCTTGGCCGTGACTGACGTATGACAAGTTCTGATGATGGAACACAGCATGTTCGTAGATTCCACGTTACCATGTCTGACATAGGCTATTTCGGTGAGCTATAAATAACTTTAACTAAAGTAAAGTATCCCATATCCCACAAGTGAGATGTAGGGAGGCGCTCATCTCTTTTCTTGGCCCTTCAGCCGGCAATGGACGAATGCCAAGGCTCTGGACACTGGAGCATCGCAGGAATAAATAGCTTTATTGTACCGAATATAAACAACAAGGTGCTTTTTATTCACACTGGTGATTTTTGACCGCGTTGGTCACCACAGTTTCAAATTGCAACAGAGGACATGAAAAACCATCTGATTGTACAAGAATTTTCAAGCAACTGCACTTAAGAAAACATAAATGCCCATATTGGATGAGGTGTGAGGCTGTGATATTGTGGAATTGTGATATTGTTATTGTAATCAGAAATTTATATAGCACCACTTCAATGTTAAATGTCAGTAAGAACAGAAAGTTGAGCAACTTGGCAAGCAATGCACAGATGAGTAGAAATGTCACCAGTGGTAGGCTCCCACACAAATGTAGAGCTGAACCGATTCCCATCTGGAGTTGAAAGTTGACAGAATTTTTGGAGTCCAGGGCTGCTTTGCATTGAGGATGAGGAACGACAGATGGCATGAAGACCACAACACATGGTAAACTCAGTGTACAACTCATGGTAGAAAATTGACGCAGTGTCCGAACATCGCTTTAACCAGGAGGTCTGTACATGGCAGGCATTCATCATTCATCTATGGCCAGCATATTGATTGAAGAACCTCTCCATGATTGCTGGAAGACACAACTCCAGACTATTCTTGCCCTTCCATCACTGAATCCAAGCCTTCCCTGTTGCAAATGGCATATAGGTCTGAAGCTGGGTATTGTGTGAGAACCTGTCCACCCTTTATGGGCGGACCAGTCTGTACCAATCACACTAAGGTTTCATACGATGAAATTGTCCAAAAATGAATGAATCTTTCACAGTTTTGAAAAATAGATTTGAAACGCAAACTCGATCACAGTGGAAGTGCAAACATACAAGAGTTACTGAGATAAAGTATCTTGTGAAAATGAACACGATAGGCAATTGATGGCCAACATGCCTGCAGTCATATGCAAATTTATATAAGTTAATATTTAAGATATATGAGATAAATGTTTATTTTTTGTTATCAAAGAGAATAGCGAACTGTTCAAAACATAATCTGTAATCGTAAACTTGTGTTGACAGTTCCATTCAGTTGGTCCAGTCTGTTCTGGAAAATTATGTTTTGCTATTGTTACAACATCAGTAATGTAATATAGTGTTGGTGCAGGTGAATTTGGTGCACAAGAAACTTGGTACTGTATTAGTGCAAGTGTTTTGGTGTATTTGTAATCGGATGATAGAAATGGATCAAGGAGTGAATTTGTTTAAGTTTCTTCTGGAATTCTAGATGTGTTATAGATGATTGGATATGATTTGCAGTGAGCCTCTGCCCCACAAGTGTGAACTTTGTGGTCGTTGTTTCAAAAATCTGCCGGCTCTGAATGGCCATATGAGACTCCATGGCGGATATTTTAAGAAGGTGAGTTGAAATCAATTCTATCTGAGCTTGATTTTCATGTCTTGATTCACATATCATGATTTATTTTATTTGCTTGCATTGCGTCATTTGTGTTGATTCACTCCCTTCTGATTCACTTCTTGTTCAGTCTTGATTGTTTGTATGTGATTCAGTCATCACATTTCACTTTTCCTGATTCACTATTTCTGATTAACTTATCTGATTCATTAGTCACGATTCAGTCTTCTTCTTCCAGTTCACTTGTCTTATTTGATTTTCATGATTTACTTGTCCCACTTCTTTTTTGGGGGCACAGTAGCTGATTGGTTAGACCACTTGGCTTGTAATGTCGAGGTAATGGGTTCGAGCCTCCCCTGGTTACTGTGCAGGGACCTTGAGCAAGTCCTTCACTGAAAATTGCTCAGTTCCATCAATTAATACTAGATAGTGATGCTTAATAAGTGCAGAAATAGTAATGATAATTTTTTCTGCTTCTCACACAAAAACTTGATAATGCAAAGAGCTGTATTTGTAATTTTGTAATTGTAATCACTGATTTATGTAGCACCTCTTCAAAAAGGCTTGTCAAAGGCCCTCCCCATCTGACAGCACAAAACCAGGAGCAAGCTAAATGGTTTTGACGTTCTTATGTTATTGAGGCAAAGAACAAACAAGGAGCTCCCATCGTATGTTGCTAGGCATTTTGTTCAAGAAAGTTGGACCAACTACAGCTTCCATGATGCACCGTGAAGTTTGGGCCATTGGGATAATTAGGTCACCTTGGGCAGCAGTGCAAAGACATCTTGTGGCCTGGAATGAATGAGACTTGAGATAAATTTCTAATCTAAATTAAATCTAACGACTTCTTCTGCGTCATTGTCACAAGACATCAGTTGATGGTCGCTTCAAGCCAAAATCGCAATCCAAAATTATAATCTGTTGGAGAAGCCGAGTTGAATTCCGATAGGTCAGAGAAACCAGAAGCCAGTCAGGCTACGGAGGGTAAGCAAGTTGAAAGAGATGCATGTAGTTTAGACCTGAATGACAATGGATGAGACTGAGATACATGTAGCTGTAGGATGGTGGTTTTCATTCTTCTCAGTGTAGATTTTCTAGCAGTTTTACAAATAATTTATGATTTTGAAGACTTTTTTTGCATTTTTTTGAGTACTATGCATGAAGACACTTGCATAGCATACTGATATAATAAGAGTCTTCGTTATTTCTTTATGTTTAGTGATTTGAAGTTTGTTCCAGGACTGACCGTTGGCAACTCTTTTTGATGAGTGCTTGATATAATTCACGTTCTGCTTTGGTCACGTGTTCTGCTGTAGGATGACGGAGGTGACGAGTCGTCTTCGGGTTGGTCTTCAGAGACTAAGAAGAAGATTACAACTGCAGCCAGTTCAGCAATTCCAGGAATGTCCACAAAGAATACAACTAAGATTTTTTCTGACACAAGGCAGATTCAGCCAGAACACAGCTCTGCAGCTCTTCTTCCCCAGACTATGACTCAACTTCATCACAATCTCACGATGAATGTTGACTTTCCAGAGTCGAGCGTATCATCAAGTGGTGCTGTGAGCAGCCTTCAAGAGACAGTTTCCATGACATCCTCCTCACAGCCTGGAGAAGCGGCTCGAATTCATGACCTAGCACATCGCATTCAGGTGGTCAGCATGTCGCCATTTGCAGCACCTCTGAGCCTGGGAAGTGTTAATTCTGTCGATGAATTTTTGAGAAGACACAATCCGATGAGATCTGGCGAATTGACTTATCTCTCTCATGACCAGTTGGCTGCTATCGTCGGTGACGCTAAAGGCATTTCTCTCGCAAAGGATTCTTTGCTTTCGAGCTCGTTGTTTACTTCTGGCCAACAACTCTACCACATTGCCTCTGTTCCCGTTTCCATGCCAGGTCTGGCTCTGAAGCCAGATGTGTTGACAGTCGAATCCAGTGGAGACCATTCTGTTGACCTGGAGTCTCATCCGGTTCCGGTTTGGCAAACTGCCAAACCTAACAATAGACATGGAATAGATGCAGGAAAAGAAGTCCAGGTGGAGGTGATGGAGAAGCCAGATGAACCGGATGGACAGCTGAGTGAACCGGATGAAACATCGAGTACAGACAGTGCTAAAGACACTGATCCAGAAGACACACCACTCCTGTTGAAGGAGGCGATATATCATCATGAACGCAGACGGTGGGCAAGTGCAGACGCCGACCGATATACCAGCAGCACTAAGAGTCTGGGTAGAAGTCCGAGTAACTCGGATTTTATGACAGCCGATCAGCAGTGGCAAAACTGTTCTTCTGGTTTTCTTTGCCAGTATAGCAGGGAACCAGATGGCGATGGAACGGCTGGAGATGGCCCACCTATGATCGACGATGTTAGGGATCTTAATGTAGCTGATCGCAGCCACAGCCATACAGAGTTTCGTAACCCCAATGTTGCCCTTCTTAAGTTCCGGCGAAAGCATCGGCCCGAACCGCTCATAATTCCTCCACAGACTACTAGTTTTGCTTTCCACAGTCGACTGCGTTCACCTCGGATTACAGCCAAAAGCCTTGATACAAAGCCGCCATTCACCCCTTACACTCCACCTCCAATGCTGAGCCCCATTCGGAATGGATCGGGTCTCTTCTGTCATCTGTCCGCACAAAGTCCAGTATCTGCTCCAGTTGCCTTGCGAACTGGTCAGACTCCAAGGAGAAGTTAGTGGCATTCTTTTCTTTGACTGTTGTTGCCTTGATCATAAACGTTGCTTGTGTAAGATTACAAGTTTTTGAATTAATAAGTGAACAACTGGATCCATGAAACGAATGAATCAGTCTGTAAAGTATCCCATATCCCACAAGTGAGACATAGGGTAGGCACTCATTTCTTTTTCTTTGCTGGCAGTGGATGAATTCCAAAGTCCTAGACACGGGCCCAGAACATTGCATGACTTACAGTTTACTTCCCAACTTACACCAGTACCAAATTATACAGCTTGGTGACAGATTACTCAGAGTCGTTACACAGAGTCACTGCAACTGCATGGTTGTTGACCAAATGTGTTGCCAATAGACCACCATGCCACTCGTCTGGAAAACAGTCTGTAAATTGTGAATGAATGAATGAATGATTGAACGAAGAAATAATTGTATCTTGCAGTTTGCAAATGATGATGGTAATGATGACGTTAAAGTCAGCCCAATTTGATGCCTGCATTATGTGGTCTGTATGGTGGAACTGTTTTACTTCTTCATAGATAGCAGAGGAAGTGTTCTGCCACCTTTTCCGCCACCTGAACCCATCGTGGAAGAGGAGGAGCAGTGTGTGGAAGAGGTGGAAGAGGAGGTGGTTGAACTAGAAGTCCCCATGCTGGAACCGCCGCCAGAGACAGACATCTCACCGTTAGTTATTTTACAGTTAAATTAGTCTATTCTAATCATTAATTTTCAGATCTTGAGAGATTTAATTAAAATTGATTTGGCTAGTTTTGAGGATACTGTGATAGCTAGGTAATCAAAAAAACACTTGAGGGATAGGAAAAGTTGAGAACCACTGAAGTAGCATTAAGTACGGACTTGGAAGTCGATCAATGTAACAAAGAAGCAGAATGATGATTGCCTTAGTTATCTGATCTAAGCAAGCAAGTAAGTATTGCATTTTGTTAATTTGTAAAATTGTTTAATTAGTACTTATATCACGCTGGTGTCTAATGCACAAGGCTTCAACTGACAGAGCAAGGAAGGCAGAACCGCAATGAGGATAGCTGCAAAAGATAGTGTTGCTCGTTATTCACTGTTCAGCCAGATCATCTGATTGCCTTTCAGTCATCATAGCTATGACTAGAACTGTTCTCGTTGGATGAGCTTTTTCAATTGCTAGACCTAGATCTTGAAACTCTCTTTCTGTATCTGTTTGTTCTGCTCAGTTGCTTGTGTCATTTTGCTCTCCACTTAAGACTTACCTTTTTCAAATTGTTCATCCACCATTGCCTGCCTCTATCTTAACACTGGAACGATCTTCTGGATATCAACCTGAAGCAGCTGGGCTTTGGTGCACCATTGAAATTAGACCTTATGACTTAGACACTGGCACCATAGAAGTTACTAATTAATTAATTATATAATAATCATTTTAACCATAAATTGCGAAAATAAGAGTTTGCTTATGTGTGTGTTATTCTATATACCTGATGCATGTAGTAATTTATCTGTTTTTTTTCTCTTACTTTCTTATTTATTTACGTGGTTAATGCACTCAGTATGTAAATATGAGGTGCTCAGTAGTCTAATGGTTAAGGTGCTGGACTGTTAATCAAGAGATTGCAAATTCAAATCCCTACCATGGCAGAAATTTGTTTCGAGATTCTAACTCCACTTGCGCCCCCCCCTAGTGAACTCGGGTTTAATGAGCCCTCTGACCATACACAGCAAGGGAGAGGACTGATCACGCACACTCCTATGTAAAGGCTACAGAAAAATGAAATCGCTAACATTTCGTACCTCTCAGGAACTTATCTTCTTTTTCAACTGTGTAAATAAGAAATCAAAAGTGATAACTTGTAATTTTGCAGTTACCCACTGTGCATAAAGTTCATCTTCACTTTTCTCTGATTTATATACTTGGCTGATGTGACAAGATTCAGCTGAATTGTGGCATTTGATTTCTTTACAGGCATGTCAATGTGGGACCTGACTACCAAGCAGACATACCAACCTTTAACCGTAAGGCTTTTCATTCCTCATGCTTCAGTTCCTTTTCCACTAGCTTGTCATTTTGTATGTGAACAAAAGATATTCTGTTCCAAGTGAACTTGTTCTTGTCCTAAAGTTTTTTGCAGTCCTGATGGTCTGCATATTTCAGATTTTCGGTCTGCAGTCTGTTAGTCCCAGAGCTGGAAAGCAAAGGATTGACTTGAAGTTATATTAAATATTAAGGGACGTTAGTGATTTGTACTTTAAAATGTTGTTCTCAGTAACTGATTTATTGGGTTGAATACTCAGTTGATTTTTGAATAGGCTGATTGATTGATTCGTTTAGGTGACTGAACGTTATTAGAGTGCAGATTAATTGCTATTAATGTAAATAAATGTTTAAATCTAAAGATTAAGTTTACTGTATAGGGACCTTGAGCAAGTCCTTCAATCACAGTTGCTCAGCATCTTTGATTGATGCATAGTCATTAGGTAATGGTGCATGTTAAATGCAGAAATAATAATATTAATAATAATAATGATAATAATAATAATATGTGCTTGGCTAAACTCGTGGGCATCATACATGTATTTATATTATCTGATGTTTTATCACAACGGAAAGCTGTACAAGTATAAAAGTCAATAGTAATTTGGTTTTCAAGTTTCTGCCTGCTACCTTGAAAAATAAGTTAGTTTTGTTAAACTGTCAGTATCTGAAGTAAATCTTTATGTTCAAAATTTGGATGAAAGTTAAAAGTCGAGGTGACCAAAGATTAATTTTTAGTAATAAAATTAGTCAAATGAAAAGTTCCCTAGTTGCGTTGCTTAATGTAATTTGTGGACTGACAGATCTGCATTCATCTTGTAGCTAACAGAAGTGAGGCCCTGCAGTGTCCGAACAAGGAGGTGATGGTGTGGGATCCCTCCATCATGCTCAATGTCAAAGAGTCTGAAGGTATGTTTCATATTTAGATTTACAACACGTACAGCCTAGGACCTCAAATGGGAACAGCTGTTGCTAATGAGAATGCAAGCAAAATAGAACTTAACTAAGGTCATGAAAATTCAGTGTGAAATTTGTTCTTAGGCAAGTAACTGTCAGTTTCTTGATGTTGCTCAAGCTTGGAATGTAAATAGTGTAAGTAAAATTATTAACATGTAATCTCCTGCATATCGCAACTGCAATCTGTCTTGCACGCGGCTGCTCGTCTGATCGGAGGTATCCCTAAGTTTGGCCACATCTCTGCTTACATTTCAGAGGAGCTTCATTGGCTGCCTATCCAGGAGCATATAAAATTTAAAATCCTGGCTCTTGTACGTAATTGCCTCTTAGGTTGCGCCCCATTTTATCTTAGGGAGCTCTGTGTTTTGGCCTCCTCCATTCCGGGCCGTAGACTACTTCGTTCGGCGGTACGGGATGACCTGCTTGCCCCATCGGTTCGAACAGCTACGGCCCAGCGCAGAAGTTTTGCTGTGGTTGGTCCCGCTTTTTGGAATGGGCTTCCTAATGACCTACGCCAGGAACTTCTTAGTCTATCTCCTCCTCTTTTCCGCAAGCGGTTGAAGACCTTTTTATTTCCCAGTTCTTCTGGGTTGTAGGGCCGGGAGCGCCTCTGAGGAGTTTACCTCGAAGTGGCGCTTTATAAATTTTTGATTACATTACACTACTCTCTAAGTTGGATGTTTTTCACTGTGATCGGCCACTGATGGGTCCAGCGTGTCCTTGATGATGCTGCCCAAGTTGTGTTGATATGTCAAAATGCTCATAATATATTCGAGAAATCTTGCACTGGATTACAGTTGTGGAAGAAATAACATTCAAGATCTTTGTGCTTAGGTGACATTATCCGATGATACGATTGGGTTATATAAATCAGGGAGCTCAGCATTCCATGTCAAGCAAGGCTTCATCAGTCATGCATCATCACCTTTCATGTTATCCCAATGTTGTTAAATCTAAACTGTTTAAAAGTTGTTTGTGAATTGATGTATCTTAGTTATGTTTAATCATGTATGACTGTCTATTATATCGCGTTTGTTATAATCTAGTTTAAATAAGTGTGTAACTGATCTGTACAATGTCATGTATGTGCACTTGTCTGATGCTAATAAAGACTACTTACTTACTTTAAAGAGTCAGATTCTGACAGATGTTCAACAGTCTTCAGCATGTATCTGAACACATGTGATTCCACACATAAAAAGGGACCAGAACATGGGATTTATTTACTGAGGGCTTCTAAACATGGTCGCCCACCAAAATATCTAAATTGGATTTTCACTGGCATTGGCTAGAGGAAGCCTTGTGGTCCCTTTTCATGGGTGGCATCACATATATAGGCTTTGAGAGATCCTTGTTTAACTCATCATCCTAAGGTTAATTTTCTTTTAAATATTTGCTAAATGATTAAATTGAAATCTTTGATAGAAGAAGGTTTTAAAGTTGAAAATCTTTAGAAGATGTGCCTAAAGTACTTCATCCTGCAATGTGGTTGTGACTTTTTAATCAAGTTTAACATGACTCATGAAACTGTAGGCCTGTGCGATTTGTATTGTAGTGAGGTCTTTCATGGACTTTGCCTGTTCAGCTGCTGTTCCGTTCAATGGATCCAACAAAGAGTATGCTCATCACCTACTCAACTTGTGTTCCGGCAATATTAAGGTAATAATAACTCACTTCCGACTTAGCAGTCTGTCCCACGATGGTGTCATACAAACAGTTACCTGTTTCTTCATTCATTCTTTCATGCATTCAGATTGTTTATACACAGCAACACTTTAAAAAGCCTGCTCCATTTCCTAGTGCTGATAGAGGTTCCTGTATTGTCCCTGGCCAAGAAGCTTGGACCATGGTGGATAGATCCAGTGATTGTTCTGTAGTTATTCATCAGTTCTTACTTACACGTCAATGATTGTTCTTCTTTAGAAAGCTGTTCTGAAGTTGATGCAGCGAAACATGAGGCTAGCTCCAGGACACACACTGCATTCCTATATCTACCAAGGTAATACCCTCACTCTTCACTTGACAATTCCTCTGCAGTTTTTGTTCTTATTATTTTTGCATTTATTATGCACATAAGGTCAGTAAATTGGAATCAGAGGCATGAAGCAATTGTGGGTGAAGCACTTGCTCTAGGTCCCTACACAGTAACCATCTAAAGGAAGGATGCTCAAACCTATACTCTCCATGTTACTAGCCTAACACTCTATCCAGTGGGCTACCATGCCCCACTGATGCCATGAAACTGGTTATTTGATTGAGCAACAAGAATTTAGATGTTTCTTTTGAAAAATCAAGTCGTAATTAACACTGCTGTTTTCATTCTGTTGTGTCATTTTTATCATTCTTTGGATAAATAGAAGAGCTGATTACCGTTGCCTTCCTCCTGATGTGTTTGACAAGACACCATCTCATACACGTTGATGATCTCAGGTTCTTTACCACTGGGCACTTGCGTATACTGGCAAGTACTTGGTCGTCCACTGTACAGTTTGCTTCAACCACTTATGGGTGGTATGGTGGACATTTGGACATCAGAGGCTTTGCAGTGCACTTGCTGTGAATTTCACACAAAGTATCTGACTGATGTAGTTCATTGTCAAAACGTATAGGAGACAAAAGAACTGAATCAGTCGCATACTTTTTGGGAATTCTCTCTTGCAGGCAGTACTTAAAGGAAGAATTGAGGGAAAGAATGCCACAGGACGGCCAAGAACTATGCTGTTGGACTGGATGATGGATGAAGGAAGCAGAAGGGGCTACAAAGAAGTTACAGGAGTGGAACCGAACAGAGATGAAAGGCGTCTTTGAATTCCTGAAACTGCCTGAGAGCAGAGCACTCAAGAAGGAGAACGTCATAATTGCAACAGCTGTCACAACCCATTCATTTAAACTGAAGAGCATTTGCATTGTTTTATAGATACCATTAAGTAATATATTAATATTAATTCATAGCTTAACCATAGTGGATGTCTTGTAAAACTAAATTATACTATTTACAGCTATTGTTATTTAACTGTAGAGGCTGATGTTTGGAACACTAAGGAGATTGAAGCATTCCAAGAAGGCCTGACCAAGTTTGATAAAGACTTCTTTAGAGTTGCTCAGCACGTGAGTTTCTAAGACTATGTCCAAAAACCCAATAACATTTTGGAAACCTTTGGTATCACTAAGTGACTATTAACTTCTAAGGAGAAGAAGAGGAATAAGAAGAAGAGATGCAGTGTGTTTCACCTGTCCCTTGATGCGAGACCAGTGTCTGCTCCGTGACTGACAAGGACCTTGACAAGTTCAAAGTCCCCCTGTGGAGGCAGGACTCATGGGGGGCCATCTGACCATCAACATTAAACTGGTCAACATTGACCACCAGATGGCAGTCGGTGAAGGTTCTCCACAGCTGTTCCCAGTTCTCTGGTGAGAACTGGAAACAGCTTCTGAGAATACAAGGACATCGAGGAAGAGGACGCCGATGAGGACAAACTGTGACAAAGACATCAGCAAAAGGACTTGAAGTCGAGTAATTATCGACCCTCAGCTAGCTCCGAGAGGCAGCATGGATGTGAAATATTAGCAACTTCATATTTCTTGGCCTCGGCATATGAGGTTGGATGGCCAGTCCTCTCCCTTGCCAGCTGATCTTCCCACTGACAGTGTATAGTCAGTGTACTCATTTTTGTAGTTGAGTTGGCTTGGGGGCGCAAGTGGAGCCGAATTCTCGAAATAAATTTCTGCTGTGGCAGGGATTTGAACCCCCAACCTCTTGCTTGACAGGCCAACATGCTAACCACTACAATATCGTGCATCCCCGGAGTATCGCGAAGGAGACTGCTGGAAATACTGCGATAAGGAGCACTTGCGAGCCTTACTAGGCTTACAAATGCTCAAGTTGTGACAAGAAGTTGACGTTTAAGAAATAGATGGTGTTTATGAATAGTCTTCAGTCTTGCTGGGCCAGTGTTTTCAGCGAAATGACTGAAGACATCTGCTTCATTCGGCTGATGAATTTTGGCAAATAAGGACTAGGTGATGCTGCATTACTTTGTAAACGGTGTTTGTAGGCCCTGTTTAGGGCCAGTGCTGGCAAAATGTTGAACCATGTACTTTGACAATTATTGTGCTAAACTTTAATAATACCAGTTATATAGCCAAGTGCAAATATTCATAATTATTGTTATGAATAAAATGTTAGGGTCTGTATTATTGTTATAGTCAACAGACATATTTAGTGTTGTTTTGAACTTAGTGTTGGTAAATTAACAGACAGTTTTAAGTTGTGGCAGTTGTTGTAAAGTTAAAGGTTTCAAATATTAAGATCATATGTAGTAGATGTACATGTTTTTTATAGTGACTGTTGGCTTCTGTCTGCATTTGGCTTCACCCTCTTTGCCCCTCCCTCCTTTGTGGACGTCTGCACTCCAACTGTCTTGATTAGGCTATCCTGTTCACCTTGCACGGCTAAAGGTGCTTCATGGTGGGATATTTTGACACTGCCGCATCCAGCAGAAACTCTAATTAGATCCAGCACATTAAAGACTGCTGTCTGACTGAAATTGGTGCTTAAGGCACAAGCTGTATGTAAAATAATTATGTACCAAATTTAGGTGCAGACGTCCGCACTGGTTATAACCCCTTCAACCTTGTCTGCATTTGGTTGACCCATCCCTTCCCTGTCTGCGAACATCCTTTATCGATGAACCAAAACTGAAATATGACTGTACTGAAAACATAGTATGAAAATGACATTTATGGAATATCATGAGTTACGAACTACTTAACAGTGCCTTACATTGTGAATGCGTGCTGCAGGCGATGTGTGACTTTTTTGACAATTTTACCTTAAATGTTGAGATTTTTTGATATCTCAGTGACTGATAAATTGTGTTTCTGCATAGGTTGGTTCAAAGTCCATGCAGAAATGTGTGCAATTCTACTACATGTGGAAGAAAGTTTCAACGGAAGAGCACAAGCGGTTACGAATTGTTCGAAGAAAGCGAGAACAGGATAACCTCTACAATCTGCGGTCCTCCAAAACAACTGACAGCCAAATGGAAGGAATCGAAAAAGAAGGCATTAAGGTAGACTGAGTGAATGCTCCTCACTGGATGACACTTAACTGCTTCAATGACCACAGAAAGGTTTGCCAAGCAGTAAATGTTGGTCACCTTCAGAAGTTGTCATTCATTCAGCTTTGAATTCTAGATTCGTCCAATGTGCAGCGTAGCGAGTTAATCGAGGGAAGGCAGTCTTCTTTGATTTTGTCTTATGTTACTGCATATGTCAGTAGTTTAATCATGAGAGTACTTCTGTCCATCAATCTTTGGTGTCAGTTTTAAAACTTAGTCTTTAGATAGCTGAAACCTGTCGAGTCATCAAAACTATTCCCATATGACATCAGATTAACTCCTCCCACCAATCTCAGGCACATGATACGATGTGTTTGGGCAAGTCAGCAACCGAGTTATTATTACTGCTGCATTTATGAGTGCTGTTATCTAATGACTAAGCATCATTTGATGGTCTGAAATTGTAACCTTCTCAAACCCACATTGTCTTCATTACAAGCCAAGCGCTTTAATCATCGGTCGCCGTGCCCCACAACCCAATGACTTGTCATAGTGTGTTATTTTTGCATGCTTGGTTTCTCCAGAACTTTCTGGCTTGGTTTCTCCAGAACTTTCTGGCTTGGTTTCTCCAGAACTTTCTGGCTTGGTTTCTCCAGAACTTTGTGGCTTGGTTTCTCCAGAACTTTGTGGCTTGGTTTCTCCAGAACTTTCTGGCTTGGGTTTTCCAAAACCTTTTGACGGATCACTTCTGTGCTGCACCAGTGGGCAAAAATGTCCAGCTGTTTGATTTCAAGTACAAAAGTTCTGAAGATTTTACTTGAGGGTTGAGTTGAGTTTGCTGTGTGGGAACCAAGTTGCCCTGACTTGTGTTGTAATGCAAAATATGCAGAGAACTTGAGCAAATTTTAACATAAAATTTCTAACACTAGTGGTCTGTGAGGCAGAGCAGCCAGTATTAATGGCCTCTTACTTGACATAGGGAATGGAGTATTTTGATCCCCATATAAGTCCAAAACCCTGAACCAGTTTACTTGTTTATTGATAAGGGTGATTATGTGGAGTTATTTCACAGTCGATGTAAAATCAAAGCATTGGCCGATTATTACATTTTACAGCTTGCTTGACAGAGAATATGTAGTTCCATAAGCTGGATTTTCTCATCGTTAAATTCCGAAAATGATGCATAAAATATGAAAGTTGAGGAACTTTGACAGCCATTGTTTAACTTGAAGAGCGTTTCACTGCTGTGTTTGGCATTTGTTTGTTTGTGTGTCTTTGCCAGAGTTTTCCATCTGCTGATGGGCTGCAGCTGCCCTTTTCCGGTTACATGGCATCTGATGGCTCCACAGTTGGTGAACCAGAAGACAACATCATTGCTGAGGCAGATCTGCCTTTTTCCAGTTTCCATGATGTTGCTTGCGATTTGCAGTATGAAGAGACTGTTGAGACAGAGGAATACCCGTGCAAAATCTGTGGAAAGTAAGTCTGGACCTCTCTCTTGCTTATGCCACTCCTTCATGTTTGTGTATGCAGAGCAAGAGCACAAGAAAACTGGTGCAAAAACTGGAACAGTTAGCAAGTTCTGGTGATTGTGTCAGAAATGTTCTGTCTGTTGTATTTTGGATGACAAAAACTGTGAAAACTAAGTCTGGACCTCCCTTCTCTCTTATGCCACTCGTTTTCATGTTTATGCATGCATTGCTGAGGCAAATTGCTTTTTCCAGTTTCAATGACATTTAACAGACACAGAACATTTCAGAAACAATTGCCAGAATCTGTTAACACCCGTTTTGCACAACATTTTCTGCACTCTTGCCCTGTGTATATAAAATTGAATACGAGTGGCATAAAGAAAGAGGGAGGGTCATTGTGTCAAAGCTGTGGAAAAGTCTTGTTTATGGTGGGTGGTAATTGAAGGTTTGTACAGCACAGAAGGGGAGACACAGAGCTGGCCTTTGGCCCGCATGTAAAAATGGTAGCACAAAACTTAGCTAAAGGAAACAATGATAATTGTGAAGAATGCTTGTAATTTAATATATGGCCCTAAGGTCTTACAGTACAGTCTTTATAACTATTGGCATCTTTGTTAGTTTGAAATTGATGTATTTAGAGACTTTTTTGTTTTTCTCAGAGTTTTTAGCAAGGTAAAAAGTCGCTCTGCACACATGAAGACTCATCGTCCGACAGGAAATGGTCCTTCGCAGTCGACTGAAAAAGGCAGACAGACTTACAGTCCTCAAGAAAGCTGGCAATTCAATCCATCCTAACTTTCAAGATGGCAGTAAAAGATAGCATTAATCCTCTGTTCAAGAGCTCTTCTGTCTGACAGCTGATGATGATGTTTGTTGGAAGGACTGTGCATGTTTTGAACTTGTTGAGGAGTTTGCAGCATTTGGTGTAGCTCTATGAAATACAAAAATTATTGCATAAGTCCTGCTGTAACATTAGCTGAATAGTTTTGGTTGATAGAAAGCCTTCGTGTTACATAAGCCATTTAAACAATTTGAACTTTTGGGAATGAATATTCTGCTGAGAAAGTGTGGGCAATAAGTGCACAGCAGAATTTTTTATGTTATCTATTAGGGCTTGTTGACATACATACTCAGTCATAGTTTCTGTATAACAACACTGTGTCATAATGAACATGATCAGCGTTGCCCTCCTTTAGTCCAGTTTGGGATTGGCATGACCTGAGTACGGCTGTGGTGGAGTTTACATACTCAGTAGATTTGCTTTTCTTGGGCACTGAGATGGCAGGAGGTGAACCCCACAGTCTTGGACATACCAGTGTAGCTCTCACAGGATGGTATTGCACTGCTTGGTGACGTGGGCAGCTGTGTGCGAAGTTGCCCAAGGTTGTTAAACAGCACCAGTGTGGTTGGTTTGAATCCACAATCATTGATTGCAAGGTGTCAGACTAATGCAAGTTCAGCAGAAGTTGAGGATTTTGGACTGTGGCCTTAAATTTATTGTTGGATGATAGTGACAATGTTATGATGACGATATACAGTTGTTAGTGTTTCGTTTGTGAGCAAGTCCATAAAGACATCAGAACATTGTAGAAAGAGATGTTCAAAATCTCAGCATGCCACTTCCCGGTTTATTAATGTTAAATTAATTCATGTATCTGGTAGGTTATACGATTTTACTGTTGCAAAACTCCACAGTTTCACTTAAGTGGAGCAAAATCAGTTTGACTGTTTTGCAGATTCAGATTTTTGATTGTGCACACACATTGTACATACTGAAAGACTTTCAAAACTTGAAGCACAGCTTATTTTAATGCCTTGTGAGGTGCACTCAATTTGTACAGTGAAGTTCTGTTTTTTTACCATTTGGGAAAGATTGAAAGTGAAATTACTATCCTATGATGCACATTATTTTATGCAGGATTTCCATACGACTATTTTCTGTGAAATTGGACATTGATAAGTTCAGTAGTGAACAGAGCCTTAGAACAGATGGCATTTTTAAAAAGGATTAGAGAAGGCAGCTGCAGCAGTAGTATGGTATAGAATAGGCTCCTTATGTAATCTAATATAATGACTTCTATGGCGCTGTTATCATAATGTCCAAGGAATCAACTGATGGTCGCTGCAAGTGAAATCATAATGAAAATCATAATCCACTGGAGAAACCAAATCAGAGAAACTTGAAGTTAGGCTGCAGTGTGAATAAGCAAGTTGAAACAGATGACTCTTAAGTTTGGACCTGAAAGACATCACAGAACTGACAGAAGAAATGGAACTTGGCGGTGAATTCCAAAGCCATGGACCAGCAACCAAAAACACTAGAACCCAACAGTCGACCCTTTACCTGAAAGGACACATCATGTTTACTGGAGATGTCACGCAGCAGTAGGTCTGAGCAGATGTTTGTTGTCTGTATAACTGTCGCCACCAGTAGATGCTGGACATCAGTATCGAATCTAGACATGTTGCTTAACGTTTCCAATATGTGTATAATCATAAAAGTCTGTATGTATAGTTTTGGAATCTTTTTATAAGTATTAATCTGCTGGATGACTGCTGTGACGTCAGTCAGTGCATGTGAATATTTCTGTTTCCAATATTGTCCTCAAGAAGTGTTGGTGCCATTTTTTGAACTGTGAGTTTAAGCATGGAATACACTGCCTTGCAACCTCGAGTTGCATATGGCGGCTGCAGTCAATGCCAAGAACTGTGTACAGTGTAAAAATGGTTTCATTGATTATATGATTGTGTAATTTAAAATGGTACAGATATTTCGTGATAAGGTCTGTTCTTACCTCTGGCACACAGCCTGCAATTTGATGAAATTTGCTGGTATATTCTGCTGTATTCCACCTGGGTTTCGTGATATACATTGTCTGCTGCAAGTTATTCAGGACTGTTGCATTTGCCTTGTTCCCACTTGTGATGCCAATTTAACACTCACTTTCACAAGTTGCATACAAAAGTGGCAGAGGGCTTAGGTCTTATAGGTAGCAAATGTAAAATTTGAACAAAAAGGACAGTGAAAATTTTATTAAAATGTGGTATAAGATGCATTGTGTTTGACATGAAGATAAGACATTTAGCCATCTCTGAAAGGTAGCCATGGGTGTGAAATGTTAGCAGCTTCATTTTATTTGCTTTGTCATTATGAGAATGGGTGGCAGGCAGCTTCCTTCATCACTCTCATCCAATCTACAATGTAATGTTGTTGATGGCAAACTTGGTTTGTAGCCAAGTGTGCGAGTGAAACAAATCCTTAAATATTTTATCCTGGCAGAGATTTGAACGTCTGACCTCTCGGTTGAGTCTCGCACACTAACCACTAGACTATCTCACACCTTGAGTATTTTCATTAGATTTAGACCATCTTACTCTATCAAAGGCCTTCTCATAATCTACAAAGCCTACTCTGATCTCCTTGAGTATTTTCATTAGATTAGACCAATCTGCTCTAATCCACAGAGCCTACTCCGGTCTTCTTTGAACCTCTGACATCTTGGTTGAATTCAGCACACTAACCATTAGACTGCTTGTCACTGGTGGCCTTCATACACCAAGATTAAGAAAATAAAGTTGCTGCATTTCATATGAGTTCTGTTTAAATCATTAAATGGACAGTTGAAGATTTACACTTTTGAAGAATTCATTCTCTGCACAGCAGATCGAGTTAACACTTACAGTGAAATGTTAGAATCAATGCCACTGCCATAAATTTTTTACCTGCTTTGCCTGTGCTATGTTTATTCATTTGAAACAAATTCTATTCTATGATCTCGTGTTTTGGCAAATGTGAATACGAGTCTAGTACATGAGCCTGCCCCACGAAAAGAATGCATTATTGTAACCCATTTTCATGGTTGTGTAATCCTGTTAAATTATCTAGTGCACCGAGTAAAGAAATTTCTTATATATAGAACATATATTTAAGTTTGGACGTTTCTTACCTCTGAAGTTCCAGTTACAATTACGATTAAGTTGCATATATCTGATGTATTTTTGTTGTGCTGTGGGTTCTGCTATTAATATTGATTATATTGTATTGTTGAATTTATGCAGCTCCTTTTACAGAACAAACTACTTAGTGGCACCTGCAGTAAGAGGCGAATTGAAAGGCTGTCTCGCAAAGAACCATGGCAGACCTTCACAACAAAGCTGTTGTATTAGGATCACTGATTTCCACCATAGCACCATGTCGTCGCCTTGGCTTGACCCGGATTCTGACCTGCCTTCAAAACTGACCAATCAACCTGGCCTTTGCGTACTTGATTTGATACAGCGCCGATGAATAAGCTGGTCTCGCTGATGTGGCTTTTGTGTGACGCTGAGAAATTTTGGAGATTTACTTTTGCATTACCTATGTGAGTGCTTATTGCAACAGTTTCGTAAAACAAGTTTTATCCGTTGTTTCTAAAAATCGTGTAGATCATGCTGAGAAGACGTTTTATATTTACCGAACTGAACCCACAAGAAACTGACTGGTAAACGTTCCTTAATGTCATACAGCATGTCACATTGGCCAAGAAGTTGACTTCCGGTGTTGAGGTTAGAGTCTCCTCTAATAGTTGATTGTGTAGGGACTTCACTGAAGCTCACAATTGCTTGGCACCAAAGATTGATTTATGCCTTATGTCGTTTTAACTGCGAACTACAGTATGTAAATTTATGACAAAATACCTTGATCAGTGTTCTTTCACATATTCAGGAATCTCCGTAAAATCAAGTCAGAAATCATTCTCCACCATTTTTTCTTAAATTTTTATTTGATCTTCAGTTTGAAGTATGTTTAGGAATTCTAATTTCTTACTCCTTTTTTAAAGCTATCCTACAGACTTGCCAACACTTCACCCCTTGCCATCTCTGCGCAGGTCAAAACGGAGAACACTCCTCTTCCACAGATCCTATCATGATTCCTCCTCTTCCCCTTATCCATCTTGCCATGCCAGTTCTAAACACCTTCCAACATAGGCATCTGCCTGTCTGACCCTTGGATCTTGATCAGGAACCGAATCTGACCCTACTTGTCTGTTGATTTTGTTTTCACTGAGCACCTGTGAATAAGTTGGTGCCCATGGCTTAGCTTTCTTTGGGTGCTGTAGAAATCTTGAGTTTCCAATTAAGGTTAAAATTAAATTATCGCTCATTTTTGCATTGCACTGAACTTTCAAAGACAACATTTGAATTTTGACTGTGATCTGTTAACCGTACAATGAAAATTTGGTCTGCCTTTATTTTTTTGTGTAAAATTTGTAAATAAGTATTACCGAGACTACAAACTTTAAAATACTACCAGCTGTAATTTTAATTGGTGTAGAGTGTGTGGCTTAGAAAAAAATTTATGTGTCAACATTACAGTTTTGTGAGTTGTACAGTTTTAAAGTTATCTGCATATTCTACTCGATTTTGTGTGTAACCGTCCAAAGTTGTTGCCATGTTAATAATTGTTGTTATCAATCATGTGATCATCAATTGAACACAGTTTTATTGTCAGGCGTCTTGTATACATGCTTCTACTTGTCCTAGATTTGTTCACTTAATTTCTTCCTCCAGTGGGTACATGTTTTGCAAATGATCAACTTTGTATGACAAGTAAATCAAGATTTCTTTTCATCCTTGAAACTCCCACCTTCCCAGTTTACTTACCGACGTTTCAGCATCTAAACTGATTATCCTGCCTGTTAAGTATAAAAGTAGATTCTTCATATAATTCTTAAAATTACATTTTAATCTCATTCACTTAGTTCTGAATGTTACAGAATGCATGAAACTATATCCAAATAGTTTACAGTTATGTTCTGCAACAGCCAGAAATGAAGTGACCTCATAAAAGATTGTCCACACAAGACGTCTGCATAAAGTGACCTATTTTGGACCCCTCTGTCCCCCTTGTCCGTATTTGGCATTGCCCTACCTCTACCCCCTTTGCAGACGTCTAGCAGAGCACTAAGGCCTACATTCAGCGACCCTGTTGATCTTACACGGCTAACTGTGCCACGAGGTTGGGTGCTTTGATACTGCAGCTTCCAGCAAAGGGACTCGAATTACATCCAATGCAATACAGTCTGCTCTGTGACTAAAGTTCTGTGACACTGAAATAACTGTAGATACACCAAATTAAGATGTGGATGGCTGCATTGGGCATAACCCCCTTCCCAAATTTTCTACAAGATCAAAAATATTTAAGCAAACAATGTACACAGTACACAAATGTTCAGTCATTAGAAGTATTAAGAAGTTGGCAATTTATGCAGCTACATCTCTAATCTCAGGCCTTCTTGGTAGCCAGTCCAGTTTTGGAATTCACTGCCCGGTTCAGTTCGTTCTGCCAATTCTTGGATGTCATTCAGGTCTAAACTTAAGACATCTCTTCCAACTCGCTTACCCACCACAGCCTGTCGTTTGGTTTTTCTGACCCGTTGGAATTCGACCTGGCTTCAACGGTTTATGATTTTTGACTGTGATTTGACTTGAAGCAATCAACTGAAGACTTCGGCTGAAAACGGCGCTATAGAAGTCTTTAGTCTTTAATCTCTAGAAAATTTCACAATAGAGAAGAAGACATTCAGAGACCCCACCGTCTCTCCCTGCATCTGTTTATTCTGCTCAGTCTCTTGTGTCATTTCGTTCTCAACTTGAGACTGACATTTTTCAGTTGGCTTATCCCCCATCGGCTGCCTCTCTTTTTTGTTAGACCGACTTCTAGATGTTGACCTGATCGGCTTAATTATGGTGTGCCATCGGTTGATAGCTCATGTATTAGAAAGCCGAGCTGTAGAAGTTTGTAATTACAATTACAAATAGCAAACAGACCATAAAAAAATAAAACTGTTAACTCTGTCTCGTGAAACCAGGCACGAGTGATATCGGTGTTTGAGAAAAAGTGAAACTACACAAGCAGCTGTTTGCAGATCTTGATGCTTTCAAGATGGTTGAGTCCTAGGAAGCAGGATGAACGTTTCGCAGCCACTGTGGCACGACTCGCGGAAGCAGCTACAATTTACGCAAACACGGTTTAAGTAACATTTGTGAGAAACAAGTCAGTGTAAGTTTCCAGCTGTGTGGCTCTTATTGAGGTGGATGTTGCAAACAAAGACCCTAGAAAGAATACATCAATGACAAGGCATTGGCTGGCTTATTTAGTGTGCATTAATCTGCTGGGTTTAAATCAGACAACCCCTCAAAAACAATATGATAACCAAACTTATTAGACACAAAAAATAACACTTAATTTAATGACTTCTATAGCGCCATTATCATAATGCCTAAGGCATCAATAAAACTGAAAATAGCCCCTGCAGGAATGCCTAAAGTAAATGAAAACTAACATCCAAGTTAGCTAACCGATTTTCTTTAACCGAACCAACCTACCCCAACCAAATTTCGTGGCACGTATCCCTCGTTGTCTGCCATTCGACTCCACCACCACTCCTGCTCACAGTCATCGCCCTTCCTCAGCACCAAAATCCTGTCTCCCGATCGAAAACTCAGCTCGTCGGGGTTCTCGGCTTCATAATCGAAAACGGCGTAAACGACGCCATCGTTCACGAAACCCATTCTATCCTGTATATCTGAAAACAACGAATAAAGTGTTGCAAAGATAAGGTACAGAAAGTGTCAAACTCAATAACATCTCACATCTTTTATGAAATTATCAAACATTAAAACTGAGTTTGCTCTCAGCCCCTGCTGTTCAGCATTTCAAGTTAGGTTACTAAATTTATTATTTATTCAGTTTAAGATAGGTTATTAGCTTAATAAGTTTATTATTTTTTAAGTTTAAGAGAGGTTATTAAGGTCATTTTAAGTTTCAAAACCTACACCATATATTTTCAACCAAAAAAAACTAAAAAATGAACATTAAAAATTGGCACAAATATTAGTTGCTATGGACAAAAAGCCTAAAGAACTGCTATTAAACTGAAATATAATCAAAACGCTTTTACCAGTTCTATGCTCTGCACGTAAATTGAGCACAATAAAGTGGGCTATCTTTTAAAATGTTTGCATAAAAAATAGATTTTTTAACATTTTCTTTGAAATGTAAATAAAAATGCTACAAAATACTGAACTAAAATCAAAATGCCTTCACTCATTCAAATAGTAGGGTATAAGAATAACATGATTTATTTGAAACTGTAAATAGAATTATGTAAATATCTTTTTATACAAGAACAAGAAAACATTATAAAACTTAAGTAAAATGAAACCGTCTTGACCAAAGTTTGTCTGCTCAAATGATAAAGAACTATATATCTGCAGTGCTTAGATTAACCAGTTGTTGCAGCCATTCGAAATGACAAACGTAAAACAGCTAAAGTTAAGTGCCTGCTTTGAAAACCTTGGTGCTTGATCAGATGAACAGCAGTAAGAGTTTAAAAGTATTATTTAATTTTGGCTCTTTTACCTGCGTGATTTATAACACTTTGCTGTTAACACTCATTTTAAAGTGGTTAAGTGTTTTTACATCAACAGAAGCACACGAGACAAACAAAACCCAATGCTTGTCTAGAAGTTGCTCTATAGAACAAACTGTAGATCATGCAGAAAGATGCAATTCTGCACTTAACACAAACCGGATATCATGTGTAATTCTGTATTTAACACAAACCGGATATCATGTGTAATTCTGCACTTAACACAAACCGGGTATCATGTGTAATTCTGCACTTAACACAAACCGGGTATCATGTGTAATTCTGCATTTAACACAAACCGGGTATCATGTGTAATTCTGCATTTAACACAAACCGGGTATCATGTGTAATTCTGTATTTAACAAAAGCAGGAATACATGTGTAATTTGTTTGTCAGTTTGTCCCTTCCACGGTTTCGCAAGTGCCTACTAAGTCTGTATTATCTGACAGTGGTCTCATTGGTTATGGTCAGGAGTGCCCCTGATGAGTGTATTCTTCAAGTGGTGCTTTATAAATGTCAGATTACAATTGCAATTAACACAAACAGGATCACAAGTAATTTTTTATTTAACACAAACAAGATCATACGTGTATCCATAACCTAGATCACATAGGCAACTATTACTGAAGGAGATGAAGACAGACAAAAGGTGATGAGCAGTCAACCTCGTAAATATTGTGAGCACGTGTCGTATCCATCTTCATCTTCCTCGCATTTCGCAGATGCGAGTTCTTGGTCACTGAACGTTGTGGCAAAGATGCAGGCACCGTGCTCCACCAGAAACTGCACCATCGCCAGATTGTTGCAGGAAGCAGCACAGTGCAACGGTGTCCTAGATAATCAGCAAAAGTAAAAGCAGTAAAGTATTCCACATCCCACAAGTGAGACATAAGAAAGGCGCTCATTTTCTTTTATTTAGGCCCTTGAGCTGGCAACAGAGGAATCCCATCATAATAATAATATTAATAATAATAATAATTCAAGAACTTCTATAGCATTACTTCAAAAATGCTCAACACAGGTCAATGGTCGCTGCTAAGTAAAGTCAGCATGCATACTAATTTCCAGGGCAAGTCTGGTCTAAATGCCAGAGGGAAATCCGAGAAGACACAGCCACAGACTGCGAAGGAAATGAGTCCAGGACTAGAAGACTTTTTGCCAAGATCTAAAGGCCAACACAGACTCTGCAGAGTAAATATTTATGGGAGGAGAGTTCCAGAGTCTGGGGCCAGCAGCGGAGAAGGCACGCCCACCAAGAGGTATAATAACGTGAATTCTACACAACTTGGTGAGCGCACAGCTCTCAAATTCAATCAGCTTTAGAATATGCTTTCAATACCATGCAACCTCAGTAAAAGGCAGCACTTGAAAGGGCCAAGGACACATTAAACGCAGTTTTATAATAACAATAGCATCAGTAGTAATAACAAATTAGTAATGGCAAGTCCTGGGGATCACAGCTACCTTTGGCAAAAAAGAAATAAAAAATTTAAAAAATTAAATAATAATAATTTCTTTCACACCAAGTGGTTCAGTAACAACTCTGTTTAAAAATTCAGAATTAAAAAAATTTCCAAATTAAAGAAATGATCACCAAAATAAAGTACAACAAACATCAGTTGTTTTGATGGTGTTTTGTTGAAAACCAAAAGAACAGTATTAGAAAATGCTCTATGATAACAACTTACCATCCGTCGCTGTCTGGTGAATTTACATCACATCCAAATTCCACAAGAAACTTAACGATGTCAAAATGTCCGGCGCATATCGCATTATGGAGGGCTGTGATTCCCTCGTCATTCGAAGCACTTACATCAGGTACCTGAAGCAGAAAAGCACGAAAAAGTCTTTCTAGATCTTGAAAACAAGCAGCTCACTAATATCCTTTAATTTAAAACACCATCTGTGTTCAGAAGGTACTCTATAAATTTTGATTCTCTTATTAGAGTTTATAGTTCATGCCCTCATTCACTGCCGTTATGAGTTGGATCAGGGACTGTTTGTGAATCGAGTGTTTGTTGAAAGTTGTTGATCGTTTTAATAACCATAGCAGCTGCTCTTTGCATTGAGATTCCTGCATCTTCTGAGATGCTTTTTGTTTAAGGATCCTGAGCAAATCTTTGACAAACGTCGATTGGCATGGTTAGATACGTTGGTCAACATGCTTGTCAAGGCATCTCTGAGCGTGAGGATGCCGGTTCGTTTACCGATCGTGGCTTGTTTCAGAGATTTGAACCTCAAGCTAGTAAATGGGGACCTCAAATGGCACGGTGCCCATTCAAATGAGCGTGGTGAAGGATCTTACCCGACTAATTCACTGAAAAATTAGCAGGAAGGTCAAGGCCATACGGTCTTACAGAAAAATGTAAACATTTACATTTAACTGAAGCCTTGTCAATTGACAGCAGAGCATCATAACTAAATAAATAAATAAACTCGCTAGTGGATTCCATGGTTTACCTCTCGTGCAGTCTTCTCAACAAGGTCCAACTCTCCCTCGAGCGAAGCATCCAAAAGAAGAGCAAGTGGTTCAAAGCTCACTCGACGCAACAGTTTTGGCTTTCCTGCTCTCTTCAGGTTTCCCTGCCGTCGAAATGGTTGCCTTGAAAAGCTGGTCTTCTTCTCCACTGACCTCGGATAAGGTTCCACCGATGGTGACTGAAATCCGCTAGCAGGATAACAACAGCTGTCATCAGGATTGTGTGCAGGATTGTCAGATTGTCTTCTCAAGACACCTGAACCAGTGTTCGGTGACAGAACAAGACCTGAGCTGTGACTGGAACTGGAATTCTCATCTCTGTGGTTTGCTTTGCCAAGATAATCCTCTGACATGTCGCCAGATGACATTCGCCTTCTCACGGGTCGTGGAATGATTGGTTTATGGATTGGTCTCTCCAGATCAGGTCCCACAACACTAGCTGCCATTCCTCTTCCAGCTGGCAATTCCTCAACTTTTTTTGAAATAACCTCAACTTCTGGTTTGTCAGCAACTTTGAAATCGACAGAAACAGCAGACTGGCTACTTCGGAAAGGTCTTTTCTCAGATGTCACTTCAGTCTTCTGATTGCCTTCTGTCGGGTGAAAAGGCTGAGCCGATTCTACCATCTGAACTGAATGCTCCTCTCCGGACATTCCAGAGGAAAACCTGCCATACAGCTGGCCAACGTCCTTGCTGTGCTGATCAACTACCTCGGTTCCCAGTTTTTGCAAATACATCTTTGCAGTTATGTTCTTTGCTGCATGCTGGTATCCAGGTCTTGAAAAAACCGGCTCAGGAATGGATGATTGCACGGAATTTTGTCCACCCTCACCAGCCTCAGAGTCACTTCTATCTTTAAAGCCACCATCGGACCCATACAGTTGAGAATATGCCTCTGTTGAGCCTGCTGACTTCAGCTCATCCTGTGCACTTGCTGAAGCCGCTGTATCCAAAGCAGGTTTCTGCTCAACAACATTCTTCAAGCCAGACGACAATCCTTGATGGGCTAGAGGTGAAGCAAACCGACCTGAACCCGGCTTGGGTGATTGAAGACGAGACTCGGAAGAGGCTTTGCTTGGGGAGGAACTGGCTTGAATCAAATCCAGTAGCTTCAGTTTCAGGTCTCTGCTTTTTGAACTCCAAGGAAACCTTGATGGCAAAGCTTCATTTGAAGCAATGCTTCCAGATGGATGATCCTTTGGAACAATTGCCTTAGCTGGTTCTGTCTTTGGCTTAGGCTCAGACGCAGTGGAAACTCGTGAATCTTCTGTCTTTGGCTTAGGCTCAGACGCAGTGGAAACTCGTGAATCTTCTGTCTTTGGCTTAGGCTCAGACGCAGTGGAAACTCGTGAATCTGTCTTGCACAGAGAGGTGTTTGCCCAAGACACAGGTTTAGCATTCTGGGGTTTTGCAGCTATTGTTTCTGAAGTCTTAGGAGAACCCACTTTGCTGGATGATGTCTTGGAAGCATTTGACTGGGGACTGACAGAACTTTGGAAACTGCCAGCAACTCTTTGTAACTGAACCTCAGTCGAATGAGAATCTGAAAATGTTTCATCAAAGCTTGCTGCTTTGCGCTTTGGAGAACTAGAAACTTGGGCTACTCCAGATCTGGAGTGGAAAAAGAATTGGTAGCGTGCATCCGACATCTTGCTCTTTCCAGCCACTTCTTTCGATAAAACTCGCTCCCCTTTGCCAGTTAACCGTTCCACAGCAGCATTTTCCACCTGATCACTCGGAGATTTGTCACTGACTGCTACCGTCTCGCTTGGAGGCTTAACGTCAGATGTCTGTGCAGCTTCTGAAGATGAACTACTTTGTTGCCTTGAACTGGAAACCCATGACACAACATGACCAACAGTTTTCTTCCAGTCACTGCTAGTTATCGTTGAAGGTGGTTGTGGCATTTTCCTCACTTCAACACTCTCAGCTTTAGTTTCAGGCGACTGTGAGGCATAAGACGTCGTAGAATCAGTGCCACTGCTGCAGATTCTTGAACCTCCTTGTGTCTGATACAGTGGAGCACTGTCTCCAGGGTTAATGCCTAAAGGAATGCCTGCTTCCTCAGTTGGACCACAGCCAGCTGGAGTCAGAGCAGGTGGATCAGTTATCAGAATCTCAGTTGAATCAGAAATCGATCCAGTAGCAGTCTCGGTTTCGCTTTCTGAAGTCACAGATATGTTGTTTGATAAAAGGTCAGATGGTGAAAGAACAGGGTTGGACTTGGCTGAACTGTATTTGCTGTCGTAAGGACGAGGAGCGAAATGATTCAGGAGATGATTATGATTGGAAATCCTGTAGCCAGTGGAAGATGGCTCTTCTGATGCAGCCTTTGATAAGATTCCAGCCCCATCCAGAGCAGATGAAGCATGAGAGCCATCAATGACATCAAGTCCTCTGTTCTGTAATTCTGATGCAGAACCTAATTTCTGGCAGACAGTCACAGATTTTTCTTTTCCATCGTCTTCTGCAGTTGCATAATCGATTCTACTCTTAGAACTTTGTCCAGCAAAGTCACTTTTTACCGATGTTTCATTTGTCACTGGCACCTTTCCTCTGCTCGGATTCTCCACAGTCTTCACCAGATCAACGTCTGCAAACTTCAAGCCGTGTGGAAGTGTCTTGTATTTTGATGCGCATTTTACAACAGACTGATTTGTTGTTGAGGATTCAGTTCGCCAGCTGTCTTTCAGTGGAACATCAAGGCGTCTATTTGCGGCTGCATGCTTCGTCCTTTGATGATTCGAAGACAGACGAGCTCGGACTTTGGAAATCCTCTGCTCAAACTCTGCAATCTGCTTCAGTCGGTGGGTGAGAACTTCTTGCTTCTGTTGCAACAACTTAGCATTCTGTTCATTCATCAAGTTGCATTCCTGAAAAATTACAATAAATATAAGACAAGTTTAAACCAGACATGTGACAGAACTATAACACCAATGGCTGTCTCTGTGTTGAGACAATGCTTGTTCAAAAATGAAATAAGAATTGTTCTTTTATGTCCTCCGTTCAAATTGTCTAAGACAACCAAGTATTATGTAATAACTTAAAAAACAGCAGCATGCATCAGACTTAATGTAATCTAATCTAAAGACTTCTACAACACTGTTATCAAAATGCCCAAGGCATCAGTCGATGGTCACTTCAAGTGAAAATCACAATTGAAATCATAATCTGCTGAAGAAGCCGGGTCGAATTCCAATAGGTCAGAGAAACCAGAAGCCAGACTACGGTGGGTAAGCAAGTGGGTCAAACAGAAAGTCTGTAAAGTTCAGCAGTATTGAAGTTGCATGATAGCTATGCACAGATTTGTAACTTATTAAAAATATTTGCTAAATAATGACACAACTTGGGACTTTTCAGGTGCAATACTAGTCTGAGTTAATCTAATCTAAGAGACTTCTATAGCGCCGTTATCATAATTCCCAAGACAACAGTGAATGGTCACTTCAAGTGAAATCACAATCAAAATTCACAATTTGCTGAAGGAGCCAGGCTGAAGCCTGACAGAAGCTAGGTTGAATTCCAATAGAGGCCAGGTTGAATTCTGATATGAGCAGGCCAATGAAAGCAACCCCATCAAAGTCAGCCTGCAATAGAACTCGTGTTTTGTCAAGTATTATAAGCTAGCACCTCTGAGAGGTTCCTAAACAGCACTTTGCATCTTATCAGTTGCACAAAGACAACGAATCTAATGGGTCAAACAAACAGTTGCATTGATAGGATTGACTTAATAAGATCTTGATACAGTGAGTCAATTGCCAACAGCAATCACAGCAAAATTAAACACGGCAGCCGATTGGACAGAGCACTCGGTTTGCAACATGGAGAGTAGGAATTTGATCCTTCCCTTAGACGGTTACTGTGTAGGGACCTTGAGCAAGTCCTTCACTCACGATTGCTTCGTGCCTCAGATTCAGATTTACTTACCTTGCACATGTAAAAAATGCAAAATAATAACAACAACAAACAACAACAACAATCAAAATCCTTGTTGGTACTGGGTGACCATTCATTTGCTACCCACTCAGTCCTCCATGCTTTTTGGGGTTGGTAAATGAACATCACCATAAGTTTGGAAGCTAAAAAGGTGCCCTGTCATTAGATTGCTACGGCCATGCTTGCAACTTAACCGAACGATCCTGTAACAACAAATGCATAAACAAATATTTGAGTTACCTTTGCTTTTTCACCTTTAAAGATACAGGTAAACACCTGATTAAAAGCCACTACAGACACTTTTCAGATGTCAGTCCCCTACTTAATTTCAGCTGCCCGTAATGCACTGACAGCGCGTGGTCACCACTTGATGTTGTTACTTACACTGTTTTTGAAAGGTTAAAGACTATGAGACACTCCAACCGACCTCATTTGTCAGGCTACTCAAGTGGTTTCTAAATAGCACAGTTCAACCGTGTGTGTGTGTGTGTTTGTGTGTGCGTGTGTATAAGTATCAATAAACATTATATTATGCAAATTTCTTGCCACAAAAATATGTGTAATGTGTTTTCCATCTTTAAAAAAACCAAATGAAGACAATGTGGTATTAATAACCTTAATCTGGCATTGAAGTTTCTCCTTTTTAAAGGAGCCAGTGTCACCGTCGGCATTCTTGGGAGAGGAACGTTCCTGATGCAGTTCCTTCAGCTTTCTTGTTAGCATCTCCATTTTGTCAATGACTCTTGCCAGCTCATGTTCCTTCTGATCGAAATTGTTTTTCATCAGTTCAAGTTCTTTGGCTATCAAGAGAAGAAATCCAAAATGATGGAACTACATCTCACATAAACATCGATTTACATCTGAAGCAGTAACATTAAAATCTATTAGTATCATTAGATGTTATTATTAGTTAGTAGTTTATTAGTTAGTTATTATTAGTTAGCTAATATCAGTTAGTTATTATTAGTTAGTTGTTATTAGTTATTATTAGTTAGTTATTATTAGTTAGTTGTTATTAGTTAGTTAGTTATTATTAGTTAGTAATTAGTCAGTTATTATCTGTTAGTTGTTGTTAGTTATTATTAGTTAGTTGTTATTAGGTAGTTATTATCAGTTAGTAACCATAGTTATTACTAGCTATCATTAATTATTATTAGTAATAATTAGTCACTTATTATTAGTTATCTAGTGATTTTGAAACCCAGTGCAATGCAAAACAAACTCCGAATGAAAACCTGGTCAAAGTGTTGAATTTAAATCTGTGCAAACTGAACAGACCAGATGCTTAGCCATTTCAACAGACTGACTTTCTGGGCTTTGATCTGACTGCAGCTTGATTTTGGCACACCACTGGTTGATGTCTTATGCATTAGAGACTGGCACTGCAGAGGTTGCAAATTACAATTACACCAATGTTTAGGTGGTATGTAAGACAAGATTACATTTGATGCAAACTAAAATAATATCAAGAATTTACTTTTTGTCGAAATATTCAACAGTAAGTACAAAGTTCTTTGTTAAGTAACTCAGCACTGATGTACAGATAAAAAAAAAACAAATATTCCATAAAAATAAAAATCATTAAGTAAATAAACAAAATCAACTGAAGCAGGTATAAGTATCTGACACTAGGCCATTAACGACATCATCTGAAGAGCACTTCAAAAAGCAGACATCCCTAGTCCTAGGGCGCCATCTGGGCTTCTTCATAATGATGGAAAACGACTGGAAAACATGGAGCAACACTAGTACCGTGGTCATCTGGCAAATATCTTGCATGGGACGTGACAAATGTCCACACCTGTGCGACATCATACGTTCATCTGACAACAATGTCACCAGGAGGCACAGCTGAGCAAGCTGTAATTCGTAAATGTGCAAAATACTCAAAATACTCAATACATCACACAGCTTGATTCCAATTGCATGTGAGACATTGGGACCAATCAACCTGACAGGTCTTGAATTTATTTCTGAATCAGGTCGCTGACTAACTGCTGTTTCTGGTGATCCACGTGACACAATCCATCTTTTTCAGCACCTTCAATTTGCACACAGCCATCGCTTTAAGGGGCACATTTGCAGAACTCAAGGCACCTGAGAATTGTTCTATAAATAGAATATGTGGCATTATGAAATACTTTATCAATAATAATAATAACAATAATAAAAACAACAAAACAAAACAACAATAATAATAACAATAACAATAATAATAATAATAATAAAAACAAAACCAAACAAAAACAAAAATAATAATAATAATCCTTTTGTCCTTTGCATAAAAATTAAAACTAATTATAAATTATAATAAAAAAATAATATTACTAAGTACTGTATACTACTACTCCTACAACTGCTAATAATAATGTTAATGATGTACGTAGTTGTCTTTTCTTTGGCAGGTTGTAAAAAGAGAATCTGGAAAGAGTGAGAATTCCTACCAATACAATGCAACAAGGCCAACACCAGAGTGAGACCTTCAGTGAGGATATAATATCAGAAATAGATGCACAAGCATCACACTGAGAAACACTGCGTAACATAAGCAACTTTGTAAATCTGACATAGCATCCTGGCACCACTATTAAATGGCCTGGTTAGTTACAATAGTTAACATGTCGTCAAGGCGCCTCTGTGCGTGAGGATGCTGGTTCGCATACCGATCATGGCTTATTTTCAGAGATTTTAATCTCAGGCTAGCACAGTCCATACACAATGGCCCTAAAAGGCGTGGCGCCCATTCAAACAAGCGGCGGTGGTGAAGGATCTCATCAGATCAATTCACTGAAAAACGAGCAAGGTCGAGGCCATATGGTCGCTACAGAAAACATGTCTATTTACATTAAACACAAAAGTACCTACAGCATGAGTTGTTGGTCTTTCCTTGTTCCAGAACAAGCGCCTTGATTGACTTGAGTTTCTTCAGCTTAGCTTCCTTCTCTCTGATTCTGTCTCGCAACAGACTCAGCCTTTCGTTCTTGTCTGCCACTTGAACCTTGTGGCGCTGCTGCTGCTGCTGCTGAAGAGAGGAAAAGCGCTGCGTCTTGTTGGTCAGCATCTTCTGCTGTTCGTCCAGCTGCTCCCTCTGCATCGTTACAATCTGTCCAAGTTTCTCGAGGGAGAAGTCAGTTCCAAGCTGCCACAAACAACGTACCAACATCATTCAGTTTTAAAAGCAACATTCTAATCTCTAACATCTGAACTGATGAGAATAAGCTGTAAGTAAGCTAGTTCCCAAAACTCAGCTTTCATTGGGCGCTGTAGAAATCTCGAGTTTACAATTATGATCCATCTGTTCAGATATCCACGTTAAAACGAATTCTCTTTCCTGTATGTTACAACAACTAATCCACCCAGCATGCAACATTTCCTTAAGCTCAACTGCTTCGACCTGTGAACTTTGAAACTGCTTAATTGTGTAGCCAGTAAAAAACCAAATGATTACTGACTTCATTTGATGTCAGCGACACATTAGATTGCAAAGGGTTTAGAAACCAAACTGTGAAAAAAAAGACTGGTCCTAACACGATACAGTTGAAAACACAGACAATCATGACTGAGTAACTCTCTGTTAACAGCCATCTAAACACGAGTCAGAAGGAAAGAGCAAACATTTCACAGCACTTACTTACCTATGGCTTCACTATGAATATCCACTGACTAACACCCATACAAACAGACAGAACAGTGGACTTTGCAACTGCACATAGTATACAGTAAGGAAACCCTATACAGAACTGTGTGACTAAGATGAGAATCGAGAACCAGACGTAGCAGATCTCAGTTTTCAGAATTAATCAGCAATGCTGGTTAATGCAGTAGGCTACACAAGGTCATCTTAAGGATGACACCATGTAGGATTAACACCAGTCTTTGCTCCGTCCTTCACCCACTTACTTCCAGGCAAGTCACTGCTAAGGTAGAACAGCTCACATTTCAGTTGACAGCTGGAAGCTGTCTACTGAAATGTAAGCTATTAATAATTAACTGCTCATGGTTCACTGCATAATAACAGTCTGAGGAAGTTTTAAACCTACGTGCGGCTTCACAAAGCAACTGCTTATCCAACAGGCTACTCTGCTGCACAATCACCCTACCCTAACAATGTGATAAACAAAGAAAAAGCATTCCTAAACAGACAAAGACAAAGAGAAAGAGAGACAGAGTTACAAAGACAACAACTGAGTAAAAATCACCAAGTGACCACAAAAGCAACAACATGCAACAACCGCAGATGGTACACAACAACAAAAGCAAAAACTAATAACTGCAGACCCAGCTCTCCAAAGGATTATGATGTTAGACTGCGATTCTGACTTCATGCTACCACTGACTGATGCCTTGGGCATTATGATAACCCCGCTACAGGCGTCCTTAGATCAGATTAGGTGATACTAACAAAACAATAACAACAACTAATGAGCACACGTTGCATCAGCAACAACAACAAAAGTAGCATAATTTCACATTTCAAAGGAGCTGACAGTGCAGTTCACTCAACTATAAATTTTGATTAAACTGAATCTCTTCGGATGCAGTACAAAAGAATGGTGTTACATCACAGACCTAAAGTCATCCAAATTGATAAATGTAAAATGTAAATATACAAAAATATACACGTTTTCTATAGCAACCATATGGTCTCGACCCTGCTCATTTTTCAATGAACTGACTGGGTGAAAACCTTCACCACTGCTGCCTGTTTGAATGCGTCCCACGCCATTTAAGATCCCCATGTGCGTACTGTGCTAGCCCGAGATTCAAAACTCTGAAAAAGCCACAATCAGCCTATAAAATTACTAAATCAAATTAACAACCCAACCAATTACAAATTGCATTTTACTGCTGTATTTTACTTGTAGAATTGTAGTACATTAGTCACAGCAAACTACTACCATGCTAAGAGCAGTAAAAGTAATTGAAATAGCAGTAAATATGTTGCATACCAAGCATAACCTCTGTATCTGCCATCTCCATCCAACAAAACAGTCCTTGCAGTAGGAGTATCCTAAGTATAAGGTAACCGATAAGTATAATTTATATCCATAGTTCAGTCCATGAGGCTGACAAGTGTTGCTTGTATACAACACCCTCTCTTACAAGTCAACTGGTACTGCGCTGCACAGCCCCTGTGGTGAAGCAGTCCACAAGGAGGAGGACCGACAGGCTGAAGACGGCGAAGTCAAGTCAGCTGAGGGCCACGTGGCCGCCATTTTACACCGCCCTGCTCCACACAGCCACACACAGGCTTCGCACTGCGCATGTCTGTCTCTGTCGCTAGCCTACACGAGAGAGAAGGACACACTTAACGAAGCAAGGCCGTCGTTCATCGGGCCACCGGCTGACAGCTGAGACGGCGACAGAAGGGGCTCCTCCTGTGAACTTGATACGCAAAGGCCACACTGGGCCAATAGACGCAGATGCTAAGCAGACTACTCTCTACGGGGGCGCGCCATCCACTTTGCTGAAGCCAAGAGTTTCCTAAGGATTTGGAGGCTGGAGGTAGGCAAAGAGCGAGGTAGGGAGGGGATGCTGAAGGAGTATGGTTTGGTAGTCGGATGCCAGATGAAACCATCAGCCCTAGGGTATTTGACAGACAGACAAGGCAACACGTAACAGGGCAATGAGACAGATAAACAGAGACCCAGCCTAACACTGCTGCTGACATATTGCATTAATGTAGGGCAGGAGACAATTCATAATACAGAACTATTTCCAGACTTTGACTCCGGAACATAAGACCAGTGGCGGACCCAGGATTGCTTGCGTGGGGGCAAGGGCATTTCCAGAGGCTGCCACCATACTCTGGTAGTCCACCATGCACGGGTCAGGTCTGAGGGGCGCCGACATACAACCAAGAGGGGTGTGGAGAGACCACACCTCCTCTGCGCCTATCGCTAAATCCGCCACTGCATAAGACTGAAAAGAAGGGTCATGTACCTTGGCACTCAGAGATAAAATTAATGAGGAAACAGTGCATATACAGCGGATATATATAAAAAGGCACAAACTAGTAACTTCTAAGCGGTGTCTAATGCACAAGGCATCAACCAATGGCACAATTATCATTATTATTATTTTGTCCAGGGAACGAATTTTAAGCAAAAAAAACAATGCAACACAAAATTTATGGTGGTCTATCGGTAAAGCATTTGGTCAGTGATCACGTGGTTACAGGTTCGACTCAGTTTAACGATCCTGGCAAGTTGTTGTACACATGTGCCTCAGTCACCAAGCAGTATAATTTGCATAAGCTGGGAAGTAAATACCAAGTCCTGTGACGCACCGGTCCTGTATCCAGGATCTAAGGATTCATCCACTGCCAGTTCAAGGGCCTAAGAAACGGAAACGAGCACCTCCCCTAAGTTCCTCATGGGACATGGTAACATGGGACATGGTAACATGGGACAATTCTTTTACAAAACACCACAGTCAGAAGCACAAAATCGGTCAAGGACTTCTCCAATCAATCAAACCAAAGTATCATAGATCACCTGCCAACTGATTATTTCACTGATGATTTATGCGATATCACAGCCAACTGACCGACATTTTTGCATCAAGCAAACGCCTTTGAAAAGTCTGCCGGCTTCAGTTCTTCAAAACACAGATTAAGTAAGGAAGCAACCAAGTAAGAAAGAAAGAAAGTAAGTAAGTAAGAAATGCATTTCTACTATGCCACATGTCCATCAGCATGAGTTTCAAGTGCTTGATTAGTAAAAATATAACGTCAGCTGCACTGCCTGGCGCTGGTGCAATGCATTTTAATGCTACAAACAGAAACTTAAACAACAGAGATCAGATGTGACCCACGTTAGTGTATCAGCCCAAATTGACCAAATTCTAATTTAAACACTTCTTCAATAGGTGCCATCTATATAACCTCATCTAATGACTTCTGCAGCACCATTATCATCAGAATGCACAAAGCATCAAAACCACAGTAGAACATCATAATCTTTTGGAGAAGTCCAACTGAAGTCCAACTGAAGTCCAACTGAAGTCCAACTGAAGTCCAACTGAAGTCCAACTGAAGTCCAACTGAAGTCCAACTGAAGTCCAACTGAAGTCCAACTGAAGTCCAACTGAAGTCCAACTGAAGTCCAACTGAAGTCCAACTGAAGTCCAACTGAAGTCCAACTGAAGTCCAACTGAAGTCCAACTGAAGTCCAACTGAAGTCCAACTGAAGTCCAACTGAAGTCCAACTGAAGTCCAACTGAAGTCCAACTGAAGTCCAACTGAAGTCCAACTGAAGTCCAACTGAAGTCCAACTGAAGTCCAACTGAAGTCCAACTGAAGTCCAACTGAAGTCCAACTGAAGTCCAACAGATCTATCCAAAAGAAGGAAGAAAAGAAAAAGGCTATTTTGGGTAAGAAGCCGGTGGCAAATGACGAGCGCTAAGCCCAGACCCTAATGACATAAGAAAACTAACAGAGCAGACAAAACTGGGGAGCAAATTCCAAAGCCTCCTAAGCGCAATAAGAGTCAAAGGCTCCACTAACCAAAAGCCATGTCAGAGGCTGTGATCAATGGCAGCAGCAAGTTTGCTAGCATCCCAACTGGTTAATACGGGGATTCATAATGCTGCTATTTCTCGAACGTGCTTGTTTCACCTCAGAAGAGCCAGACATTTTGGCTCTACTTTGGATTCAGCATTGCTGAAAACACTGATACATAGCTGTATTCTGACAAGACTTGACAACTGCAGCTTCCTACCCTATGGTCTCCTTGGCCGCACACTGCTTCCTCTAACTGCAATTACCAGGGACACATAGCAACTGTGACCAGCCATGTCTGATACCTGGCTGCAAAGCTCCTGCAGTTAATGAACAAGAACATAAACAAGAGTGAATGTAAAAGAATGATAAATAACCAACAACTGATTAAGCTCATAGGAAACAAGCACATGAGATTCGTGTGCACAGAAAAATCAGCTCTTTTGCTGAAGAGAATCAGAAGAAGCTACCACACAGAAGCAGAAAAGGTGAATTAGTAGCAGTCAGTAGCTACACTACAGAAATCTATTCCAATAACTTGATATTTACTTGCTGCTTATTCATCCAAATGAACTGCAATTTGTACATATGTGACTGAATGACATCCAACATGCTTACTCACTGTAGCCTACCTTTTGCTTTCCCTGACCTACTTTTGGTTTCCCTGACCTACTTCTGGTTTCCCTGACCTACTTCTGGTTTCCCTGACCTACTTCTGGTTTCCCTGACCTACTTCTGGTTTCCCTGACCTACTTTTGGTTTCCCTGACCTACTTCTGGTTTCCATGACCTACTTTTGGTTTCCCTGACCTACTTCTGGTTTCCCTGACCTGTCGGACTTCAACAACCAGACTTCTCCAACTGTTTATGTCTCGTGACTATGGTTTCACTTCAACCGACCATCTGTTGATGATTAGTAACCGCATCATACACTGAGATCCAAATGCCAAGTGCTTACATATCCTGCTGCACTGCATGCAAGTGCAGGAAGCATGTCAGACGTTGGGCAGTGCAGGTACACACTGCCCAGAAACAATATCGCTAGCACACAGTCGGCTCAAAACACGACAGCAGAACAGGACAGATGATATGGTGGTATCAGCAGCGTGCAAGACGTACAATAGTGTGGCACAAACCAAATCTCATAGCAGCCAAAATCAAGTTTTAATCATTTCTTTTAGGGAAGGCATACTTGAAGGTCATAGAAATCATACATCCTATTTTAAAGTTTGATTACACAATATCCATTTTCTGTTCAACACAAGCTAGCTAATTACCTTCTAAATACACACAGCCTACGTCAGAGTTCATGGAACTTTGATTACAATGAAATGCACACCAGTCTAACTGCAACGGTACCTTAAAAACGTGCATGTTGAATGATCAGGAGGAAAACGTGCCTCTGATTAGAACACCATGCAGCAGATGAACTCAGTTCTCAGTTTGTCAGCTTACTTGCATATTCATGAACTTAGTTACTCTGAACACTAGATTACTTCCTAGTACTTAAACTGTTCTCTTTGAGGGAATGCATTTTCAAGAAGCACATACTTTCAAAAAGCATTTTCTTATCTGTACGTCTTCAAGAAGCGCATACTTTGAAATCCTGGTATTCGCACACTTACAAACTGGTGATGTGACAATGCTGAACTTAAAGCTACCTCAAAAGTACTAGTAGAGTTTGAATGGATTATTAACCATTTGGTCTTAACAAAAAGTATTGGTATAGGTAACACTTAGAAAAACAGTATTAGGCTCGGCATTTATGTTACTTGGTAACTGCTGCATCAGTACTGCCCATGTAAAAAAGTGAATTCAGTCGGTCAATGGGATTCAGATTTATATGGACATCACAATACAGCATATCCCGTTCCTAAACAAGTCACTATTAACAATGGGCCCACAACAGTGGCAGCCCATGATTAGCACTTGCTTGATCATAGTGATCAAATAACTGACTTTTGTCAGTCAGTCAGTCTTTAGTCAGTCAGTCAGTGAGTCAGTCAGTCAGTGAATCAGTCAGTCAGTGAGTGAGTCAGTCAGTGAGTCAGTCTTTAGTCAGTCAGTCAGTTAGTGAGTCAGTGAGTGAGTGAGTGAGTCGGTCGGTCGGTCCGTCAGTCAGTCAGTCTTTAGTCAGCCAGTCAGTCAGTCAGTCAGTCAACCAGCCAGCCAGTCACAATAAATGATCACAAAACATTTATAACAAATCTAATTTTGCAATTTTAATCACAAATTTATATAGCACCGCTTCAAGAGAAACCCATCAGGGGCGTTAAAATCGCTTTATGAGCTAAAAAGAGATCCTGCTGTTCAGTGAAAAAGAAATTAGGGTTGGCCGCTTACCAGTATGTCAGGAGGGGCAGCCACTGACTGAGAACTTTCACTTGCTGATTCAGTTGTTACAATGTCATGACCTGCAACACAACCACTGCTGCTGCTTACCAATTGGAACCCATGGGCACCAGCAGCTTCTCCAGCAAACAATTCAACTTAAATTCATTCAAGCATAGTTCCATACAAGCATGTGAACATGAGTACAGATGATGGTCAGATTGATATCTTACTAGATGATCATCTTTTCTTTTGATGGCTTTTATTAAGTTTTATTAAGTCAATCACAAGATACGAGCAGGCAAAACAGTTTACTTCTCAAACAGTGACTTCAAAATTTTGTCCTATGAACTTGTTGAATATTTGAGATATCTGCCTTTCTAAGCTACCTGAATTATGTAATTATTTCCATTAACAGAATTATGTTTTTACTATTAGAAAAACAGAAGCTATTACTATTGCAGTACATGAAAAAATTAGGGCTACTATAACAAAAAAAGAAAAGAATTAGGTCTACTACTGCTACTGCACAGAATCGAATTAGGGCTACTGTTATTACAGCACAGAATAGAATTAGGGCTACTATTATTACTGCACAGACTAATATTACATTACAGAACAGATGCATGGTTACTGACTGTAGAATCGTCCCCACAGTCTCTAATGAACTTGTGCTTGCTGCTGACAAGGGATGTGTATCTGCCTCAATACTCCTTGGTTTCTCTGCTGCTTCTGACTTTTTGGATCCTACTTCAAGTCCTTTGGCATCTCTGGTACATTCAAGTTTTATTTACATTATTTACTCATTTAAAAATCATCTTATATTAATTTATATTATTTAGTTATTTATAATTTATTAAGGTCTGTCTCCTACCTCTTTAAGTGTACTCAGTTCATTGCCATTGCTGTCTCTTTTGCGTCAGCCACTGCCATTCATCATAGCATAGAAATCCATGTTTACGTCGGTGATACCCAATATTCAGTGTACATTTCCAGCAAAATGGAAGTCACAGATCGTACCATGAGACTTCGCATCTGCATAGATGACATCATGTTATGGAGTCCATCTACATGCCTCAAACTTAAAGCCCTTCACTCTTTACTTCCTCCTCTTTACTCTCCCATCCTCTACTGTTCGGGATCTTGGAGTCAAGCTCAACTCAACACTCTCTAAAACCCAAATACCTCCAATTTCTCGAAAGTGCTTGTTTCACCTTAGAAGAGTCCAACATCTTTCCCCTATTTTGGATTCAGCATCACTGAAAATACTGCTTCCTCTGCACCAGGCTGCATGACTTCACATTGGACTCTCTTTACTAGGACCATATCATACCTGGTTTTTGTTCTTTACACTGGCTACCTGTGTTTCAGTGTATCTGATTCAAGCTGGTGTTCTCATGTGCAAAGCACATGCAAATTATCTGCCATCTTATTTATCAACGTTGATTACACCCTGAACGTTCTGTTATTGGCTGATCACTTCTCTTTGATCAGCATCTTCTTCAAAGTATGCCGTTCTTGGCAAACATCTTGTCTTTGGCCAGCATTCACTCACAGTCACAGGTCCCCCATCTGGAACTCTCTACCTCATATTCAAAACTATTTTACTAATATTATTTTTCATAGAAAACTTACCTGCTACAATCTGTTTAGGGTTCTTAAGGTTTCCTGTTGCCCTGCATCAATGTGCACTTCTAAACTTGGCATTGGTCAAATTACAGCTGTATTGTTACTAGGCCAAACAATAAAATTAGGACTACTGCTGCAATGCTTTTGTGAGGTACTTAAAATGCACTATATAAACTGTCTTGATACATACATACGTACTACCATTTGGCTGTCATTTTGAGCATTATCTGCCTGATGAAGTACCTCTGTGTGGGTGAGATGAGCCTCTTTTGCGAAGAAGGAACTGAACTTTGTCAGAATGGCTTCCCCACTGCTGGAGAATCTCAAACGGCCGTTCGTCGTAATCAACAGCACGCTCTGACAACAGACAAACAACGCTCTGACAACAGACAAACAACGCTTCAGCTACAAACAGTACTTCAAACAATGCGCCTAGAAATCTGTCAAGACCTTGGCCTGGGCTTCAACTAAGGTGTGTTGTACTCGTTTTCAAAACAGACTAAATTTCTCAAATGTCTCTACTTCAGTCCAGACGAACCACAGCCTCAGAACAGTAACATCTAGACAATGTTGGCTATGTATCTGAACAAATAACATATACGTTAGTGGCAGCTATTAACAATGGCTGTTATTAAACGCTGCCTCTTAAATTACTGACATTATTAGTAACAACGATTAGCAACTTCTGCGCCCAATACACAAATGTTTGAATTTGTAACACACACATCTGAACACACAGACTCAAAATTAATGAAGTTATTGATTACAGAGCAGTATCTGAAACTAACAAATTACTGTACTTTATCTTTTGAACAGAACCTCATAAAATCAAGCTAGTTATCATTCATGTTTCAGCTTAATTCTGAACTTCTAAAAGGCAGCCCACCTCACGGCTGGAGCTACCATTGAACGCTACCATGCAAAATTGCTTGATTTTATTCAGTTTGAACTTGATCCAACCTAACCAAATCCAAGGGTCAAAGTGCATTGGCTGAGAACAAGATCGTTCTGTTGACTTAGGTTTTTTGGATGCTAATTTTAGAGTCAAATTTGGGTTGAAGATACACTTTTAAATCGAAGATTTCTACTTAAATAATATTATCATGCAGGTTATGTGTGGCACAGTGGTCTACAGGTAATGCGTTTAGTCAGCGATCACGCAATTGCATGTTCGACTCTGTGTAACGATCATGGGCAAGTTGTTTGCATAAACTGTGCTTCTGTCATCAAGCAGAATAATTTGGTATGGTCAGCATAAGCTGGGAAGTAAACAGTAAGTCCTGCGATGCACTGGACCAGTGTCCATTATCTAGGGATTCGTCCACTGCCGGCTCAAGGGCCCAAAGAAAAGGAAATGAGTGCCTCCCTGTCTCACTTGTGGGATATGGGATACTTTTGCTTTTAGTTTATTGCAAAAATGAAACTTCCTAACCATATCCCATACAAAGTTCTGCCAAGTAATATGACCGGTTCCGCCTGGTGTCATCTCCTTGACATTCTGCAATGACGTCTGCACAAGTTGTCTCCGAATCAACTGTCACATCGTGCCACTGACTGCGACTGCCATCCAAGTACACACGAATGATCATCTGTGCAACAGATCAGACAACCAAAGTTAGCAACAGAGTAATCATCTGATAGACGTAAGTAGTGCCCAAACGCACATTCTTATACACATACATACACACATACATACATACTTATACATACATACACATGCACATACATGCACACACATACACACAAACATATGTGCATACACACACATACGTAAACATGTACATACACACACATCCATACATACACACAAACATACATGCATACATACACTCAAATACACACAAACACACATGTGCATACATACACACACATCCATACATACACACACACACACATGCATACATACACACACGTAAACACATACGCACACATCCATACATACACACACACACGTACATACATACACACATGCAGTTATATATACACAAGGCAGAATATCCTTTTGTCAATTGTGCCAGATCATGTTCAAATATAAAACATATCATTTGACACCAATGTGTTTAAAGTGCTCGGCCAGTACACGAAGAAGACAGGTTTGAGCCTCCCCTTCACTCACAGTTGCTCAGTGCCATCGACTGATGCTTAGACAGTGGATAGTGGCGCTTAATAAATCCAAATATAATAATAATAATAATAATAATTAATAATAATAATAATAATATTAATAGTAGTAATAAACAAGTAACAGATGCATGATTAATTCATCTTACTTTACCTTACACTCAACATCACTGCTGTAGTGTAACTATGGGCCCAAAGGGCTCACAACTGCGGGGAACCCAGGCCAGACAAACGCGATCAGTGGGTTGTGTTGTGGCCCATGCGCCCTATGTTGGACAACACAATTATCTAGTGGTACCTAAAGCAGTGCAATTATTGCACACGAATCATAACCATAATTGTAAACTAGAGATTTTTACGGCGCCAAACGAGAGTCAAATCGCAGCAAACACCTTATTTACAGGCTCTCTGTCAAACAAAATCAACAGGCAGGAAGGACCAGATTCGTGTTCCAAATCAAGATCTAGGGGTCTGGCTGGCAGATGGCTACGATGGATGGTGTCTGGAACTGGAGCGCTAAGACAAAGGGAAGGGAGGCATCAGGATATGATTTGTGGAATAGGAGTGCTTTCAGTTTTGCGTGAAACACCTGCGCAGAGATTTCAAGGGATGAAGTGGTGTTGGTGAGTAGGCATGGCGAGTTCGTAGCATGAGTCAGATAACGGTCGTAATTCTGGCTAATTTTTTGTCATAAATCCTGTCAATTGTCCAAAGATATAGCCTCAAAGAATGACCCACTACAGTTAATTGTACTATCCATTTTTCTACTACGTGCGATTATAGGTGGATCGACTTTACATGCAGAAAGATGGGCCCTTAAGGAATAACTGTAAACAGGTCGACATGAAGTACTAGAGTGGTTAATTTCGCTCACCTGGGCAAGTTTTACCTAACTCTCTCGTAAGTACTTAAGCGGTTTGGTAGCTTCATCCAGCATAATCGGATTAATACGGATTTCGTTTGCTAATTAATGTTTAACTGTGTTTATTTTGTGTTAATCGATTCCACACTTTTCTTCGTTTAAAAGTTAAATCGCACCACAGCAACAAACAGAAACAAGCGCCATCGTGCGACTATCTTCCGCCGCAGAAGCTCCCTCCCAATAGATGGCGCACTGTTGACTTTTACACGGCCTTCAAGTGAGTTGGCCAGAAAGGACGTCCGCAAAATCACCTACTTTACACTCCTCACTCCCCTTGTCCGCATCTGTCCGCATTTGGCACTACCCTACCCACCCCCTCTGTTGAAGTCCGCACTCCAACTAAATACCTAGGCTATAGGTTAAAATGACCTAACTGTACCTCTCTCCATTCCCTTGTCCGCATCTATCCGCAATTGGCACTACCGTTCCCACTCCTTTGCGGACGTCCGTACTCCAACTGCATATCAGGCTACAGATTGGATAAATTGAAATCCTGGAGGCATTTGAAATGTGGATATGGAGGAAACTAGCAAAAATCAGCTGGGAAGATCATAAGACAAATGATGATATGTTGCGCGCGGTGAAAGAGGAGAGAATACTGGTGACCACATAACAGAGGACACAGGGGAACTGGGTCAATCACATACTTTGCGGGAATTCTCTCATACAGACGTTACTTGAAGGAAGAACCTAAGGAAAGAAGGCCAAAGGAAGGCTAAGAACTGTTATTGGACTGATGACTGATGACTGATGAATTCCTGTCTCTCTAGCCATGCAGCCGGGTCGACGATCGTTGCGTTCAGCGACCCGTGGGGACTTCTTAGTCCCGCGCTCCTGTACGGCGATGCGGGAACACCCGGCTTTCTCATGTGATGGATCGTCTTTCTGGAACAACCTTCACCTGAAATAAGAGACAACCCATGAAACATTCTGGAGCAACCTTCACCTGAAAATACACACTTTTCCTAAGAGACAACTCATGAAACATTTTCAAGTCCCATTGAAACGCACGTTTAAATCCTCTGTGTGTGTGTATGTGCCCAAGTTTAATGCGTTTTGTGAGGTTCGTTAAAGGCGCTAAACGAATAGCTATATACATAGAATGGCCTACATATATACAATACATTGTCGGTTAGACGGTGAGGGAGAAGACTGGTCACCCGCCCCTCATATACCGAGACTAAGAAAACTGAAGTCGCTAACACTTGATACCCTTGGTCGCCTCTCAGGGCCCGGGTTAAGGGACGGCTCTTCGACCTTAGACAGTCCGTCGATTGTATACATTTCCTTCTTCACTTTCGCCGGGGCTCGCCTTCGTGTGGATATTTTGAAGGGTGCTATGGAACGCGGTGGTGTAGTGGTATGATCTGTGCCTCGTAACCGGAGGGTCGCGGGTTCGAATCTGCCTCAAGCCACTTCGTAGTGACCTTGGACAAGTTGCTCAGCCACAATTGTCTGTGAGGAAGGCAACGGGAAACCACCTCACTCATCTCATCCCCACGTGGCATAAAGCCAATTGACTTGCCTGCGGCCAGAGAACTCATCATCATCGTCGTCGTCGTTGTTGACATCAACATCATCATCTTCTTCTTCTTCTTCTTCTTCTTCATCGTCATCATCGTCATCGTCATCAGCGTCATCATCATCATCATCATCCTCATTTTCCTCTGAACGAATAAACGAACGAACGAACGAACGAACGAATGAATGAATGAATATTTGCTCTATTTCAACTACGTACAAAATCGTTCTATTCCAATTATAGCAAGTGTTGCACAGGCTACTTACTTACTTTCTTTAGACTATCGCACTCTTCATCATCACCTATACAGGCCTAAGAAATAATCGGTGTTTTTTGCCTTTAAAGTGGAGGAAGATCAAGTGGGATGGTCACGAAATCTCCGCCCAAATCTTAGCTATCTGTTTTCACGCCACTCCCATACAAATCACTGAGGCGGGAAAGACGCCTAGTTCACTTATGGGGTGAACTACGAATGGTTCGAGCAGGACTCGGTTCGGGCCTGGAACAGCAGCGATTAGAGCCTGTAGTTCCTGAGCGATGGGTTAAACTGGAACTGGAACCGTTGTGTTCTGAAGAAGTCTCCACAATAGACTGCATTATCCACCAGTTTTCTCTGCAATCAAGCCATGCATATTAACCCAGCCCTTTTGAGAGGCGCTATATTAATTACAAACTGGAGATTTCTACAGCGCCCGACGAAAGCTTAGTCGCGGGAAACAGTTTATTCACAGGTGCTCAGTCAAAACAAAATCGTTGGGTAGGAGGATTAGAAAAAGTTCCAGGTCAAGATCCAAGAGGCAGGCAGGCGGCTAGGGTGGATGGTGTTTTGAATTGGAACGACAAGATAAATAGGGGAAGAAAGAATCGGGATAGGATCTGTGGAAGAGGGGTGTTTTTAGCTTTGAGTGAAACATGGCATGTTACATACATATATTCATACTGCGAGCATGATCTAAACATAATGCAAACACACAGATACATACATGCATGCATACATACATACATACATGCATACACACATACATACATACATGCATACATACATACATACATGCATACACACATACATACATACATACATGCATGCATACATACATACATACTAATATACATACATGCATGCATGTATACTTCTTAATTAATCCCTCCTAGGGGAGGGGTCAGCCATACATACATACATACATACATACATACAAACTCAGAGCATGCTCGGAGCAACCGTGCGAGAGTCCCTTAGCTTGCTTACGACCTGGGGTCATTAATTAACGTTAAACTCAGTATACACCAATACATACGTATCGTATACATATGTACACTACGTACACAATGCTCAGCTGGCCTGAAACTTTCCATTTACCATTAAAAAAAATTAACAAATAAATAATAAAATTACCACGGCGTATTAAATTTCTTAAAATTTCAAGAAACATTTGTTGCTTGATTTCCCAGCATCCTAGATTGATTCTTGCCCTAAAATAATAGCGTTGTTTTAAATTTATTAAATGAAATGCCGTGAGAAGCAGCCCTTTACATTCACTAGATGACAGCGTAGTTTCATTACATGTCCATTAAGACAGCTTCGAATGACCCAATTGCATTCGCTAGATGGCGATGGCGTAACATGAAATGTCCATAAACCGACAAAATCCGTTCTAAGTGATTTTTACGCAACACGTGTTTTTCACGTTTTCGACAAATTTCATCGAAAATAAGACCTGATATGGACTTACGGCTTCTGGAAAACATCTACCGTCGTCGGAGAACAGGTAATCCATGACTTTGACGCGCTACGCTCAACGTTAATACGATACATTGACGGACTGTCAACCTATCTCTGCCATGTGTTTCAGTCGACTGCCAAACACAGCGAAATTTCTTTGCCAGATTTGACTTCAAAAATTTGAGATTTTCAAAAGTTTCATCTTTTCGTCGAAACTTGTTGGATCTGATGCAGGACTCGAAACTACATGGGGCATTGTGTTTTTGGGGTCTGGGGATCAGAAATAATTGAGAAAATTGGGAAAGAAGTGGACAAAGTTACGTACGTCCCGCAGCCCGACCTCTGCATCGCCGATGGCCATACATGACTCCAAGTCACATGACTTGGCAAGGCCTTCGCTAGTGGTCACATGACTTGGCACCGAGCCAGTGAACCTTTTACGGATCCATGTAAACAGATGTAGAGTGGTAAATGGAGATACAAACAGAGATAACTGTGGGGAGTGGAGATAGAAACAAAAAGACACCAGAGTGACCTGCAGGAACACTTTGATGAGCGCAATGCATTTAGCCTGCGACTATTTATAGGCGCCTTTAGAGATACAGTGTTTTACAGAGATACAAATAGAGATACATACAGTGGTAAATAGAGAAACAAAGCTTCCTACTAAGGCTTATTTATACATAGGTGTCTATAAACAGAGACACAGTGACAAAGGCCGTAATCGTAATCCTAAACTCGAGATTATTAAAGCGCCTGATGAAAGCTATGTCGCGAGAATCAGCTTATTCACAGGTGCTCAGTCAAAGCAAAATCGATAGACATGAGAATTTGAAAAGGTTCAAGGTCAAGGTATTAGAGGTAGGCATAGTCAGATGGATGGTGTAATCATAATCGTAATCTCGAGATTTCTACAGCGCCCAACGAAAGCTAAGTCGCGGGAACCAGCATATTCACAGGCGCTCAGTCAAAACAGAATCGATAGGCAAAAGCGTTCGGTTCCAGGTCAAGATCCAGAAGTCAGGCAGTCAGTCGGATGGCTACGGTGGATGATGTTTGAAATTGAAGCGAGAAGAGTGATAAGGAGTAGAAGAAGAATCAAGATACGATTTTTGGAAAAGAAGTGTTTTCAGTCTTAAGTGAAAGACTTGTGCAGAAACTGAAAGAGGTGAAGTGTTTGGAATTGGAGCGACAAAATAGATAAGGGAGGAGAACAGAGTGGCGAAGCTAAGAAAATACGTCTTTATGTGTAAATTTGAGGTCTCATTTTCCGGAATTGTACCGTCAGAGGTTGAAAAACGTTATTTTAACAGGTGGTTTTGCTATCAGGCCAGTAAAGCCCGATGTATACTTTGACCGAAAAAATGCGCTATAGTTAAAGTTCAAAATATGGCGCCTCACAAAATGCCGCTCAGAATTTGGTTTAAAGTTGTTAAAATTAATCAAAATCATAAATTATGGGTCTCAGATTTTACGTGGAATATTTACAGGAGATAATTAGAAGTATTCAATTTATTTTCTTGGTAGACGATTGGTAAGAGGTAATTAGAGATACGCGGTCGCCGTTTATCAGATAAATTAAGCTAAACGTCACTAATTTATGGTTCCCCTGCAATCGTATAAGTATGAAAATGTTTGCCTTTTAAAATTAATTAATGTAATAATTTTTGATCATTATATTTTGATGCCTTTTGCATTTGTGCATTTTGAGAACGGCGTTATAGAAGTCATTTGGTTAGATTCTATTACATTGGAGCTACGTTGAGGTAGGGTAACATACTTCTTTACACGCCTCTATAGAAGCTGCACAGTCTAAGGACCTTTTGAAATGCACAATAAGCAAGGAAAAAATTCATTCATTACACATGTGCCGATGTAGGTTACTACAAAAACATTAATTGTGAACAAAATTTTAAAAAATAATTGAATAAAGTAGCTGAATGATGTTCTGTTTAGATGGAAAGAAACAGGCCAATGCCTGTTTGTATCGTTCAAGACCAACTGGACCAAGTTATCAGGGTTAGCCTAAAAGATTGCTCTCTTTCGATGGATTAATCTTTTCGATGTTGACCTGATTACGACTCAGTTTTTGTGTGCGATCTGTTGATGCCTTGTGCATTAGGCACCAGCACAATGGAAGTTACTAATTAAGTGTTATTATTACGTGGTAATCTGTTCAGATCTGGAAACTTCTACAGTGATTTTATCATGATGCACAAGACATCAATTGATGGTCACTTTTAGGTGACACAATCATTCAGATATCAGAATCTACTGAACAGTTGAGAATGGCTCCATCCTTACCTTAACAGAGGGAACATAGCATATCAGTCTCATCTTTTTAGAGGGAGAGCTGTAGCATATTGGATAGAGCGCTCGGCTTGTAATGCTGAGAGTACAGGTTCGAGCCTCCTCCGAGACGGTTACTGTGTAGGGACCTTCACTCACAGTTGCTTGGAGCCATCGATTGATGCTAAGTCATTAGATAGTGGCGCCTAATAAATGCAGAAATATTACTAATAAATATCAGTGGTTGGGCCGTGCACCTGGAAGGTCCTCCCTCTTGATCTGTGTGCCCTTCTGGGTATGTGCCTTACTCACAACACTTGAATCTGTCCTCTGTTGCCGGGGCCCAGAGAGCTCTGACCTATAAAATAATAAAAGATGAGCTGTTTCATATGTACTGAAATTTTATATGACTTACCTTAGATTCTATGAGTTCTGCACTGACTGATTGTATTGTGTTGTGTTGTATTTTAATGTGATGTGTTTTTGTTGTTGACCAGTTTATGTGGAGCCTCTTACAGAACACTATGAGCATTTCTAGGTGATATCTGAATTGCTTTTTGGCAATGATAAGCTCTGTGAGCCTTACAGTCAAGTTTACAGTCAGTATCGTCAGCGATACTGATGAGTTACGAGTCGACCTTATAAGCCATTGTGTAGAATTTGTTCTGTAAACACTGGTTTAAATTAACCCTGCTTGGATTAATTTCTCTGTGAGCCTGATCAAGTGATATTTTAAGTGCTATTTATTGCTATCTTTATCTGTTTGAGCATTTCTAAGGGATATATGAAGTCCTGTTAGGCTAAGATTAGCTCTGTGAGACTTACCAAGTGATATATTATGTGCTACAAACCTATGTGTTGCTCTATGAGCCTTACTAAGCGATATTTTATGCTGTTTAATGCTATGTGTAGGTCTATAAACCTTTCCAAGCGCAGCATTTGACTGTGGATCATCAGATTCTCCTGACTCGTTTCAAAACCTCATATGATTTTGCGGGCTGGACACTCGAATGGATACACTCTTTCCTCGATGGGAGGACTATGAGGGTTGAGGTCGGGATGAATGCATCGAGCTGGATACCGGTTCTCTGTGGCGTGCCACAGGGTTCAGTTCTCGGGCCACTCCTCTACATACTCTATACTGCCGATCTAACCCAGGTCGTCACAGCTCTCGGTGCACTGGTTCACCAATATGCCGATGATGTGCAGATATATGCGACTTGCCATCCATCTGACACTGCATCCTGTGTCTCGAGGATCCAGAGGGTGGTTATCAATATACAGAAATGGATGTCTTCAAACCGGCTTCGGCTGAACCCGGTCAAAACACAGTTCATCTGGTTAGGCTCTCGGCACAAGCTTCGGGATGTGGATCATGATATGATACTGGCAGCGTCTTCAAACTCAGTCTCGCTGCGAATGGTTCGTGATCTGGGTGTTTTGTTGGACGAAGAGCTGTCAACGGCGGGCCATATTAATTCACTCTGCAGGACTTGCTACTAAGAACTGCGTCAGATAAGGGCTATACATCGAAACCTGTCCTACAGCGCGACTATCATGCTTTTAGGCAATGATAAGCTCTGTGAGCCTTACCAAGAGATATAATAAGTGCTACAATGCTATGTTTTGCTCTATTTGCCTGTTATATTTTATGTGCTATTTTCTGCTACGGTTATCTCTATGAGCATTTGTAAGTTATACTTGAAGTTCTATTAGTCAAAGATTAGCTGTGTGACCCTTGCCAAGTGATACATTAAGTGCTACATTCTGGAATGTTTACCTCTAAGAGCATTTTAAAGTGTTATGTGAAGTGCTAATGGGCTAAGATTGGCTCTGTGATCCTTACCAAGTGATATGCTAAGTGCTATTTACTGCAATATTTACCTCGATGAGCATTTCTAGGTGGTATCTGAAGTGCTTTTAGACAATTATAAGCTCTGTGAGCCTTACCAAGTGATACACTAAGTGGTTCAAGGTATGTTTAGGTCTATGAGCCTAACTAAGCGATAACTTAAGTGGTATTTGATGCTATTTTCACCTCTATGAGTCTTTCCAAGTCATAATTGAAGTGCTAGTATCCAGTGATTACTTCTGTAGGCCAAACTAGGTGGTACATTAAGTGCTAGAAAGCTATGTTCTGCTCTGTGAGCCTGATCAAGTGATATTTTGAGTGCTATTTACTGCTATCTTTACCTGTTTGAGCATTTCTAAGGGATATGTGAAGTCCTATTAGGATAAGATTAGCTCTGTGAGCCTTACAAAGTGATATGTTTACTTCTACAAAGCTATGTTTAACTCCATGAGGCTAACTAAGTGATATTTTAAGTGCTGTTTACTGCTATGGTTATCTCTTTGAGCATTTCAAACTTATATGTGAAGTCCTGTTAGTCTGAGATTAGCTCTGTGAACCTTACCAAGGGTCATGTTGAGTGCTATTTACTGCTATATTTACCTCTATGATCACTTCTACGTGATATCTGAAGTGCTATTGGGCTAAGATTAGCTCTGTGAGCCTTACAAAGTTATATATTAAGTGCTACATTCTGCATTGTTTTGCTCTATGAGCATTTGTAAGTGTTATGTGAAGAGCTAATGGGCTAAGATTGGCTCTGTGAGCGTTACCAAGTGATATATTAAGTTCTCCAAAGCTTTATTTACAGCGTTACCAAGTGATATATTAAGTTCTCCAAAGCTTTATTTACAGCGTTACCAAGTGATATATTAAGTTCTCCAAAGCTTTATTTACATCTCTGAGCCTTACTGAGCAATATCGTAAGTGCTGTTTAATGCTATTTGTACCTCTGTGAGCCTTTCCATGTTATGTGTGCAGTGCTAGTAAGCTGTGATTACTTCTGTAGGCCTAACTAAGTTGTACCTTAAGTGCTACAAAGCTATGTTTTGCTCTATTTGCCTAACTAAGTGATATTTTAAGTGCAATTTACTGCTATGGTAACCTCTATGGACACTTGTAAGTGTTATGTGAAGTTCTATTAAGCTAAGTTTGGCTTTGTGAGCCTTACCAAGTGATATATTAAGTGCTCCAAAGCTATTTTTACATCTCTGAGCCTTACTGAGTGATATCTTAAGTGGTATTTGATGCTATTTTCACCTCTATGAGCCTTTCCAAGTCATAAATGAAGTGCTAGTAAGCAGTGATGACTTCGTAGGCCAAACTAGGTGGTGCATTAAGTGCTAGAAAGCTATGTTTTGCTCTGTGAGCCTGATCAAGTGATAGTTTAAGTGCTATTTTCTGCTATGGTTACCTCTTTGAGCATTTGTAAGTATTATGTGAAGTGCTCTTAGGCTAAGATTGGCTCTGTGAGCCTTACCAAGTGATATCTTATGTGCTGCAAACCTATGTATCGCTCTATGAGCCTTACTAAGCGATATTTTAAGTACTTTTTAATGCTGTGTCTAGGTCTGTGAGCCTTTCCTAGTGATATATGAAGTGCTACTAGGCTGATTACTTCTGTAGGCCTTACTTGTTGGTACATTAATTGCTACAGAGCTATGTTTTGCTCTGTGACCCTTACCAAGTGATATTTAAAGTGCTATTTACTTCTGTGGTTACTTCTTTGACCATTTCTGAGTTATATTTGAAGTCCTATTAGTCTAAAATTAGCTCTGTGAACCTTACCAAGTGTCATGTTGAGTGCTATTTACTGTTATATTTACCTCTATGAGCATTTCTAGGTGATATCTGATGTGCTTTTAGGGAATGATAAGCTCTGTGAGCCTTACCAAGTGATATATTAAGTGCTCCAAAGCTTTTTTACATCTCTGTGCCTTACTAAGCGATATCTTAAGTGGTATTTGATGCTATTTTCACCTCTATGAGCCTTTCCAAGTCATTAATGAAGTGCTAGTAAGCAGTGATTACTTCTGTAGGCCAACCTAGGTGGTACGTTAATTGCTGGAAAGCCACGTTTTGCTCTGTGAGCCTGATAAAGTGACATTTTAGGTGCTATATACTGCTATCTTTACCTGTTTGAGCATTTCTAAGGAATATGTAAAGTGCTATCAGGCTAAGATTAGCTGTGTTAGCCTTACATAGTGATATGTTTAGTGCTACATTCTGGAATGTTTACGTCTATGAGCATTTGTAAGTGTTATGTGCAGTGCTAATGTGCTAAGATTGGCTCTTTGAGTCTTACCAAGTGATAGATTAAGTTCTCCAAAGCTTTATTTAAATCTCTGAGCGTTACTGAGCGATATCGTAGGTGCTATTTAATGGTATTTGTACCTATATGAGCCTTTCCATGTCATCTATTTTCACCTCTATGAGTCTTTCCAAGTCATATGTGAAGTGCTAGTGATTACTTCTGTAGGCCAAACTAGGTGGTACATTAAGCGCTAGAAAGCAATATTTTGCTCTGTGAGCCTGTTCAAATGATATTTTAAGTGCTATTTACTGCTATCTTTACCTGTTTGAGCATTTCTAAGTGATATCTGAAGTGCTATTTGGCCATGATTAGCTCTGTGAGGCTTTACCAAGTGATATATTATGGGCTACAAATTTACGTGTCACTCTCTGAGCCTTATTAAGCGATATTTTAAGTGCTATATGTGGTGGTTTCAATGCTATGTGTAGGTCTGAGCCTTCCAGCAATATATATATGTAGTGCTATTAAGCTGTGATTACTTCTGTAGGCCTTACTGGGTGTTTCATTAAGTGCCACAAAGCTATGTTTTGCTGTGTGAGAATGATATTTTAAGTGCTATTGCTATGGTTACCTCTTTGAACATTTCTAAGTTATGTGTGAAATCCTGTTAGTCTAAGATTAGCTCTGTGAACCTTGCTAAGTGACACTTATGTGCTATTTACTGCTATGTTTACCTCTATGAGCATTTCTAAGTGATATCTGAAGTGCTGTTTGGCAATGATAAGCTCTGTGAGGCTTTACAAGTGATACTACAAGTGCTGGTAAGCTGTGATTGTCATTTTTGAGGGAATATGGCATTTCTGAGGTACACTGTAGCATTTTTGATGTGAAAGTTGGTATATTTGAATTAAAATATAGTATTTTTGAGGCAATATGGATTTCTGAGGTACATTGTAGCATTTTTGATGTGAAAGTTGGTATATTTGAATTAAATTATGGTATTTTTGAGGCAATATGGATTTCTGAGGTACATTGTAGCATTTTTGATGTGAAAGTTGGTATATTTGAATTAAAATATGGTATTTTTGAGGCAATATGGCATTTCTGAGGTAAAAGTTGGCATCTTTGAAGTAGAGTGTTGTGGTTTCGAATTTAAATGTGGCATTTTTGAGGCAATATGGCATTTCTGAGGTATAGTGTAGCATTTTTTATGTGAAAGTTGATGTATTTGAATTAAAATGTGGTATTTTTGAGGCAATATGGCATTTCTGAGGTAAAAGTTGTCATCTTTGAAGTAGAGTGTGGTGGTTTCGAATTTAAATGTGGCATTTTTGAGCCAATATGGATTTCTGAGGTACATTGTAGCATTTTTGATGTGAAAGTTGGTATATTTGAATTAAAAATGGTATTTTTGAGGCAATATGGATTTCTGAGGTACATTGTAGCATTTTTGATGTGAAAGTTGGTATATTTGAATTAAAATATGGCATTTTTGAGCCAATATGGATTTCTGAGGTACATTGTAGCTTTTTTGATGTGAAAGTTGGTATATGTGAATTAAAATATGGTATTTTTGAGGCAATATGGATTTCTGAGGTACATTGTAGCTTTTTTGATGTGAAAGTTGGTATATTTGAATTGAAATATGGTATTTTTGAGGCAATATGGATTTCTGAGGTACATTGTAGCATTTTTGGTGTGAAAGTTGGTATATGTGAATTAAAATATAGTATTTTTGAGGCAATATGGATTTCTGAGGTACATTGTAGCATTTTTGATGTGAAAGTTGGTGTATTTGAATTAAAATATGGTATTTTTGAGGCAATATGGATTTCTGAGGTACATTGTAGCATTTTTGATGTGAAAGTTGGTATATGTGAATTAAAATATAGTTTTTTTGAGGCAATATGGATTTCTGAGGTACATTGTAGCATTTTTGATGTGAAAGTTGGTATATGTGAATTAAAATATAGTATTTTTGAGGCATTATGGATTTCTGAGGTAAATTGTAGCATTTTTGATGTGAAAGTTGTGTATTTGAATTAAAATATGGTATTTTTGAGGCAATATGGATTTCTGAGGTACATTGTAGCATTTTTGATGTGAAAGTTGGTATATTTGAATTAAAATATGGTATTTTTGAGGCAATATGGATTTCTGAGGTAAATTGTAGCATTTTTGATGTGAAAGTTGGTATATTTGAATTAAAATGTGGTGGCATTTTTGAGGCAATGTGGCATTTCTGAGGTACATTGTAGGATTTTTGATGTGAAAGTTGGTGTATTTGAATTAAATTATGGTATTTTTGAGCCAATATGGATTTCTGAGGTACATTGTAGCATTTTTGATGTGAAAGTTGGTATATTTGAATTAAAATATGGTATTTTTGAGGCAATATGGATTTCTGAGGTACATTGTAGGCATTTTTGATGTGAAAGTTGGTGTATTTGAATTAAAATATGGTATTTTTGAGCCAATATGGATTTCTGAGGTACATTGTAGGATTTTTGATGTGAAAGTTGGTATATTTGAATTAAAATATGGCATTTTTGAGGCAATATGGATTTCTGAGGTACATTGTAGGATTTTTGATGTGAAAGTTGGTATATTTGAATTAAAATATGGTATTTTTGAGGGAATATGGCATTTCTGAGGTACATTGTAGCATTTTTGATGTGAAAGTTGGTATATTTGAATTAAAATATGGTATTTTTGAGGGAATATGGCATTTCTGAGGTACATTGTAGCATTTTTGATGTGAAAGTTGGTATATTTGAATTAAAATATGGTATTTTTGAGGGAATATGGCATTTCTGAGGTATAGAGTAGCATTTTTGATGTGAAAGTTGGTATATTTGAATTAAAATATGGTATTTTTGAGGGAATATGGCATTTCTGAGGTACATTGTAGGATTTTTGATGTGAAAGTTGGTATATTTGAATTAAAATATGGTATTTTTGAGGCAATATGGAATTTCTGAGGTAAAAGTTGTCATCTTTGAAGTAGAGTGTGGTGGTTTCGAATTTAAATGTGGCATTTTTGAGGCAATATGGCAAATCTGAGGTACATTGTAGGATTTTTGATGTGAAAGTTGGTATATTTGAATTAAAATATGGTATTTTTGAGCCAATATGGATTTCTGAGGTGAAGTGTAGCATTTTTGATGTGAAAGTTGGTGTATTTGAATTAAAATATGGTATTTTAGAGGGAATATGGCATTTCTGAGGTACATTGTAGGATTTTTTATGTGAAAGTTGGTATATTTGAATTAAAATATGGTATTTTTGAGCCAATATGGATTTCTGAGGTACATTGTAGGATTTTTGATGTGAAAGTTGGTATATTTGAATTAAAATATAGTATTTTTGAGGCAATATGGATTTCTGAGGGACATTGTAGCATTTTTGATGTGAAAGTTGGTATATTTGAATTAAAATATGGTATTTTTGAGCCAATATGGATTTCTGAGGTGAAGAGTAGCATTTTTGATGTGAAAGTTGGTATATTTGAATTAAAATATGGTATTTTAGAGGGAATATGGCATTTCTGAGGTACATTGTAGGATTTTTGATGTGAAAGTTGGTATATTTGAATTAAAATGTCGCATTTTTGAGCCAATATGGATTTCTGAGGTACATTGTAGCATTTTTGATGTGAAAGTTGGTATATTTGAATTAAAATATGGTATTTTTGAGGGAATATGGCATTTCTGAGGTACATTGTAGGATTTTTGATGTGAAAGTTGGTATATTTGAATTAAAATATGGTATTTTTGAGGCAATATGGATTTCTGAGGTACATTGTAGCATTTTTGATGTGAAAGTTGGTATATTTGAATTAAAATATGGTATTTTTGAGGCAATATGGATTTCTGAGGTACATTGTAGCATTTTTTATGTGAAGTTGGTATATTTGAATTAAAATGTGGTATTTTTGAGGCAATGTGGCATTTCTGAGGTAAAGTGTAGCATTTTTGATGTGAAAGTTGGTATATTTGAATTAAAATATGGTATTTTTGAGCCAATATGGATTTCTGAGGTAAACTGTAGCATTTTTTATGTGAAAGTTGGTATATTTGAATTAAAATATGGTATTTTAGAGGGAATATGGCATTTCTGAGGTACATTGTAGGATTTTTGATGTGAAAGTTGGTATATTTGAATTAAAATATAGTATTTTTGAGCCAATATGGATTTCTGAAGTACATTGTAGCATTTTTGATGTGAAAGTTGGTATATTTGAATTAAAATATAGTATTTTTGAGGCAATATGGATTTCTGAGGTACATTGTAGCATTTTTGATGTGAAAGTTGGTATATGTGAATTAAAATATAGTTTTTTTGAGGCAATATGGATTTCTGAGGTACATTGTAGCATTTTTGATGTGAAAGTTGGTATATGTGAATTAAAATATAGTATTTTTGAGGCATTATGGATTTCTGAGGTAAATTGTAGCATTTTTGATGTGAAAGTTGTGTATTTGAATTAAAATATGGTATTTTTGAGGCAATATGGATTTCTGAGGTACATTGTAGCATTTTTGATGTGAAAGTTGGTATATTTGAATTAAAATATGGTATTTTTGAGGCAATATGGATTTCTGAGGTAAATTGTAGCATTTTTGATGTGAAAGTTGGTATATTTGAATTAAAATGTGGCATTTTTGAGGCAATATGGATTTCTGAGGTACATTGTAGCATTTTTGATGTGAAAGTTGGTATATGTGAATTAAAATATAGTATTTTTGAGGCATTATGGATTTCTGAGGTAAATTGTAGCATTTTTGATGTGAAAGTTGTGTATTTGAATTAAAATATGGTATTTTTGAGGCAATATGGATTTCTGAGGTACATTGTAGCATTTTTGATGTGAAAGTTGGTATATTTGAATTAAAATATGGTATTTTTGAGGCAATATGGATTTCTGAGGTAAATTGTAGCATTTTTGATGTGAAAGTTGGTATATTTGAATTAAAATGTGGCATTTTTGAGGCAATATGGATTTCTGAGGTACATTGTAGCATTTTTGATGTGAAAGTTTTTGTTTTTGAATTAAAATATGGTATTTTTGAGGCAATATGGATTTCTGAGGTACACTGTAGGATTTTTGATGTGAAATTTGGTGTATTTGAAATAAAATATGGTATTTTTGAGGGCAATATGGATTTCTGAGCTAAAGTGTAGCATTTTTGATGTGAAAGTTGGTATATTTGAATTAAAATGTGGTATTTTTGAGCCAATATGGATTTCTGAGGTACATTGTAGCATTTTTGATGTGAAAGTTGGTTATATTTGAATTAAAATGTGGTATTTTTGAGCCAATATGGATTTCTGAGGTACATTGTAGCATTTTTGATGTGAAAGTTGGTATATTTGAATTAAAAAATGGTATTTTTGAGGCAATATGGATTTCTGAGGTACATTGTAGCATTTTTGATGTGAAAGTTGGTATATGTGAATTAAAATATGGTATTTTTGAGGCAATATGGATTTCTGAGGTACATTGTAGCATTTTTGATGTGAAAGTTGGTATATTTGAATTAAAATATGGCATTTTTGAGCCAATATGGATTTCTGAGGTAAATTGTAGCTTTTTTGATGTGAAAGTTGGTATATTTGAATTGAAATATGGTATTTTTGAGGCAATATGGATTTCTGAGGTACATTGTAGCATTTTTGATGTGAAAGTTGGTATATGTGAATTAAAATATAGTATTTTTGAGGCAATATGGATTTCTGAGGTACATTGTAGCATTTTTGATGTGAAAGTTGGTGTATTTGAATTAAAATATGGTATTTTTGAGGCAATATGGATTTCTGAGGTACATTGTAGCATTTTTGATGTGAAAGTTGGTATATGTGAATTAAAATATAGTTTTTTTGAGGCAATATGGATTTCTGAGGTACATTGTAGCATTTTTGATGTGAAAGTTGGTGTATTTGAATTAAAATATGGTATTTTTGAGGCAATATGGATTTCTGAGGTACATTGTAGCATTTTTGATGTGAAAGTTGGTATATGTGAATTAAAATATTGTATTTTTTGAGGCATTATGGATTTCTGAGGTAAATTGTAGCATTTTTGATGTGAAAGTTGTGTATTTGAATTAAAATATGGTATTTTTGAGGCAATATGGATTTCTGAGGTACATTGTAGCATTTTTGATGTGAAAGTTGGTATATTTGAATTAAAATATGGTATTTTTGAGGCAATATGGATTTCTGAGGTAAATTGTAGCATTTTTGATGTGAAAGTTGTATATTTGAATTAAAATGTACCATTTTTGAGCCAATATGGATTTCTGAGGTACATTGTAGCATTTTTGATGTGAAAGTTTTTGTTTTTGAATTAAAATATGGTATTTTTGAGGCAATATGGATTTCTGAGGTACACTGTAGGATTTTTGATGTGAAATTTGGTGTATTTGAAATAAAATATGGTATTTTTGAGGCAATATGGCATTTCTGAGGTAAAAGTTGTCATCTTTGAAGTAGAGTGTGGTGGTTTCGAATTTAAATGTGGCATTTTTGAGGCATTATGGCATTTCTGAGGTACATTGTAGGATTTTTGATGTGAAAGTTGGTATATTTGAATTAAAATATGGTATTTTTGAGGCAATATGGATTTCTGAGCTAAAGTGTAGCATTTTTGATGTGAAACTTGGTATATTTGAATTAAAATGTGGTATTTTTGAGCCAATATGGATTTCTGAGGTACATTGTAGCATTTTTGATGTGAAAGTTGGTATATTTGAATTAAAATGTGGCATTTTTGAGGCAATATGGATTTCTGAGGTAAATTGTAGCATTTTTGATGTGAAAGTTGGTGTATTTGAATTAAAATATGGTATTTTTGAGGCAATATGGGATTTCTGAGGTACATTGTAGCATTTTTGATGTGAAAGTTGGTATATTTGAATTAAAATGTGGTATTTTTGAGGCAATATGGATTTCTGAGGTACATTGTAGCATTTTTGATGTGAAAGTTGGTATATTTGAATTAAAATATGGTATTTTTGAGGCAATATGGATTTCTGAGGTACATTGTAGCATTTTTGATGTGAAAGTTGGTGTATTTGAATTAAAATATGGTATTTTTGAGGCAATATGGCATTTCTGAGGTACATTGTAGGATTTTTGATGTGAAATTTGGTGTATTTGAAATAAAATATGGTATTTTTGAGGCAATATGGCATTTCTGAGGTAAAAGTTGTCATCTTTGAAGTAGAGTGTGGTGGTTTCGAATTTAAATGTGGCATTTTTGAGGCATTATGGCATTTCTGAGGTACATTGTAGGATTTTTGATGTGAAAGTTGGTGTATTTGAATTAAGATATGGTATTTTTGAGGCAATATGGATTTCTGAGGTACATTGTAGCATTTTTGATGTGAAAGTTGGTATATTTGAATTAAAATGTGGCATTTTTGAGGCAATATGGATTTCTGAGGTACATTGTAGCATTTTTGATGTGAAAGTTGGTGTATTTGAATTAAAATATGGTATTTTTGAGGCAATATGGATTTCAACTTTGAAGTAGAGTGTGGTGGTTTCAAATTAAAATGTGGCATATTCGAGGTGGCATTAGGTGTAGCATTTTTGATGTGAAAGTTGGTATATTTGAATTAAAATATGGTATTTTTGAGGCAATATGGATTTCTGAGGTACATTGTAGCATTTTTGATGTGAAAGTTGGTGTATTTGAATTAAAATATGGTATTTTTGAGGCAGTATGGGATTTCTGAGGTAAAATTTGGCATCTTTGAATTCGAATGTTCATTATGTGACGATCTCAATAGGCTACCAGACAGTCAGAAGCAGTTTTTACGGAGTCAAATTCGTGGATGTAGATGCTCAAAATTTGGGATGGGATTTACAATGCAGGGCAAGCTGCTTGCTTTGGGGTTATATTTCAAGAGCCCATCAGCTTATCGTTTTATGAGGAACAGTTTTCATTTACCATCAGAACGAACTCTGCAGTCTTTCATTGGTGGGTTTAACAACAGATGTGGATTTAAGAGTGACTGTCTTGTAGCCCTGCAGAAACGCATCGAGTCAATGACCACTTATGAGAAATAAATACTCTGTGCTTACTTTTAATGGTATGGCACTGAAGAACAAGTTACGGTATTTTGAGTCTAGTAATGTAGTTTCTGGTTTTGTTGATCTAGACGAGTTTGCAGAAAAGATTTCAAAGATCGCAAAACAGGCAGTACAATTTATGATTTGTGGAATTTCAAGCAGATGGAAACAGCCAGTGGGACTTTTTTTGGAGCACATACTATAAAAGTAGAAATGCTGAAGGAAATGATCCATCGGATTATAATACTACTGGAGGAGATTGGCCTGCGAGTTGTGGCTTTGGTTTGTGACCAAGAACCATCACATCGTGTCCTGTACAGCCTGCTTGGTGCTTCTGTGACTGAACCAAGGTTCCAGACAGCGAGTGGCACCAAAATGTTTGTGCTGTATGATGTTCCTCATCTTTTGAAGAACATCAGAAATAATCTTCTGAACTACGACATCACTACTGAATCAGGGGACATCATAGCATCGTTTGATGTGATTCGTCAAATGTATGAGCTGGAGAAGGGCAGCTGCCTACGTTTATGCCCAAAACTGACAGATGGCCATCTCAATCAATCTGAAGCCATTCAAGAAGATGAAGGTCAGTCTAGCCACACAAGTGCTAAGTTGCTACAGCTATATGAACATATGTCACCCTGAAGAAGTTAGATGTCTCTGCATTATCAACAGCTAATTTTGTCGAGCAAATTGACAAAATTTTTGATATATTAAATTCAAGAATCAACAAAATAAACCATAACTGCTAAATCTGATGATCAATTTCGCATGCTGGATGAAGCTACTGAATGGATATCATCGTGGAAGTTCAAGCACGTGACAAAGAATATAATTAAGTCAACATTGCCTTTTCAGCAGGGCCTTCTGCTGACCATTGGTGCCATTGACAAATTGTTCGCGATCAGCTGCAAGAGCATGGGTTTCAGTTTGTCTTAACATCACGATTTAATCAAGATATTGTGGAGAATTGGTTTTCATGCATCAGACAGGAAGGTCTGAACAAGACTCACATACTACACGGGAATATGAGTCAGCTGGCAGAGCAGTTTCTGTGAACTGGATGCTGGGAGTTACCAGTAAATCTTCTAACTCTGAAGCTGACTTTGATTATTTTGTTGGTGTTATGTCAGCTTTCAAGAGCCAGCAGATGAATGCTGGTAACTCCAGTGCGAAATCAGCATCATGTGTAACAATAGAAGGATTGCCAATGGAGGAGGTTGAAATATCTACTGATGTTAACAGAATGTCATCTGATAGCGAGGAACCTCAGCCATCTTCATCGAATGCTGCAAATTCTCCAGTTGTAATGGAAGAGTCAACTGAGCTGATGGATGAAAGTTTCGGTGCACTGATTGACTGGTCATCGACATTCCATGAACCCGACAGATGACAGTTTAGTTTGTTACCTGGCCGGATATGCAATGATGAAAGGCTATAAGCAACTCAACTGTCATCACTGTTCCACTGCCTATGAAACTTCAGTTGCACGACCTCAGGATGAACCGTGTACTTCGGGCGAACCACGTCTTGCATTTATTAAGCACAAAATGTTTGACTGGGCCAAGCATGGACTTTTGGCACTTTCGTGTGAACTTTATGAACTTACAGCAAACGTAGAGAAGGTGGTGCAGATGAACATTGAAACACTAATTCATGGACGAAACGTGAAGCAGAACTTGAAAGAATGTGTCTTTGCTGGTGTTGATGTTGAAAGTTACCACGTAGATTCAGTTTGTGAAAAGCACCAGAAACAGCAACGAGAATACCTGCTGAACTTGTTGCTTTGCATCAGTATTCACCATATCGTTCGCATCCGAAATCGTGAACTGCAGCAGCTTGATCAGACTCTTAAGCTCAACCGCAAAGCTAAGAAAGTCATGAACTGCTGACTGTATAAAATTGTGTTTGGGATTGGTTTTCATGCTTCTGTCGCCCTGATGACACTGATGTCCAGCACCTAAGGACCGTCTCAGTGAGCTGCATCAGTGACATCGCTGACTGGATGAAATGCAATCGGCTCCAGCTGAATTCATCCAAGTCAGAATTTCTCTGGTGTTCATCTTCACGTAGGGTGGCCAAATTAGACACTAGCCCTTTCTACATTGATGAATGTGCTGTTGAGCCAGCGACTGAGGTTCATGATCTCGGCCTCCTACTTAACAGTGATCTTTCAATGACATCACACATTACAGGACTTGTGAGGACCAGCTTCGCCATCCTGAGACAGCTAAGGTCTGTCTCTCGATCCCTCACAAACGACGTAATTTGCCTACTTATACAAAGTCTGGTACTAAGCCGAATTGACTACTGCAACATTGCTTTCGCTGGCTTGCCACAGTGCAGAACCCTTCGGCTTCAGGCAGTCATCAGCGCCGCCGCTCGTCTGGCCACTCGGACTAGCAAATCCGCCATGCTTCAGGACCAACTTCAGTGGCTAAGGATCGGCGAGCGCGTTAAATTCAATCTTTGTCTGCTTACGTACAAATGTCTGAACAACTGTGCACCACGCTATCTGCAGACAGCATCAGGCCGCTATCTGATGACCCCAACCGACGACTGCGATCATCAAAATCCGCCAATGTCTTTGTACCAGCAACTAAGACTAGAATGGGTGATCGGGCCTTTTGGGTCGCTGGTCCGCGTGCCTGGAACAGCCTTCCGGCATCCATTCAGCAGTCCAAAAGCGTCAACCTCTTTAAAAATCAGCTGAAATTCTATCTACTTCATAACTCTTAGTTCTTAAGCTGACTTTTGACTTTGTAAAGCACCCTAGAAGTAGCATGCTACTAACGATGCTATATAAATTGTCGTAATTACAATTACAGTGCGTGGTAGAATCTTTCATATTGTGGTAGCATATACTGGATGCTCACTATTTACGAACGATTTCATTTAATTGCTGTTGGTCCTGACTTCGAAAATTACTGATTTTTTCCAAGTATTAAATTCCTACCTAAGATTACTTGTTATATGGAAAAATATTTTTTATATATCCTAGCTAGTGCTTGTGCTTAATAACCTCTAATTATCCTCATCTACTGTCTTCTGTATTACAACTATAGATGTGCTCTAAGAATTGTTGCAAAAATTTGCATAGAATTTATACTAAAAATTGATTCAGTAAACTAAATATTCCTAAGAAACCTAAGAAATTCACTTCATTAATTGGTTTTCAACTTCTGTGTTAGATTACTGCTATCAACATAACAAATGAATATGTTGCGTTGTGTCTGTTTTACCTGGGCGCTGTAGAAATCTCGAGTGGATTGCAACCCCCTCCCCGAAGAACCCTCCTCCTTTATCCTGGCTTGGAACAGGCTCAGACTTCCTGCAAAGGTAGTGTGAGGCTGAGAAAATTCTGCACATTTTGTGGCATGCTAATATATCATATAAAACTCTAAGAGAAAGGACTGGACAAGAGAATATCTAGAGAATAGAGATCTATGATCTAGAGAACATTACGAGAAAGAGAAGAATTAAATGGATGGGTCATGTAAATCATATGGACAAAGACAGGCTAGCCAATTAACCAATGAACTGGATTTCTGTAGGAAACGGAAGAAGGGAAAACCAAGGAAGAACTGTCCAGAGACCATCAGAGACGACCTTGGATGTTTGAAGATGTAGTGGAAAAAGGCCGGAAGACTGACGTTCCACTGAGATGAATGGAGAACCTACGTCGCCTGATGTGCAGTCCTGCACAGGAAGGACTAAATCTAATATCTAATCATTATTAATATTATTTCTGCATTTATTAGTCGCCACTATATAATGGCTAACCATCAATCGATGGCGCCGAGCAATTGTGAGTGAAGGACTTGCTCAAGGTCCCTACACAGTAACCGTCTCAGGGGAGTTTCGAACCCGCACTCTCCGCGTTACAAGCCGAGCACTGTCTCCAATAGGCTACCGTGCCCCACCTTAGCATAAGTTGTTGCTCTCAGGCTTCAGTGGTTACTTTCAAACTCTACCAGAACCTCCTTATAAAAATGTCTTGTAATAATATGGATGGATGCGAACATAATTAAGAGATTAATGCACACGTTCTTAGCGGCAGCACGCGAATTTCTGAAAGCTTTTCTAACCCCTTGACCGCCAGGTGGCGCTTTCTGACCTATCTCTCTGTCTGACTCTTGGATCTTGACCTGGAACCGAACCCTTTTGCCTATCGATTTTGTTTTGACTGAGCGCCTGTGAATAAGCTGGTCCCCGCGGCGCGGCTTTCGTTGGGCGCTGTAGAAATCTTGGAATTACGATTACGATTAATTACACATTCCCGAGAGAGCTTCGCATACAGTAGGCCTATATGTGGTTGAAGGGCGTCTTATTTCACAGAACTATAATAGCAGGAGTATTATCGAGAGTTTAACGACATTTGTGACCACCAGGGCCATTTACAAAGACCAAAGAAATCAATAGAAGTGTAACGTAGTATCCGATTTCTCTACCGGTATTTAAATTAAAATTTCAAAAATTTTTCATCAGTACACAAAAGCTGTGACAAGAGGTCAGATTATTTTCTGTAATAAAGGTGTTGATCGTTACTAAACATATTTCCCTTTTAGATTTTCCCTTTGTGAAATTACATTAAATAACTTTATTCCCGAATTTTTATTATTAAAAAGGTAGTTCGATCCAGAGGAAACTCTTGGAATATATTGAGAAGTAAAAATAAATGTTTCCCGATCGCTTATGTACATGGATGCGTATGTATTAAAAAAATGTTTGACAGATATTCGCTAGATGGCAGTACGTTTTTAAAAAAGCCCACTAGATCACATTCTGGCATTTAGCTGCGTGAAACCTATATTTTACATGGCGTATTAACAGCTACCTTGCGTTGTACTGGTCTGACTGTCATTCTATCTCACTGACCGTGGTACTCCAGCTCTCTCTGTCCGTCTATTTATTTAATTGTCGCTCTGGTTCACTTTCATCTTCTACCAGTGCATAATATAGCCCTTCCAAAAGGATACATCGATAAAATAAAGCATATAGCACTAAATATAAATGAGGCTAATGTAGCAAACATAGCCTTACAGCACTCAGCATAGCACTTTGTTAGGCTTACATGCACAAATGTTCCCTTACTGCACTCAATATAACTCTGTGTGAGGCTTATATATTCAAACATACACATACAGAACTCATTATACCTCTTTGTGAGGCTTACATAGGCAAACACAAGTTTAAAGCACTTAATATATCTCTTTGTGAGTCCTATAGAGGCAAACATAGGCTGCTTATAGCACTAAATATAGCTCCTTTTGAGGCTTATGTAGCAAAGATAGCCTTACAGCACTCAATATAACTTGGCACGAGGCATATATGTTGAAACATAGGCTTATATCACTCTTTATAGCTCTCTTAGTGAATCTTATATAGGCAAACATAGGCTTATAGCACTCAATATAGCTCTTTGCAAGGCTTGTAGAAGCAAACTTAGGCCTATATTAGGTAACAAATGGTTCCTTATGGATTTGTATCCCACTGATTTGCTCACTTTGTGTAAGGTTTTGTCCGTTTTTAGGATTAACAAAAGAAGATGATTGAAAACTGCAGAATGAAAGTTTGATGGTACAAAGGCCACGGTAGCCAATTGATTGGCGCACATAAGCACAGCATCAGGAAATAGCTTACTACTTTGGCAGGGAGGGCAAAAACTTTCTTCAGCCCCTCCTAATGGCCTAAGAAAGTTTTTCTTAGTATTAAAGAGAAGCTTCAATAGCAGACAACAGTAACACATATAACACTGTTAACTTATACTACTTAGCACAGTAGTCGTGATGCTCTGTTATCCTGATATGCATATATGCAAACAGCATACGAGGCACGTATTAGTCGTGTGCAGCGACCTTGACAATTGTAATAACACTGAACAAACTGTCGGAAAAAGTACTCAAGGGAAAGTAAAGTAAACCCAACTTTAAGTATTTAAGTAAAAGTACTCAATTTCTTGTAAAAGAATGGAATGTGGAATGGTCAATACTGCATTTATTATAATTATAGACCTGTCTTTCATTCCAACTGTGAACTGTTATCCGAAGTTTAACGACATCTAATGGCATCAAAGGTCATTGACATCACCCTCTTCCGTCATCCAGGCTTGGGATTGGCACTACCTGACTAAAGCAGTAACCTAATTAAAACCATTATCCTAAACACTTCACAACTGGCTGTTATTTAAAATCATAACAGCCCTAATCAGTCCAATGAAGTGAAGACGGTGAAAGATCACAGGGGTGAATAGCCCATATCTTGTACTGCTCACCATTCCTCAGTTGTTGCCTCGCATCTTGCATGTCCATCATCACCTCTAGTCTGCCGTAGTATCAAAAGGTCACCTACTACCAGCCAAGTACACTAAGCTCTAGAGATACACCAACAACTACACCGGATGCTATGGCTTGTACAATTACTGTATTTCTTCAAGAAAATCTTTGACAGCTGCTAGCAGTTCAACATCTTTTGCCTCGTATTTATTGTTCATCTTAAACAGAACACTTGATGGTTTATCCGTCTCACACAAAAACAGTTTCTGTACCTTCTTTGGATTCGACTAACCTAGGAGAGAAACACGTCAAGTTTCTCTCAAACAATTATGGGGCTGCCTTATGTACCCCAGTATCTTGTTTACTTTAGGTTAAACTAGTACTGTTGTCAATTTTTTGGATCAATAAACCAAGAAGAATGCAATAAATGAAAATATTCTAAGCTAAGAAGGGAGTTGCATCTTTAGTAAATGGTTACAATGATTTGATTGTGTGACAAGACAAAAAAATGGCCTTTGTTAGCATTCAGTTATATCTGCAATCATTAAAATTATCCATTCATGCAATTCTATACGCTTGCACGGAGGGTCACACTGCACCAAAAGAAAGTGGCATATGTCCGTTTTGAAACAGCTATGGCATATCTTTTCCCCTTCTGATGTGTTTGGGTAAGAAAAGGTCAGCAACTGGACTTTTAGTAACAACTGGATGCCAACAAAATTTTCTATCACTTTCTTCAGTCTTGCAGAACATCGAATATTGATTCATTTGTAGTCTTCAAAATTTCTGATGACCATATTTTGCTCACCCCTCAGCCTGTTTGCAAACTGTTTTGGTCATTTAACGATATAACAGTGTTGTCAAGACTTCGACTCTCTTAGTCCAATTCTAACTGATGCCACTGATACTCATTTGAAGTTATTCATTAATTTTTGCATCCAAATTAGCACCAAAATATTCATAATACCACAAAATGTCAAAGTTATGTGGCGATTGTTGTTGTTAAAATGCAGACTTTATAAGCAGTCACTGAAAAACAATAGGACTAGGCCAACTATAATCAAGTTTAAAAATTTTAAATATTACACTTCGTATGATGGTGTTTGTAGGATTAAATTGTTTCTTCTTTACTCAAGAACAGCTCTGAAAAGTACATCATAACATGGTTAAAAATTTTACAGTTTGATGTTAAAATCTTTGCTATTTGTTATGTATGAATATCATGTATGCACATATATGCAATGTACGAATGCACACATTTTTGTTAGTAATTATCCGAGTATTTGAGTTGCGCTTTTTGATGACCTCTAAAAAGTGCTGTGGAGATGGTAGTGTATCAGATCAAAGACGTGCTGCTAAGGAAGGAATTGAATGCAAGGCAGGATTTTTTGGCCGCTTTGTTACGAAGTGGCGATCATCTTCGGTTCGCTCAGGAAGCTGATCGCTGGTCTACACCTGTTGTTCCTTGTCTGGCTCTGCTGTTCCTTGTGTTGCATCCGAATGTCTTCCTTTCAACTGCGTGGAGCTGGCAGCGGCGAGATTTCGCATGGATTGCAGTAAGTCAGCTGCACGGTTCCAGCGCATTGCTTCTGAAGATTCTTTGGTGAATATCTGAAAATAACGGCCAAGTACACCAACATGATAATCTAATCTAATGACTTTTACAGAGTCCTTATCAAAATGCCCAAGGCATCAATCGATGGTCCTTTCAAATGAAATCTGATTATCTGATGAAGAAGCCAGGTTGAAATCCGATAGGTCAGGAAAACTTGAAGTCAGGCTATGGGTGGTAAAGAAGTTGAAACAGATGAATCTTAAGTTTAGACCTGAATGACATCAAAGAACTGACAGAACGAACAGAACCAGGCAGCGAATAAAAGGCAAAGGTAAAGATAAAGATAATGCAGACATTTACTAGCCTCTGCAGAAACTCATCGATCTACAGCCATGCAAGAGACTTCTGTCACTGAAATGTTGAAGCTTCAGCTAACTATGCTCCTATTCTCACTGGCTTTTAACGACTATACAATGCAGGTCACAATTGGTTTAAGTGGTGCATTAGAAGTGTTTTTTTTGTATCAGTATATGTGTCCGTATGTGTGTATGTGAAAGAAAGTGTATGTGTATATATCTTTGTATGTATAATATTCCTGTATTTGTCTTTTTTACATCAGAAACAATTCAGAAACAAAAATGACTAACCGACAGATTTTGCAGACTCGAGCTGTAAGTATCACAAGCCACACTAGGATGGCCCCAGCAACAATAAGCCGCAAAGACCAGCACAGTGGGTAGACCTGCAAAGACAAACCAAGTATTCTGTTCTCTGTGCTATTTAATCTCTAATCTGTCTAAACTAATGACTTCTATAGCGCCGTTATCATAATGCCAAGGCATCAATCAATGGTCGCTTCAAGTCAAAATTGCAATCCAAAATCATAATCCATTGAAGAACCTGGGATATCCCACAACCTTATTAGTTTTCACCAATTCCAAAGTTGACTTACAAGCACTGATAAGCTAAATCCGTTCAACAGATACACTGAACAATTTCTAATAAGCTGAAAAGCATATAACTATGATTAAATGAAAAATTATGTACGAAGAACCATTGACTTAAGCCAGGATGTAAGCAGTAACACATGCTGTTCCACCACAAGCAGCTCAAGCAACAGTTTCACCCGATCTTAAGTGGCACCTTTCATATCTGTTAGACGGCCAGGTTTAGTGCCTTTGTGAGATTTCTTCAATATCCCATATAAATAGCCAGATACATACATACGTAAGTAAGTAAGTAAGTAAGCAAACAGGTATGTTATCTTTATTACTGTGAAACAGACGCCCACACTTAACAAGCTAGAATGCACACAAAACAGTAAAAAAAGAAGCATAATGTCAGAACAAGCAAATGGTGCAGCATGACAGTTCAAAAAATCGAACTCTACTACACATTTCGAGTGAAAACTAACAGCATTTGAAGTACAGCATTCCTAGAAACTATTGTTATTCAAGAACTTTATTATTTCATCGTGACTGAATTGTAAAAAATTTTGCGTTGCAGCATATACTGTACATGCATTTGGATGTATGATACTTCTTCTAGTAACTCACCATATTTCCAGAACTGGCTTCATTGGTGCTGCTTGGGAAGGCAGTGCTCTTCCTCAGCTGTGCAGTCATCGATGGCACTCCTGCAGGTTCCAAAGTTCTGATCAGAGTTAGCAAGTTGGATGCTAAACCAGATGCTAGTGATTCAGTCGCTATAGCAGAAGAAGGCGAACTGGTTGCGGATTTTCTGGTAGTTGTGGTGGCACAGTTGGTAGTAGAAGTGCGTGTTGGAGACGTGGGAGAAGTCTTTGTGGTGGTAGAGGTTGGTGTTCTTGTCATGGTAGTGGTGGCTACTGCAGAAGTGCATGTGGGAGAGGCTTAGTGATGGTTCACCTTGGCCTTCTAACTGTGGTAGTGGTGGTTATCCTTGTGGTGGTAAATGCTGCAATCTGTCATGAATAACATCAAACATTTTTGTTATAGATGTTTCACAGTTGGTTTTGTCAATGTTCATTATGATTTTCATTTGGACCTCAAGCAGTATGTATGTATGTATGTATGTATATATGTATGTATGTATGTATGTATTTATTTGTATGTATGTATGTATGCATGTATGTACGTATTTATTTGTGTATGTATGTATGTATGCATGTATGTATTTATTTGTGTGTATGTATGTATGTATGTATGTATGTATTTATTTGTGTGTGTATGTATGTATGTATGTATCCATACACTTAACATAGCACCTTTAAAGTACATCTCAGAAGTGCTGTAAACAGTCGAATATTTTCTGATTTCATTTATTCCGTAAGATCAGATCATACCAGGTTTTACCAAGTTATAAACTTCCTGAAACTGACTATCAACAATACATTGAAAATTATACCCTACAATGTGTCACAATCAGACACAGTTTTCAGAAGTCTCTGCAGGTTCCCCATAAGTTAAACGATAAGTCAGAAAATGTAAATGGTATGATAAGGTAAGATAATTATTCACCTCTTCACCCTCTTTAAACAATAGTTCTTTAGGGGCGTGGTTCTGATATTGAAAGATTCTGGCTACAGTGCAGACATTGCAATCTTGAGCCATCTGAAACCTGAGCAACCTTTCCTTAATCGAAATTGTATTAGTAAACTTCTCATAATTGTAAAATTGTAAATTTCTAAAGCATCACTTTAGAACTAAGCACAGACTCACGAGTATTGGGTTAGGTCAGATCTTGAGGCATTGCCCAGAAATACTGCGTAATGAAGAAGACCCAACTGTCGTGAGACCAGCGAGGATTGTGGACTGCAAGCCTAAAACAGAGGTTATCAGTTCTTAGGACACACCGGGTTCGAACCCCCGATGCTGAGGTGAAAGAAAACACAATAACCAGCTGCCACAGTATGAATGTATGCACATATGTATCTGACCATTTGAACAGCGCATTTTAGGAACCTCATGAGGGTGCTAAACAACAGTGCCACTCGATGATATGTGATTACAGTTTCAGAAAAACTTGAGCATTCTACTGCTGCTGTTAGGACTTAGTGACCTGATACTGATTAAATGACTGTAAATGTAATGTAAATATAATGTCCAAAATTTCAGTGCCACACAAAATCTGCGACAGGGAGACCAGCTGAATCAATGGCACTGCATCAAATCAAGTCCTGAAGAGCCACGTTGTTGAGATTAGTTTCGGTGCCAGGTCAGAATTCACGGTTCAAACGGCAAAATTTTTAGTAGGCCTACATAAACAAATCCAGATCATGCCAAGTTTTATTCTTACAAAGGCTGTAGAGGAAAGCATTCTTAGATGTACACATGCGATTACTTCTACATAAAGTCAAAAAAGGTCCTTCTACTCACACAGCTGCCAAAAGAACTGCAACTCTCTAGAGGAGGTCGAATTCGTCCGGTATATATCACGGTTACTACTGGTGGAAGAGACCAAGCATTCGGGCGAAGTGTCGTCCTGAAAATTCGAACTACACTTGGATTCGGTCATTTCAAATGATTTGCCAGAAACTAAAATGAACCAAATGAAATCAAATCAGTCTCTAAATAAACGTTCGTTTTCACACAACACTAGCAAAATAGGTTCAAGGTTAAATTGTAGAAATCCTAAATCAAAAACTTGAGATTTCTACAGCATCCAATGAAAGCTAAGTCGCCGGGCCCAGCCTATTCACAGGCACTCAGTCAAAACAAAATCGTTAGGCAGGAAGGGTTCGGTTCCAAGTCAAGATCAGAAAGTTGGACTGGCAGACAGTCAGACTGCTAAGGTGGACAGTGCTTGGAATAGGAGCAGTAAGATAGATAAGGGGAAGAGGTGGAATCAGGACACAATCAGGCTAAGAGGAGTGTTTTAATTCTGATTAAGACAACTGCATAGAGATGGCAAGGGGTAAAGCGTGGGTGAGTTTGAATGATTAGTCAGATAATTGTCGTAATTCTGGTGGGAGCTTGTTTCAGAAGGGTGGAGTAGCTATGGCTATGAAGCAATTTTCAACTGCTAATGATGAGGTGACAATGATTCGAAGATTGTTACTAATATTTCTACCAACGTGCACATGATTCCTTGTCATTCCTCATTCTCAATGCCCTGCAGTCCTCAAACTTGAATGTGATGTGAACTATAACTCAGGGTGGTGGGACATTGGAAGCTTGCCACAGGTGGTTTCTCCTATCTGGACATTGTTTCCATCCTAATGCTATTAATGAACATCATTTAAACTTGTGGAGACAGCAGCTCTGATTAGTTCTTCTCAAAGAAACACCATAATAATGTCCAAGGAATCAGCAGATGGTCACTTCAAGTGAAATCGTAATTAAAAACCATAACCTGTTGTTGAAGCCAGGTCAAGTTCTGATAGATCAGAGAAACCAGAAGTCAGGCTACAGTGGCTAAGCAAATATGAAACAGCCAAAGGTGTCTGTCACATTGACTTTAAATGAGACATTGACCCACATTCCATGGAAATATTATTATTTTTCACCTGTCCATTTATGGTGTGCCGTAACATCTTGGATAAACGCAAGGTCACATTGCAGTAGTCACACAAACCAACACTTAAAATATACAAAACTGTCCACCCATACTTTTTACAAAGTCGAGAATCAGATGGTGAAAAAGTCATGATCATACAAAGAACTGTTTTACTGTGAAATCTCAAAGCTGACACAATATTAAACAATGAAGGTGAAATCGCTGCCTAACTTGATGACTTGCCATCAAATGATATCTGTTGACAAACAGAACTTGCATCACTTCAGGATATGGTGATCCAGCAACAAATTTTAAGTCGGTTCCCTTTCGTATGACGAAAGCGTGAGTTTTGCGTGATCAGTTGTTCCTGGGCCACAAAACAATCAGATAACGACAACAGCAATTACTAAATTAATAAGATTATTAAAACTATGTTAATATGCTCAAAGTTACTTGCTTACGCAACATAGCCTGGCTTCTGGTTTCCCTGACCCACCTGAATTTGACTCGGCTTCTCCAACAGTATATAATTTTTTGTTGTGATTTTGACTTGAAGCGACCATCGACTGATGCCTTGAGCATTATGATAACGGCGCTATAGAAGTCATTACACTAGATTAGATCAGATATTCAGATTAGTGAATCTGAGGCAAAGCAACAGCAATTGCGATACTGACAATAACATTAAAAGGAAAAACAACAGTAACTGTAATAATGATAGTCATAATAATAGTAAGAGTAACACTAACAGTAACAGTAATAGTTACAGTAACAGTAATGATAACCATAACACTAGCAGTAACAGTAACAGCAATAGTAATGGTCGATTATGACAACATAAACATACCGGTGAAACTCTTTGCATATGCCCAGTACCAACCAGTGGCTTAGATCAATGGTGCAATTGGCTCCCATCCACAGAGTCTGAGGACTCAAACTGAAGTAGCCAACTGCATTTTCATAAGCTGCGTGAAGATGATATTTGTGGGTATAGACAAAGCGGCTCCAATTTTGCTGCACCACAGCTGGCAACGGACCATGACGGAGCCACTGAAGGATCCGGTTGAGTGAAGCATGACAACCCTCCCTCGTACAAGGGCAAGCAACGTCTATTCGATGATGAATTCAAATAGTGCAGGAGCAGTAGTAGCACGTAACCTGTGAATATACAAAAGATAATAATTGTATAATGTTTGTGTGGTTCTAATACAATCATGCAGAACATTTACAAATCAAGAAGTTAGTTATGAGCAGATCCTGGAGAGTATCTTGCATCCTATTTCCGAATAAACATGTAGGTGTTTCCTGGAAGGTGTTTATTTTAATTCACTGGATGAAAGGACACTTACAGAAGCCACGCCTATAATTGACGTCACTGACGGCGGTTACACCAACATCGCCGGAAATACACACGCCAATATGCCAGGTCAAAAAGCAGTCACCGATATCATAAGTCTACCGAAAGTTCTATTAGGGAAGTTCGGGTGCGAAATTAATACGGGCCATTCCACGATTTTGAGCATCGACAAGGCATCAGGTAGTCTTCATAGAAAAGGTCCCATTGTTAAATATACAACTTAATCCCCTACACCGAAATTACCATCATAGTGTCGCGGATTCTGACAACTGCCATGCGACTGGCAATAAATATAGGCCTAATTCCACGTTTGTGGCTTTTGCTTTAATCAAGCGGACATCGAGTGCAGCGGCACTACCCCCAAAAAATTATTCAGAATATTGATCAGCTATGCAATCTAAATTACTGAAATGGCTTATACAACGCAGACATTGGATGTCGCGGTACTTCCTAAAAATCGTTCAAGAAAACACTGAAATAGTTCGACCTACTCTCGCTGTATTGACTTACTGAGCGTGAATTTAGCAACAATCTATCAAAAACATCGTTCAAGAAAGCTTTCAACTACAAGTAAGCTAGCATCCTGCAATTGCTATAGGATCCAACAATGAACAAATATTACTCACAAACGATATGATCTGAACTAATCCTATTCACAAAATCAAATGTTGCACAAATGTCCCGGTTGCTTTCAACATCGTTTTAATAACGCTAAACGAGAAGTTTACTGGCGCCACCTGCCGATGGAAAAATTTCTAGCACTGAGGGTGGATTCATTGTTCATAACGCACTCTAACATCGATTAGGTTGGCGAGGACTAATCGTATTCGTAATCGTAATCTTGAGATTTCTACAGCGCCCAACGAAAGCTAAGTCGCGGGAACCAGCTTATTCACAGGCGCTCAGTCAAAACAAACTCGCTAGGCAAAAGGGTTAGGTTCCATGTCAAGATCCAGAAGTCAGTCAATGCATTCAGGAGGTACTTTGAGGGCGTTATATAAATGCACCACTGCATTGCATTATATTATAATACATTACTAGATGTCAGAATTAGAAGATTTAGATCTGCGCTGGTGGTGTTTATTTCTTACGAAAACACGGAAAATAAATTTTGAACTGAAATTAACCACGAAAATGGTGACAATTTGTTTTATTTGTGGTGAAATTTCAGCTGTGCCCACGTCATATGATAAGAACCAACAGACTAGGCTAAGTATTACTGCGTCATAAAGACAGACAGACACATACATACAGACATAGACATACATAGACTGATACAAACATACATAGACAGACAGATGTAAACAGAAATATAAATTACAAACACAAAAAGACATACATCGGCAGACACACAGACACAGAAATACACAGACAGATAGACATAGACACAGGCACTCACAGGCACACGCGGGCACGCATAAGGAACGACAGAGAAATACCTGGCCAGAATGACAGACAGTAGAGGGAGCTGTTAAAACGTCGTGTATAGGAAACGCGTAACGAATGCCAGGGTTTTAAAACTGTTCTGCCACCTATCGATTGCAAGTGAAACATTTCCAATAGACACGTCCATTTACAACAAGATATTATAAAAGTTATGATTTTACTTGTACTTAGTTTACTTTTGGCGAAGCGACGTTTATTATTAATTTAGAAAAATGGGGCATTAAATGAGATGAAATAATTTTACAAAGAAAAAATTTAAAAGGGGGTAACTATGTTCATATGTTTGATAAATGTTTGGAAAATTGACACCTCTGTTAAATAGATTAAACTGACTGTGCTGTGAGTAAGCTGGTTCCAGTTACTTAGATTTCTATATGCACATTAAAGTCTCTAGTTTACGATTACAGTTACGATATTGTTACTGTTATTATGCTGTTTTGGGGTATGTAACGCAAGTCAACTGTAGAACCGAGCCATGCCTATGGCTACAGAAACTGTAAGATAAGGTAAAATAAGGTAAGATACTGTACGGTAAAGCCATACAGTACGGTAAAGCCAAAGGTAATAGTGATATTAATCTCAAGCGCCTTTGCGAGGTCTTAGGCGCTGCATAAATCTTCACACACACACACACACACACACACACACACACACACACACACACACACACACACACACACACACACACACACACACACACACACACACACACACACACACTTAGGGTAAACAAATATCGTTGCAAATTCTTAGCTGGTGTATATGTATTCTAGGCAGTCATGATAAAATTCTGAATGTATACGCCTGCAAAACAGAAGTAATTTCTAAATATTAGACATTTCTTTAAAATAAATTTGATTTCAACAACGACAAAATCATGAAAACGCGTTTTTGTAGTATTTTCACTTGCATCAGCATGATCGGTTAGCTATCAAGACAATTAATGTAGCGCCTTTTGACTACCTAACAAAATCGCTGCCAACCCAAGCCAAATGCAGTTAAGGTCCGTAATCGTAATCGTAATCTCGAGATTTCTACAGCGCCCAACGAAAGCTAAGGCGCGGGAACCAGCTTATTCACAGGCGCTCAGTCAAAACAAAACCGATAGGCAAAAGGGTTCCGGTAAGCAAACAGGGCTGAGATAAGTAGAGAAGGAGGTCGGGTGGCAGTGAAGACGCTGAGCCCAACTGGCGCATTTCCGTCCAGAGTTGACAGTCCACCCATATTCATTCGTTTTCCACCTATAATTCATAACATGTGAAATTGTTTCAAAGACTGCACATAATTATTATAATATTCAGATTATATGACAGCAGATCTGTATTCTTAATATATCCAGATAATGCTTCAATGGACTGATTTTCTGGATATTGACTTGACTGCGGCTGAATTTGGTGCTCCATTGTTTCATACCTTGTGCATTATACACCGGCGCCATAGAAGTCTTGAATTTGATGTCTGGTGCACAGTGTGAAGTTTAAAGTTTATTGTCTAGCAGGGGCTATTAAACTTTGAACCACAGAGACTGACAGACAAAAGAATACAGGCAGACAAACGAAGACAAACACACAAACATTACAAGACAAACATACAGACAATTACACAAAAGACACACAAGCAGACACATCCAGACACAACAGACAGATAAGTGAGACAAGTAGAACAGAGACAGAATGAGTGAGAACCACAGAGAGCAGCCTTTGTTAGTTAAGACAGACAGACAGACAGACAGACAGACAGACAGACAGACAGACAGACAGACAGACAGACAGACAGACAGACAGACAGACAGACAGACAGACAGACAGACAGACAGACAGACAGACAGACAGACAGACAGACAGACAGACAGACAGACAGACAGACAGACAGACAGACAGACAGACAGACAGACAGACAGACAGACAGACAGACAGACAGACAGACAGACAGACAGACAGACAGACAGACAGACAGACAGACAGACAGACAGACAGACAGACAGACAGACAGACAGACAGACAGACAGACAGACAGACAGACAGACAGACAGACAGACAGACAGACAGACAGACAGACAGACAGACAGACAGACAGACAGACAGACAGACAGACAGACAGACAGACAGACAGACAGACAGACAGACAGACAGACAGACAGACAGACAGACAGACAGACAGCACGTTTTCAAAAGCCATTAGACAGACAGACATTGACAGAAACTGACAGAAGGGAGAAAGTGAGCGAGGTACACAGACAGATGAGGTAAAATACAGGATAAACAGACTGTTATCACGCCTCCTTGTATGGATTCGTGTGTCGAATTTGATCTAATAGCTTTTAAAAACGTGCTGCCATCTGGCGAATTGAATTGAATCATTTTGGCTCTGGTTTTGGCGAAATTAAGCCTCAGTCAGTTTATGCGATCATTTTCAAACCCGATGCTTTTGTTACAGATTACATTACTATCTTATAAAATAGCAAAAATATGGAAAAACGTATGTCATGCCCTTTAGTCATTTGTGAGAAGGTCTTCTATATGTTTTCTGTTCTATTGGAACAGCAGACGGCTGCGAACGGACTTCACCTGTCAGCATAGTTCCCCTTAAGTTGATCTATATACAGATCTCCCATTACATTACTACTCGTTCATTTACCCAAAATAATACAGGGTCGATATTATTACACGTTGTTTTATTACATTAAAGATTAAAATAATTATTGGGCGGCCGACATCTGAGTAGCAATAATGGGCCCCACAAGGACCAATTCGCTGATTGTGGTGTCGATTCGTACCAAACGTTGAGCGAACGCGTCTTTCGCCTTCCCACTTTTCCTCCGTACTTCAGCCTATTTTATGCTCCAAATTTTAACTAATAAAAGCGGGATTTGACACGGAGAAAAATTCTCGAACTTAAGTGCAAAAGAAAGCATTCTATCACGATCGCTGTCTTGTATAGATTCACGCGAAATCGAACCAAATTTTCATTTGTAGTCACTAGATCGCAGCACGTTTTTAAAACAGCCCATTATGCGAAATTCTACATTTGTTACATTAATCCTAGCGTACACGACAGCGCCTGTTCACACAGTCAGTCTGTCCGTATCTCCGTCGGTCAGTCTGTCTGTGCGTCTTTCTATGTCTCCTATCTTTTTGTTAATCTCACTCCCCTCTAGCGACCTATGCTTTAAATAAGCACACACTGACCTGCACACTGCGCTGGCTCCCCGACGATGACACACGATCGCATTCAAGATCCTCCTCAAGGTACGAGTGACTCTAGTCAGCTGGGTCAACGATCTCTGAGTTCATCTGCCTCTGGGACCTGATGGTCTCGTGCGATGCGGGCAGATCGTGTTTTCTCGTTTACTGGACCGTCTTTCTGGAACAATCTTCCTCCGAAAATACATACTTTACATAAAGAGAAAGCCCAAGAAACAGTTTCAACCAACACTAAAACACATCTTTTATATGTTTTACATAGCCATGTTATAGCGCGTTTATGAGGTTCTTTAAAGGCGCTATGTAAATAGCCATATACATCAATGGCCTACATGCGTACAGTACGTTGTTTGGTAGACGAATAGAGGGTGAGGGAGAAGACTGGCCACTCGCCCTCATATACCGAGGCTAAGGAAATTGAAGTCGCTAACACTTCATATCTATGGCCCTCTGTCATGGCCCGCGTTAAGGGACATCTTCGACGTTAGACAGTCCGTCGATTGTCGACATTTCCTTCACTTTCGCCGGGGCTCCCCTTCGTCTGGATATTCTGAAGGGATACTAGGCCTATCTAAATGCTCTGAATGCATAAACGAACGAACGAACGAATCTGCTTTTTTAAACTATGTACGTAATCATTCTATTCCAATTATAGCAAGTATTGCACACGCTACTTACTTACTTTCTTTAGACTATCGCACGCATCATCATCATCATCATCATCATCACTATCATCATTTATGTAGGCCTAACACATAATCGTTGCTTGAAAATTTGAACACGTGCACCCATCCATACAAGCAACCGCTATTTGCCTGTAGCGTGAAGGAAGTTGAAAGTGGGATGGTGACAAAATCTCCCGCCAAAATCTTAGCTGTTCCTTTTCAAGACACTCCAATAGAAATCACTCAGGCAGGAAAGAACGCCTAGTTCACGCATGGGGTGCACCACGAATGCTTCGGGCATGGGTCGGTCATGGAACAGCAGCGAGTGGAGCATACAGTTCCTCAGCGCTGGTTACCCCGTTATACTGACACTAGCAACCACTTCATCCCAGCATTTGATCCGTCGTGTGTTACGAAAACGGCGCAGTAGAAGTTTCCGCAATAGACTACATTATCCCTCAGTTTTCTCTGCAAGAAGGGCTGGCTAATTCATCCAGTGACAGGGCGCTGTATTAATCGTAAACTCGAAATTTCTACAGCACCCAACGAAAGCCAAGTCGCGGGAACCTGCTTATTCACAGGCGCTCAGGCAAAATAAACCCTTACGACAGGAGGGTTAGAAACGGCTCCAGGTCAAGATCCAAGAGGCAGGCAGGGAGGCGGATACAGTGGATGGTGTTTGGAAATGGAGTGATAAGATAAACAAGAGGAAGAAGAGGAAACGGTACAGGATCTGTTGAAAAGGAATGTACACAAATGCATACTGCAAGCATGTTCGAAACATTGCATGCATACATACATACATACATACATACATACATACAGACAGACAGACATACAAACACATAAAAACGTACATACATACATACATACTCCGAGCATGCTCGGAGCAACAGCGCAAGAGCCCCTTAGGCTGCTTAACATTAAACCACCTTCCAGTGTACACCAGTACATACATCTCGTATGCTATACTTCGTACACAATGTTCAACTGGCTTGACACTCCCCTTTTGCCCTATATAAATTTCACTAATAAATAATAAATTTACCACGGCCTATTAAATTTCTTAACGCTTCGAAAAACATTTGTTGCTTGATTTCCTAACGTTCTTGATTGATTCTTGTCATAAAATTATAGCAGTTTATAAATTTAGCGGATTAGAGGACGTGAGAAACATTCCGCTACATTCGCTAGGTGGCAGACCAGTTCCATAAATGTCCATTGAAACAGCTTCGAATGATCCAATTGCATTCGCTAGATGGCGATGGTGTAAAATGAAATGTCCATAAACTGCAAAAATCGGTTCAAAGTGATTTTTACGCAACACGTGTTTTTCACGTTTTCGACATATTTCATCGAAAATAAGATCTGATATGGACTTACGGCTTCTGGAAAACATCTACCGTCGTCGGAGAACAGGTAATCCATGACTTTGACGCGCTACGTTCAACGTTAATACGATACATTGACGGACTGTCAACCTATCTCTGCCATGTGTTTCAGCCGACTGCCAAACACAGCGAAATTTCTTTGCCAGATTTGACTCTGAAAATTTGAGATTTTCAAAAGTTTTCATCTTTTCGTCGAAACTTGGTGGATCTGATGCAGGACTCGAAACTACATGGGGCATTGTGTTTTTGGGGTCTGGGGATCAGAAATAATTGAGAAAATTGGGAAAGAAGTGGACAAAGTTACGTACGTCCCGCAGCCCGACCTCTGATCCGCTCGTGGCCATACATGACTCCAGGTCACATGACTTGGCTAGGCCGTAGCTAGTGGTCACATGACTTGGCACCGAGCCAGTGAACAATTTACGGATCCATATAAACAGAGAAAGAGTGACACACAGAGATACAAACAGAGATAACTGTGGTAAAGAGAGATAAACAAAAGGACACCAGAGTGACTTACAAGAAAACAATGCATTTAGCCTACGACTATTTATAGGTTCCTATAGAGATAGAGTGTTTTACAGAGATACAAATAGAGATACATATAGTGGTAAATAGACAAACAAAAAGCTTCCTACTTGGGCCTATTTATAGGTGTCTATAAATAGACACAGTGACAAAGTAATGGTAATCGTAGTGGTAAACTGGAGATTTTTAAAGCGCGAAACGAAAGCTTTTTACAGGTGCTCAGTCAAAACAAAATCGTTAGGCATGAAGGTTTAGAAACGGTTCCAGATCAAGATACAAGAGGCAAGCAGACAGGCAGTCAGACGTCTACGGTGAATGATGTTTGGAATTGAAGCGACAAAATGGAAAAGGGGAAGAATGGAGTGGGTGCAAGACGGAGTCAGAGTGGATATGTCGAGTATAAGAATTTGCGTCTTTATGTGCAAATTTGATTGCGCATTTTCCTGAATTATCCTGTTTTTGTACAGTCAGAGGTCGAAAATATAATTGTAAAAGGTAGTTTTGCTATCAGACCAGTAAAGTCCGATGGAAAATTTGACCAAAAAAGTGCGCTATATAAAGATTTGAGTAAAAAATATGGCGCTTTACAAAAGGAGGATCAGATTTTGGTTTAAAGTTATAGTTAAAATTAATCAAAATCATAAATTATGGGTTTTAGATTTTACGTGGAATATTGACAAGAGATAATTAGAGGTACATGTATTCCATTGATTTTCTTGATAGAAGATTGGAAAGAGTTAATTAGAAATATGCGATCGCCGTTTATCAGATAAATGAGCCAAATGTCACTAATTTATGGTGCGCCTACATACGGAGAAGTATGAAAATGTTTACCTTTTTAAATTAATTAATGTAGTAATATTTGATTATTATAGATTGATACTTTGTGATTTTGTGCCTTATTAAAACGGCGCTATAGAAGTCATTAGGTTAGATTCTATTACATTGGAGCTACATTGAGCTAAGGTAGGAGCTCCACAGTCTAAAGGCCATTTTTAAGGCAAAGTAAGGAAGGAAAAATTCCATTCATTACCCGTGTGTCAACGTAGGCAACAACAGAAACAGTAAATTGTTAACAAAATTTTAAGAAATAATTGAATAAAGTAACTGAATAATTTGCTCTGTTTAAGTGGAAGGAAACGGGTCAGTGCCAGTTTGCATCATTCGAAACCAACTTGGACAACTTCTCAAGGTTAGCCTTAGAAAGATTGCTCTCTCAGTGGATTGATCTTCTGGATATTGACCCGATTACATCTTGGTTTTTGTGTGCGATCTGTTGATTCCTTATGCATTAGGCACCGGCACAATAGAAGTTACTAATTAAGTGCTCTTCTTCTTATCTTCTGACCTGTTTGGATCTGGAAACTTCTACAGTTCTTTTATCATGATGCTCAAGACATCAATCGATGGTTTCTTCTAAGCAAAACAACATTCTGATGTCATAATCCATTGAAGACAACCAGTTGAGAATGGCTTCATCCTTACCTTAACAATAGGTCAAGTAGAGAGATCTGCTTTCTATATGTACTGAATTATGATGTGACTTACCTGAGATTCAGTTCTACTTTGACTGATTTCATTGCATTGTACTTTATTGTAATGTAATATGTTGTCTTGATCAATTTATGTATTGCTTCTTACAGAACAAACTGCTCAGAGGCGCTTCCAACATGACATCTCTAGGAAACAGAAGTGAATTGCAAGGGTCCTTTCTCCCTCCTGAGCTTCAACAGTAAGTGGCAATGGTATGTCTAATGGTGCCTCAGCTAAGTAATGCCCCAGTTAGTCCATTTTCTGGTCCTTGGCTCTTTGCATGTGATTTGAGTAAATACATGCAAATGTGCATGTTTTTATACAGCGACCACGTGGTGTCGGCCCTGCTCATTCTTAAATGAATTTATTGGGGTGAGATCCTTCACTACCGCTGCCTATTGGAATGGGTGCCATGCCATTTAAGATCCCCTTTTACAGACCGTACTTGCCCGAGAGTCAAATTTCTGAAATAAGCCATGATCGGTACACCAACCGACTTCCTTACGTGCCAGGAGCCTTGATGTACACTTAACCAATGTAGCTAACTGTGTCTAGCTGTATAAAGTCAGGAACATTGATCTCTTATTTTATTATTAAATCATTATTAATTCCAGTAAAGCAGTTCATGGAAACAGAGGAAGAGCCAATGTACGGGAAAGACAACTTGGAGAGGTTTCTAGTTACGATCTGAAGACTTTCTTCATTTTCTGCCTTATGCTTTATTGCCGTGGGAATTTAGTTGTTTTTGTGCTGTTGTTTTTAATGGGCCGTGGAGGAAATGAACTTCAGGGAAGAAGTTAAGAGTGGATGTTCGTTAAGGCAGACGATGGCTCATGCACAACGGTTTGATGCCAGGTAAATGATTGATTGATTGACTGTGATTGATTGAAACGTTTGATTCATTTTGTCATTTCGTTCTAAGCCTTAGTTCTTAGCTTTTTCCAATTGCTTATCCACCATAGGCTGCCGTCTAGTGGGCTGAACTTCTGAATGTTGACCTGATTGCGGTTTGGCTTTGACGCACCATCGTTTGATGTTTTGTGCATTAGCACCAGCGCAACAGAAGTTACTAATTACGACTACTATTACAATTCATGTATTTATTGTTTCATTTAGAACAATTTTAATAATAGAATTGCACTGAAATGCATTCATTGATTCAGATAATTTCGAATTTCAAATTACAGTTTTTTTCATTCATTTATTCAGACTAATTTTAAAATAAGTTATGGTGCAGTTCATTCATCCATTAATTTATTCCTTCATTCATTCCTTACTTTAATCGTCCATCCAACCATCTGCTCATCTATCCTTGTCCATCCTTCAGTCCAATGTCATTCATCCATTCATGTTGGCAGTTTCTTGATGCCATTTTTGTTTACCTTTGACCTGCTCTAGATTGGACTGAGTCCCATGCAATGCAGTCAGAAAGTTCAATGATTGGACGTTAATGCTCAGCCTGCGGAGAAGATATTTGATCTGCAAGTAAGACGCAGTGCGTGAAAAACATTTTCATCGAGACAAGATCAGGTTCATTATCTACGGTACTCTGAGTCCATTACAGTTACATTACATATTCTGAAAACTGTATAGCTTCCTTATCATAACGCATCAACTGATGGTCATTTTTAAGCAAAACTGACTACCAAACCTTTGGACAGAACCAGTTGATATGCATGAGGCCCTTGAGACGAGCAGACAGGCTGTGGAGTCTGAAATAGATGAGAGGCTTCAGACTTAAACAACATCACAGAATTTGCAGAGCAGACAGAAGCAGGTTATGAATTTCCGAGTCTTAGGCCAGATTTTATGCATCATCTCTGCTGAACACCTGATTCTGTTTGACCGATGTTGCCTGCTTCATGGATTCTGGCTCAAGAAGAGCTACTTCATATTATTATTATTACTTCTGCATTTATTCAGTGCCACTATCTAATGACCAATCATCCACCGATGACAATGAGAAGTTGTGAGTAAAGGACTTGCTCAAGTTCAGTACACAGTAACCGTTTCTGGGGAGGAGGCTTGAACTCATACTCTCCACGTTACAAGCTTAGTGCTCTAACCAATCTGCTAGTGACGGGTTAGGGCCCATCCATATATTACGTACGCAGTGAGGGGGAGGAGGTGATCGGATTTAGGCGATTTTGCGTACGGGTGCATATGGCGAGGGGTGGGTCTCGATAAAAATGTGTACGTACGCAAAATAAATTTCTAATTATGATGTCCACATTAGCCTATTTATAACACTGTGTTATCCTATAGTCATCCGATGGCATTTATTACGTTATATTAAAACTTTTTAAAATGTAACTGTTAATGTTGTTAGTAGTTTTTCTTCATAACAGTCAGTTAACAAATTTTAGCTAGCAAATTTAGTTTAACAAAAATAAATAGTAGCCTACAGTAAAATAAATGTCTTATAGATGACTTTAGCTAATAAACTTTTGTAAGGGGGGGTAGAGAAACTTGGTTGTACGTATGCATAAGGGAAGGGGTCCTAAAAATGTATGAGGTGCAACAGGGGGAGGGGGTATGAAAATATAATTTTTTTGCGTACGTAATATATGGATGGGCCCTTAGGGTGCAGACATGACCAAAAAAAGAAAAAATGCTTACCTAAAGAATATTTTACATGTGCCGTGGTACTTTGTATTTACTTTATACTTGCCAATCTACTTTGTATTTACTTTTTACCTGCCAATCTACTTTGTATTTACTTTTTACGTGCCAATCTACTTTGTATTTACTTTTTACGTGCCAATCTACTTTGTATTTACTTACACGTGCCAATCTACTTTGTATTTACTTTATACTTGCCAATCTACTTTGTATTTACTTTATACTTGCCAATCTACTTTGTATTTACTTTTTACGTGCCAATCTACTTTGTATTTACTTTACACCTGCCAATCTACTTTGTATTTACTTTTTACGTGCCAATCTACTTTGTATTTACTTTTTACGTGCCAATCTACTTTGTATTTACTTTACACCTGCCAATCTACTTTGTATTTACTTTTTACGTGCCAATCTACTTTGTATTTACTTTTTACGTGCCAATCTACTTTGTATTTACTTTTTACGTGCCAATCTACTTTGTATTTACTTTTTACGTGCCAATCTACTTTGTATTTACTTTTTACGTGCCAATCTACTTTGTATTTACTTTACACCTGCCAATCTACTTTGTATTTACTTTACACATGCCAGTCTAGTATCTCAGTCTGTGTAGACTATAGCCTTCTTAAAATGCATTTCATTATCATGTGACGCTGATTGGTTGAGTGCTCGCCTTGTAATGCAGAGTGTGTGGGGTCAAGGCTTCTACTCTGAGATGATTTACTGTGTATGGACCGGGAGCAAGTCCTTCACGCACAGTTTCTCAGCACCATCAACTGTTGCTTTGTTGTTAATAAAAACAGGATTATTATAACGTGACTTCCAATATAACGCAGAAACAAATGATGCGAATTGGTTCAGCTTTAGAAATTGTCCTCATTATTGGCATTGCTCTCATTTTCATCTTTTTTCTTTTTGGTTTCTTCAGTTTGCTTTCTTTTTTCAGTTCCTTAGTTTTCTGCTTTTCTTTTCCTTTTTTTAGTTTCTTTCTTCAGCTCTTCTCATTCGACAATTTCTCTTGCATTTCTCTTTTTTCTGTTCTTTCTCTCTTTTATTTCATCACGGCCTTAACATAACGGGGTTGAGTTTTTGAAGTCTTAGTGAAAAATGCAACTTCTAGATAGCCTTTTGCAAGCTTTTCACAAGTGCATCTTCATCTTTTTTATTTTTCTTTCTGTATTTATTAAATGCCACTTTCTAATGACTAAGCATCAACTGATGATCTGGTGTCTGAAGGACTTGCACAGAGTCTGTGCACAGTAAACCATCTCAGAGTAGATTTCATCTCTGCTTCTCCTGCAGATTATGATTCTATGATTTCACTTGAAGAGACCATCGATTGATGCCTAATACTTTATGATAACAGCACTACAGAAGTCAGATTCAGTTAGATTATATTAGAGTAGGAGGCGTAATTTGTAATTAGTAACTTCTAATGTGCTGCTGTCTAATGCTCAAGGCATCAACCGATGGTGCACCAAAGCCAAGCCGCAGTCAGGTCAACATCCAGAATATAAATAAACCCTCACACTGCATGTTACAAGGCCAGGGGTCAAAACAGTCAGCTTCCGTGTCACACAGTTTATTTCACTTAGTGTAGTGTACTGTTTTGTAATATGCCCTGTAATGTAATTGAACATTTATATAGTGCCACTTGAAGAAAATTACTAGTAAAAAATCTGAGAGTGCCGACCGTCTTAATCAGCGCTTGTTATAATTAGTAATTAGTTAATTAATTACTAATTATTAATAACTATTTTGTTACTAATTTGCTTCAAACAAGACAGACAAGGAAATCAGAATTACAGAAAACCTTAGAAGAAAGTTGGACTATGTACATATCCATTGGAGATAGAAACTTTCTGTTTATTTGCGTTTTAGTTGTGTAGTTTACATATAATTTTACCAAATCTGGAAATTTTGTGGTATGTTTACAAATTTTGTTTTGCTTTTACAGTTTGGGAAGCTGGAAGAAATGGAAAAGAAGAAATCTGTGGTAGGTTACATGTGTCCGTGTGGAGTGGCTGATCCAGTCATTTGATTAACCCATTAGAGCCCAAGCTTTCCCCCAATTGCCAATCATTGTGATACTTTGGAATATGACAAATGATGCAAAGGTTAGGTCCAAGGAACTTACATTTATGTGATTTGGCGATCAGCCGCTAGGTGGCCTGTTGTTCCCTTTTGGGAACAATGGGCACATATGATACTGTGTTCCCATTTGGGAACAACATGCAAAATTATCGCAGAGTACCTATTAAAGTGACAGTTTTCAGTTACTACCATAGTGTATTTTATGCACAGCACAGGCTGCTTTGATAGAGTATTAAAACCACACATCAGCGTTGAAGTAACTAGTTTTTAAAACATCATAAAGCAGTGTCAGTGTTAACTTTGTCATTTGTGACAGCCTAATCCTGCAACTGAACACAATGATCACACCTTTAACATATTCTGGATATTTCTCAGAGACCTGCTGCAGACTGCAAATTGTCTGTCTCAAATGCGAGTATGATACTGCTGCTTGCAGTGCAGGTGAAGTGGAGCCAGGCACTTTGTGCGATGAAGCCTTGTGTTCTTCTTACATGAGCGATATCTTGCTTGCATGGTACTTGGAACCAGGTGATGGTCGGCTCCATCATAGCGAATATCAATGACTGAGTGGCTAGCTGGTCCTGACAGTTCTGTTGGAGGCTTGTACGACCATTGTAGCATTGTTCGAACAATGTACCGTCGGAACTCCAGGTGATCAAACTATCCAACAACCTCAACGTGGAGACGCCAAGCAGCAACAACGGCTTTGTTCAAACCGTTGATAAAGAGTTGCCAGCAACACTTCTTGAGCGAAACACTGGGCGATAGTTAGACATGAAGCGGTCCGGCTCGTATGGTGACAAGCCAATTAATTCAGGATGCTTATTGCTAACCTTCTCAGTGTCAGTGGTGGCTATTTCATGCGTATTTGCTCTTTTCTTGATTCATTTGGGTTGCGATGTAAAGTCCACTTTCGGTTTCTTTACCTTTGGAGTGCATGAGATTCTTGTATCTGACTCGCATCGTCTGCACCTCTATGCACAAAAAAACAGTAATTGGCCCAGAAACATCAGATGGAAGAATCGAAGGTAATAGGTCATCTTCATCCGCAAATTCTTCATCGGATGCACCATCTACTATAATAACTACTTGTATTTGTCAACATCTTTGTCAATAGCAGACATTGCATCTGAAGCCCCTGTTGGGTGAACAAACTGCTCAATGTTATCGTCTTCGCTATCTGCATCAGGCTGTACCATAGCAATTGCCTCAGACAAGGAGAACTTTCTTTTCAACATCTGAAAATCTTTTCAACATCTGAAAACGCAATCGTACAAAAAGCGCGATTACTGCTTAAACTAAAAATTCTAATTTATCTCATATTGTTCTATAAATGTGAACAGCAGTAATTCTCTTGGTGTGATGCTTTCAATCACTCAATGCATTTCCCCTTGATGTTCCCAAATGGGAACACAGTACCTCTTGTGCCCATTGTTCCCATTTGGGAACATCAAAGATTTATCAAACATTTCTACCTCAATACATTTCTTTTTTACAATCATCTCTGGCATAACTACAGCTATACTATGTTACACTTACATCACATATACACTTTCCAAATTAAAATTTCCTTACCTCAAATGCAGAAGAGAAACCGGACGCAACCAAATGTTCACAAAAACATGCAAATTCAAAGATGGCTACCACATACAAAAATTACTGCAAACTCATGATTAGGCTAAAAAGTAGTATATGGACTATCTAACAGTCAAAAGCTACCCGCAGCAACTAAATAAAATAACACACTTATTTTATACTTAAATTCATCCACGTGTTCCCAAATGGGAACAATGGGCGCTAATGGGTTAAGGGAACACCACTGAGTTGGCCTGCAAACTGGTTTCCGTTAGGGTTGCCCACTGAAATTATGAAGTAAAAATTGGCAATAATTTTATCCTGTTTAAGAAAATAAAGGAGGGAATATAGAAAAACTAAAGCAAAACATTAGGGAAAGGGACAGCAAATGTGGTGAATAACTAGAGCAATGTGGACCATGGTAAAAAATTTTGCTTAGTTACAGCTACTGTATGACTAAAACTCCACAGCTTTCTGTTATTCCTCTACTACATGTACAGGCCTCAAGTACTGTGGCCCGTGGTTCAAATTAGCGTCATTTCCGTTGGCCCGTGGGTTGACTTGAATTTAAATTTGTGCATTCCACCGTAGACCATCATTCTCAGTTCCAGTTTGTTTGCATTTTAAGGGGTTACTTGTTCTGCAAATTTCTCCTGTTATCATATTAAGCTTTTTTCTTCTGCTGGAATTACTAGTTAGCTCAATTTTATCTTTGGGATGGAGCTCTCTAGGTCCCCATTCTAATTCCCACTTTGCAGGTATGACCTGTCATTAAAAAAGTTTCCCCAGACCTTCTTTGGTAAAATCCCACCAAGATAAAGATCGCTTGATCAGAGCTACTTCTGTGGAATATATTTTGCATTTATTGGTGATCAACAAAGTAGTGATGAATTCTGAGAACTTAACGAATTGCATTTTGTTTTGTGAACAGCAGGAAAGGCGTTTGTGGGAGTTGCGTCAAAGGTCCTGTACAGATGCATCAGATGGTTCCTGCCGAGATCGCAGAGCAACTGGTTTCAAGAAAGAGCCAACAGACACACGCAGAGAATGTTTACAGAAGGATGACCTGAAAAAGGAGGTGAAGAAGAAACAAAGAAAAGTGGTCCCTTAAGGAGGATCTTGCTTGAGATCCTGGAGCAAGTTCAGCAAACTCTTCTCATAGCTTGAAACGATGTATTTTTATTATTTTTTTTACCCGAGGTATATATGATCCCTCAGGATTTAAAAAATTATCCGGAGAATAAAGAATTCTGGGACGGCTAGAAATCGTCAAGATCTGGCAGAGCAAAAGTACTGTGGAAGGCAACAGAATTGAAGCATTGAATTGTGACTGCATTGCACTGGAAAAGATAACTGGTTTCTCTAGTGTCACCGGTTATACGAGAGAGACAGCGCCCTAACTCTGTTATCATATGAAGAGTAGGCCACTGTTGTTTACTGGGCCGAGAGTCTCAAACGCCAAAGGTACAAAGTGGTAATTTGTGCAAGAGTGTTATATTTTTGGCATTTCCTATCTGCTGCTGCGCCGGCAGCTGAAGTCGGTGTGGATGTTAGGTCGGATGCGGCCAGCGTCTGTTACAGTGGCATCCCATATCAAAGCACAGCCTGTCTGCCGTGGAATGAGGGTCAGACGATCAGGCTGTTTTCCGTCTGTTCTGTTGAGTCCAGGCAGTTCCTTCACTGCCGGGAAACCCGCCTGAATAAGTTCTCAACTGATTAACTCATTGAGAGTCGCATGCCTGGTGGTTCATCCTGGGCCAAGGGAGCAAGAAAGCCCATGGGAGCCAGTGGCCATGACAAGAGCTCCACAATGGCACTCATGAGGTTCACTTATGTTGACTCCAAGCCTGAGGCCTACTGCGACTCTCACGGCCTCATCGTCAAGTCTCGGGCTACAGGCAGTAATGGGCAAAGCAAAAAGCCAATCGCTCGCATGTGGTGCCGCAATGGCCTTAAGCCTTGCCTGATGGTATGCGTCAGTGGCTGAGGTGCAGAGAGTGTTGGTATCCCTGTCAATTAATGGTTTGTCCCAGTATGATTGCTTGTGAGCGAAGGCATTGTCTGTGTTGGGAACTGCGCAACCAGCACACCAGCGCATCAGTAGAGTTTTGACCTGTGAGTCCTTAGGTACTTGAATATTGTTATTATTATTATTATGTTTTTTTATATTTATTATTATTATTATTTCCAAAGTTTATTGATATCTTATGGCTACTGTGGCCATTGACATTTTGAAGTTCTTCTTTATTTACAATCTATTGTTGATATTTTTCTGTTGATTTTATTTCGTTCGTTTTGATATTTTCAAGTTATATTTGGCTGGGTTTCTCATGTAACAGGGATTCAAGTTTTTTATATAAAATATCAGTTTTGATATGTTCAAATTGATACAGCTATTTATATGGCTATTAATGTATCAATTTATATGTAGATTTCTATTATATTCACATATATTTATATATATCTATATTAAAATTTTTTCTGTATATATTTATATATGTATATATATTTATATATCAGCTATTTATATCAAAATTTTGATATGTTCATTGAAACCAGTGTATGGTCAGTGTGCCCATTTTATTGCTGAGTTCACTGGGGGATGCAAATGGAGCAGAAGTCTCATTTTCTGCCCTAGAGGGGATTTGAACCTCTGACCTCCAGTTGACAGTCCAACACATTAACTATTAGACAACTGCAGACCCCGTCACTTGATGACTGGGCATCTGATGATGATGGATTTAAGCCATTGTCTGTAGAACTGAATTAAGGTCCAAACGTAGTGACTGCCTCAGATGGTCTTAGATCTGCACACTACGCTCTTAACTGGTTATTGTGATTGGCAGTATGGCGCCATTTCAATCTCAGTATCGATTGCACATTTGCTTATCATTTCAGTCATTTCGGAATGTTGTATCCGGACAAAGTACAACACATTCAAAATCTACTCTGCTTAGTTTATATTATGCCTTAATTTTTCTCTACCTCTCTTGCTGTAATATCTCGTGGGGCTCAAATTATCCCTCTCGTTTGAATGCACTTGAAAACCTACAGAAATGCGCTATCCGAGTTATTTTAAATCTATGCTGGTCCTCTAGCACTAAGCCCACATTTCTACTGTACAGAGTTTTGCGACTATGAGATATACTGTAGCAAAATTACAGATAAGTTTGTTCATGTTTAGATATCATCGGCATATGTTGCCCTCAAACTTTGATAAATTCTTTTACCTGGGATCTGATGTGCATGTTTATAATACTAAGGCTTCGGTGAATTATCGTAGTGCTACAGCTAGAACTAAACAAAGAAGTATTTTATTAAATGTACTGGCTTGGCAAGATTGAATTCTCTTCCAGATGACGTAAATACTATGATGACTAGTAGTCAGTTTAAAACTAGATTAAAGAAATACTTGATTAGTCTGTATAGCATGTTCATATGTATTTATTTATTATAAATGTCTTTTTTGGATTGTGTTGAAAATAAGTAAGTACTTGATTTATAACAATGTTATTTTTACTGTATTATCGGTAATCTGTCATATCCATTTAATCTTTGCTCAGCTGTCATTGTTCATGTTTGTATAATCGCATAGCTGAATCAATTTAAATTTGGATAACAGACGTAGTCTTGAGTGTATCTGCCAACTTTCATTGTCCTCTGATTATCTATTCCATTATTTATAACTTTCAGTTGTGTATTTTGACCTCATTTGTAAGGATTATGGCGCAGTATGAATCTCTGCGTCCCATTCAATTTCAGTTCAGCAAGTTGTTTTGATTATGTACGTCAAGTATCATATCTTTATTACTTTTATTATTGGTCACTCGGTCGGTCGGTCGGTCAATTTATAACTTGTGTTGTGGTGGCATCTACAACTAAGCATTAGGACCAAGCAGAAAACAGATCAATGTCCAGAAGATCAGTCCTCTAAGACATGTTTTTATCCACCTGTTGAACAATTATCTACTTCGTTACAAAGGCCTTTTGTTTTGTTCCAAGACCTCTGCTGTTGAAAGCATGCAGGAATGTACAAAAGCTGTTCCAATTTGGAACAAATCTGTCTGTATGTCTGTCTGTCAAAAACGATTGTTAGGTGGCGAGCGCTCTGGTAAAAGATTTCCCGCTAACTAAGGATGTATGCATCTATCTGATTTGTATGTGGCAACTTTCATAAATCTAACAAAGAGGTGCTAAAGACATTATAGCAATAGCAATAATCATAATAACAGGTCACATCAGCAGCAATAACAATAAACCTTATCTTACCATAACTTACATTACTTTACCTTTTGCATGACTTAGGCTTGGATCCGTTCTGCGGTTGAACTGCGTCTCATCCCCTCCCCAAAGAAAAGACGGAGGCAGAGTTTAACGACATTTGTGGCCACCAGGGCCATTTACAAGGACCAAAGAAATCAGTAGAAATGTAATGTAAGTCTCCGATTTAACCTATTTAAATTGGAATGTCAGAAATGTTTCATTGCCACGTAAAAAACTGTTTCAGAGGGGACCAGTTTATTCTCTTTAATAGAGGTGTTAAACTCGTACCAAACATTGAATGAACACACATTTCCCTTGTACATTTTAATGTGCTAGGTACTTTATGTACTTTTATGCCTCAATTTTTTTATTAGTAAAAAAGTAGTTTGCCTCGAGGAAAGTCTTAGAGTATAATGGAAGTGAAATAATAATTGTTTAACCATCGCTGTTGTAATTGGATTACCGCGTACTGAAAATGTTTCATTTGCATTCGCTAGGTGGCAGCACGTTTTTAAAAAATCCCATTAGATCAAATTCTGGCATCGTCGCGTGAAACGTATAGCCTAACGCGCCGTATTAACAGCTCACTTGCGTTGTCAGTCTATTTGTTCATCTCTCATTCTCTCGCACTTGACTACGTCTATTTCATTGTGTCTCTGTGTCTGTAGGTGTATCCATGTGTGTATGTCTGTGTGCAGGTCTGTGTGCGTCTGTCTGTCGTTGGTTATATTATGTTTGCTTCGCCTCATCCGTCTGTGCTCGTCATCCGATGCTGTCGCAATTAAAATACGAAATGTAATTATTTAAAGTAATAATATGTTTATGCTGTTGTCTTTTTGTGGAGCAATAAAATGAAATGAAATAAATATTTAGGGTGACTAACTTACATAATTAAATTGACTTCTGACCATCTTTGTGGTTAATTTGCATATAGGTTAAGTTCAAACTCTATTTTCAGTGTTTTCATAAGAAATGCACGAATACACCCTCACATGTAGGCATAAAGCTCTATTGAATACCAAGATGGAACATACAATACAGCTGTACAAATTCAGTTACAGATGCAAAATTGGCAAAAAATGGTTATAATACCAATGCTTATGCATGTATGTATGTCTGCGTCCAGCAGGCCCTTTGACAGAGGGCCAGCAGAGCCATTTAGCCCGGGCCTCACATGGTAAGGGGCCTCATCTTGGAGTACTTGAGTTTTGACCCACTACAGGCCTGTGTGTAGTTGTAACTACGTGTAGTTAGGCCTATTTCAGTTAAGCTGCATTTTACAAACCTCTAAGTTACGCACAGGTCTACTGTTATGTTACATTACATTGTATTCGAACAGCCGACAACCAGAACATATATTGGCTACGATCCTCGATTCCTCTTCACTGTCGCCAAACCCACTGCGTTGAACGGTCTTCCCGACAATGTGACGAATGCCTCATCCCTGGACACATTCAAGACACGACTCAAGATACATCTTTTTAGGATATCTTATGACTGTAGTTGATTTTTGAACTCATGTACAGCGCTCTTTTCTTTGCTACGGCTCTATATAAGTTGTCTTATTATTATTATTATTGTTGTTATTATTATTATTATTATTATTATTATTATTATTATTATTATTATTATTATTATTATTATTATTATTATTATTATTATTACAGTTTAAGTGTTTTGACTGCTGTATAATAGCGAATACAATAGTTCGTTTCTGTTTACTCGCGTTGGAGATTTTGGAATTGGAACAGATGGGCCTCAGTTTCTTTCACTGGTCTGAGTCTCTTTCCACGGCTGCAGAGGACTGCAGGATCCATTTATGTGGCTATTTTATGTAGCGCCCTTTGGGGGAACCTCAAAGATATTCGGACAATAACAGTAACAAGAACAACAATTAAGGGATTGACGCCAGGTTACCACTTTACTTTTACCCTTCCATACCTTACCTTACTTTACCCTTAGCCCATTCTCACTTCTAGCACATGGTCTTCATTCTGCAGTTGCATTTGCATCACATTTCCCAACACCAGTGGAAAACGTAATGTTACTCTGTGAAAAAATCTCAATGCTACATAAAGGCTGCGTCGTTGAAGCCAGTTTCCAGTCTGCGCGGGCCCCTCAAAGAGCTGAAAGCGAGACATTAAAAACCACAAAAGCGCCTCTGCCTTCCACTTCTCACTTTCCCCATTTCCAACACACATTTTCGGCCAAATAGGAAAATATTCAACACAGGGTTGGAATAAAAATCTTTGACTAGTGTAAAATGATTTTGGCTAACATCCTCTTGTCTCACAAATCGTAGTGAACCAAGGCATAACTCAAAAGACAGCTTAGATTCTAATGATCTCACAACAAAACCAGAAATATAAACAACAACATTATCAACAAATTTTGACAAAATCAGCCTTACAGATAATAACAAAGTAGACTCTACTACGCTTTAATCAGACGAACTATCTATTCTCCTTGCTTACCCCTCATGCTAACACATATTGCACTCGGTCATTGACACTGTAACATTTGCTGAGCCCTGTATCCGGATAGTCTTGGGATCTCGAGTTTTTCGATGGTGGATCGAAAGCGTTAGAATTCACTGACAAGATCAGTTCGTTTTGCCAATTCTCTTGTCCTTCAGATCTAAACCAAAGACTCGTTTCTTCCAACTTGCTTACCACCGTAGCCTTCCTTCTGATTTCTCTGACCCGTATCGGAATTCGACCAAACTATTCTGGAGGACTGTGAGTTTTTATTGCGATTTTGACTCGAAACGTCCATCCACTGATGCCTTGGGAATTATTATAACGGCGCCATAGATTTGATTCGATCATCTCTGTTCGTGACATGAAAGCCTCCGAAAGTGTCCATTGCACATTTAATCGTTTGGTTTTGCGTAATGTGCGTAAACTGTTCGAAATTTGTCAGCACAAAACAAATGCCGCGTCAAGAAGGCCAGACTCCGAGTCTAACCTATGTAAAGGGGAAGAGAGCGGGTAATGCCAAATGCGGGCAAGGGGAGGAATGGGTCCAAAGTGGGTCAGTTTCGCAGACGTCCTTTATGGACAACCTCTAACCACACTCATTTTCCAACTGCAGTGCTTGCCACCATCACCTCTACAGCACCATACAATACAATACAACTTATATTTATAACGCGCCTTAATAAAACAATGTCTTATTCAAAGGACGCATTACAACATAATTACTTATAGTACTGAGAGACTAAATGAGTCTTAAGTTTTAATTTAAAATTATCTATTGAAGAGCATCTTCGAATACAGTAGATTCAGATAAATAGTTCCACTCAGCTGGACCAGCTACTTAAACATTCTTTTACCAAACTGTAGGTTAACTCTTCTGACTTCAAAGTGCCCTTTTGAAGCCGAACGCAATCTTCTTCTGGACTCAGTGGAAGTACAAGCTTTAACTAGAGAGGACAGGTAGGACGGGGCAGAGCCTGACATAATTTTGAACATAAACAGACAGATTTTGAAAGATATGCGGGCCTGAATGGGTAACCAATGAAGTTGTTGTAAAGAATGAGTAATGTGATCTCGAGGGCCAAGGCTTTTAACTAGGCGAGCTGCAGCATGAATAACAGAGGTAAGCGGTGAGAGGGTAGATTTAGGTAAAGCATAAAGTACTGAATTGCAATAATCAATTCTGGATAGTATAAGCGAATGAACCAGGACATGAAGGCAATGCTCATTAGGACAGCGTTTAATCTGATGTATCGGTCGTAGGTGGAAGAAACAGGCTCTAGATAAGGAGCTAATATGGTGAGACATGGAGAGTTTGCTACCCAAAAAGACACCAAGGTCACGAACTACATTCGAGGGTAGTATGGAACAGGAATCATCTATTTTCAGAAAGAGTTTGCAAATCTAAATGTGATCGGGACCGACGATCGAACCAAATCAATTCCGTCTTACTTGTGTTTAATTTCAGGCGCATGGAAGTTATTCGCTTTTTAAATTTTTAAAATTTCTCCAAACTTTGTGAACAGAACAATTCAACTCCAAGTTCCATAGTGTTGCGGTGAACATTGGTACATCCGTGATGTTAATTAATTACATTTAGTTTTTAAAATCATAAAATATACAAGCAACGATTTTTTCAAACTAAAAATTATTCCTGGACGCTGGGAGGCCAGCATATAAACCACAAAAGAGGTGTAAATCCGTACCCAACATTAAGTGCAAACGTCTTTCATATTTTATTTTCTTATTATTAAAATTACTGTTGTCATTTTTATGCCTAAATTTTTTGCTAATATAAACATAGTTTAACTCAAAAGAAAATCTTTGAACATAAGAGCAAGCGAAGCCAGAATTCTGTTGCAATCAGTTCCGCAGACAGACTCGTGTGCATTGACAATATTTCTTTGTATTCGCCAGGTGGCAGAACGTTTTTAGAAAAGCCCATTAGCTCAAATCATGGCATTCGTTAGAAGGATCCTATACACGTATTTAACACTTCAGTCCATTCTGTCTGGCTGTCGGTATCTGTTTGTCTACCTCTTTGCCTGTGTCCATGTCTATGTTTTCGCTTGTGATTAATCAGGTGGAACGTGTGCTGTACTTTATTTTCTTCTCATCACAGAGTGCATCTGTTTTAAGGTTTTGGTGCAATTAAGGTGATGGCATTTGTGTTCTGGACCAGCCTACTTAAACAGCTGGTAGCACTGGCGAGACTGGACGGGTGTCGATCACTTATTAAAAGGAAAATAGTCAGAATCAGTGGGAGAAATAGCTTTGGGCAGGAGCATAATAAATGGACAAAATATAAGCCAATCTCGGCTATTTGTAATGAGGGGATGGTCTGAATTCTTCCAACAGGGAAGCATGAACCAGAGGGAGAAAGAGTTTGGGGAGGAGCTATGACTATAGGAAATGAAAATGAACTCTTATTCCAGTAAATCGGGGGACCCACCGGCACCGATCTTTTTAGCTTAACTCTACTCCACTGTTCATCATCATCATAATCATCATCATCATCATCATCATCACCACCACCACCATCATCATCATCACCATCACCACCACCACCATCATCATCACCACCACCACCATCATCATCATCACCACCACCATCATCATCTAGCAAACAAAGTATCAAAACACAAAAACTGAGAAGAAAAAATCAGTTTAGTAACTGAAAAATAATTGCCTTGCATAAACATTTGCACAGAAGTCACAGATGTTACAATTAAGCCGCACATTGTAGATCTCACAAAGCATCATTTTCTGTCATTGCACAAACAACGCATAGCCCTACAACTCAGTTAACACAAATTTATCAGTACAGTTTAACTGGGACAAAACGAATACTGTTTCACATCAGGAACCAAAATCCCACTATCAGACAAAATCAAAACTCTCGATGTCACCTTTGACAACTCGCTCGCTATGACTTCACACGTATCTTTGATTTGCAGGTCTTGTTTCTACCACATCAAGGCATTTCGTCACATCAGACATTCTCTGACTAATAACATGGCTAAAACAGTGGCATGTGCACTTGTTAGTTCCAGATTAGACGATGCAAATGCAGTGTTATATGGTATATCTTCTCTTAATGTAAAAAAGCTCCAGAGGGTTCAAAACTCTCTTTCTAGGGTTGTTACATGTTCTTCTTCATCAAATGCATTAGATCACCTTCGTGAACTTCACTGGCTTCCTGTTGAGTGGCGTATTAAGTTTAAAATTGCATGCTTGACTTTTAAGGCTCAGAACACTGACCTTCCATCATATCTTAATACTTTGCCGACTCCATATCGCCCTCCCAGATTCTTGCGTTCTTCTGATACTGGTTTGTGGCAAGAATCTAGGTTCAGGACAATTGTAAGACCATGTGCCTTTAACTGCTGTGCTCCTCACATTTGGAATCATCTACCACAAAAGGCCCGACTGGCAAACTCGCTATCATCTTTTAAATCACTTGTTAAGACTCACTACTTCATCCTGGCTTTTGCATGATTCCATCTTGGCCCCCTAGCGAACATACATCCATGCCTCAGATTCAGGTTTACTGACATTGCACGCGTTACAAGTGCTTTAAATAAATAAATATAAATAAATATAAATAAATAAATAATGTCAGCCAGATGCAGTAAACATCCACCCTAAAGCAGAAATTAATGTCCTGCAAACAGTTACAGTCCTTTACTTTTAACAGTTTCCAAAATATTCTGTTCCATGCATTTATCAACCTTGCATGCTCATTTTTTGTAAATAAGAGACACTCACATTCATAGAGGTTACCAATGTGCTTTGAATAACTGCAACAGAACCATTTTATCAAAGTATCCTTTAGCTTTAGAAATAACACTATCGACAGCCTTACAAAATTTGCACATGGTTTCGCTATGGCTCAGTTTAAACCGAATCCCAGCAGTCAGAAAAAACTCCTAAACATTTTGCTTTTTCAACAGATGGTAAGCTTAAACAAACACGATGTTTATAAGCACCACCAATCCTTAACACAACTGATTATGTTAAAACCATTACAGTCAAATACCTGCACATATGTTTATAAGAAGTAGCAATCCTAAACAGCACTAATTTCGTATCCAGAAAGTGTGCTTCCAATTCATAAGTGATAATCATTTTCTGAGGAGAGATTTTAAGTGCTGCACAGAATGACAAGAGATCATCTACATACAAGAGACAACCAGCATACAAGTCACTAATACAACAACTCTCTTGACTCTCTCTCAGATTAACAGTTATGTCATACGCAATCCACATATGCAGCAAAGGTATAGTGAATAAAGCCTTGTCTTATACGTCAAATTATATTGAAGACTCAAGAAAATACACCATTCAAACGCCACCACTGCCGTACTTGGTTAGTGCCAGTCTCAAGCCTAGGTAAGGAGGAGGCCAACATCTAATGGCCTCTGATGCCACAAGATGTCGATAAACAACAGAACTATTACTACATAATTCCATTTGGCAGCTGCATAGCATTTACTCTAGCAGTTTATCAAAACCATTAAAATTTGCATGGAATATTCAGCCCCATTAATTTCAAATACAATCCACGATGATTGTCAAAGGCTTCTGACATATCTAGTAAACAAACATTAAATGTGGAAGAACTCGCCCGTAGATCTGACTGTATAAATTGCAATGCTGCAACAAGATTTGTTTTAAATACAAAATCAAGGTCAGATGAATAAAGATAATTGGCTTAGAGCTCAAGAAAGCACATTTCAAACCGCTTTGCAATATTTACACTGTGTAATACCACCAGTTGCTACTAAGGGAACATCACAATTTTTATCTTTGACAAGAGGTATTATTACACCTCTACCAAAGTCATTAGGAACACATCATAGTGTAATATGCTGCTAGACACTAGAATAAGCAACGACTGAACTGCTGGGTTTGCATATAATAGATTTTTAGGTTCTGTGCCATCAACACCAGCAGCTTTACAAGATTTCAGTTCACATCAACAATTATCAAGAAGCTCTAGATATATATATATCCGGCATTATCTTAAAATCATATTATATTATATTAAGCATAAATCTCAGAAATTTCTTTCTTACAAGACTGTTATATTAAGCGTATATCTCTGAAATTTATCAGCACCATCCAAAAGCGACATCAGCGAAATTGCTTATTCACCAGTGCTACATCAAATCCACTCCACAAGAGCCAAGTTGGATGCAAATGCAACCATCAAACTCGTCATACAATTTCTTGCTCTTCACATGAATGTTACTGGTACACGCTTTTAAAAGACACTTTGGCAATTTAATTAAAATGACAAATAATGCGGCACTATTAGTACGATCAACAAATTCATAATTTAGTGTCTTTCATGACCTTAGAACCCTGTGTTTTCCATCAGACAAACTGATCTTTTTGCACAACATAGTCATGCAAATCATTAAAAACACATTCTACGTTTTCACGATCTTCTTTGTCGTAGCACTTTTGCAATCAGATTTAGTGCGCCTCTTAACATTACAAACATCATCATTACTAAGTCATCCACAAAGTTCGCACAGAACGCGAGCATCAATAGATTTTGCTTTTAGATCCTTCTGATTATCATGCCACCAGCGTTTATAAAACTTACTGGTTGTTCAAGAGACATCATCATTGCAGCAAGTGTTGATAATCAACAACATAGAGGTAAAGATCAATACATAATGTATAGATAAAGATCAATCAACAACATACAGATAAAGATCAATCAACAACATACAGATAAAGATCGATCAACAACATACAGATAAAGATCGATCAACAACATACAGATAAAGATCGATCAAGAACATACAGATAAAGATCGATCAACAACATACAGATAAAAACCAATCAACAACATACCAATAAAGATCAATTAACAATGTACAGGTAAAGACCAATCAACAAAGTACCGATAAAGATCAATCAATAACGCACAGATAAAGATCATCTATCATTGGACAATCATGGCATATTTATTTCTAACACCTATTATATATTACCTTCAGAAGTAAAACAAGACAAATATTAGCAACACATTTTGATAAATGTAACCCTATAATAATTATCAAGATCTGCCTTATTCCAGTGTAGTTTAATTCGCTTGGCTTATTTCTTGGCTCTATGTGTTTTACTAAGATGAAGATCAATCATGACAGACAACCATAGTCAGATGGGTGAGTCATCTGACAAATCTGCCCAGTGTCAACAACGGCAAAGCTCTAAAAAGTATATTCAACATTGCTAGAAATCAAAAACTGTCAGCAAAGTATGACCTATAACCCAAAGTAGCATGGCAATATCGTAATTGTAAACTCAAGACTTCTACAGCGCCCAAAGAAAGCTAAGTAATTATTTGTAATTGTACTTTGGAATTTCTAATGTGCCGGCGTCTAATGCACAAGCGATCAACCAATGGTGCACCAAAGCCAAGCCACAATCCGGTCAACATCCAAGTCAATCCACAATAAAGAGTTGCAGGAACCAGCTTACTCATGGAAGCTCAGTCAAAACAAATTGCTATGCAGGAGGGGACAGATTTGGTTCCAGGTCAAGATCCTAGGGTTAACACAGGCAGACAGACAAGCGGCAACAGCGGATGACATACATTTCAAATTACTATCAAACCATCTATCAAAACGGATTCGTTTATAATCCTTCATAAATTGCTCAAGCAGTTTGCAACCAAGTTGTCATTAAATCACAATTAAAAGTCAACCCCAATATTACTTTAGCATCAGAATACAGATTGAAAACATTCCTCCTGCAGACAAAATGTCCGGTACATACACAGTTCTTATATACATGTACAACGAGTTTTTACACACAGGCACGTAAACATTTACACATAAAGTAATCATACACAATGAAGGACGAACAGCCCAGAGACCACCAGAAACGACCTTAGATGTTTGGAGATGTTGTGGGAAGAGGCAGGGAGACTCACGGTCAACAGAGATGAATTGAGAAGCCGCATTAAGTATAAAGTAATCATACACGTCCAAAACCAAACCTCTACCTTCTTAGCTAAGTATTTAGTTTCAAGCAGGTGCCATTTATTTACAAGGAAACCAATCCAACCAAAGGGAAGGACTCAGAGTACTTTCTGACCAACTGATTCTGACTATGGCTGATGAAGAGAAACCAACATATTCCTCGTTGGAATTGTTATGAGTCAAGATTATCAGATGAAAGCCAATGTTCCTCAACACAAATAAATAAAGCCACATTCTGAACAAAAATCTGTAGGAAGAGATTTTTCCTGTCCAGAGAGTCCCCTCGTTAGTATTTGTAATTACAGATTTATATAGTGCCACTTCAAGAGAAAATCATTAAAGCCGAACTCAACCTAACAACACAAAACTATGACTGAAAAGAATATTTTTCAAGTGTCTGCAGAAAACAGGCAAAGTTACGTCAAGAAGCTCATGCCTCACGTTGCTAGGCAACTTATTTAAGAAAGATGGAACACCACAATAAAGGTTTGCCAGATAGCTGTGAATTTAATTTCCTTTTGAGTTCTATGTGTGGTAGACAAATTCACTGACTAATGAATAGTAAGAATTAACCGCAATTAGTAATCCAGGCAGAGCAATGTCTAAATTGAAACATTCAACCATGCAGTCAAAAATTTACTTTCAAGAACTTTAAATCTAAAATGGCCGTTCTATTACTGAAATGTGCATCACCTCTACATTGCTGATGCTGGTATTAGTACAGTCCAACATTTGTGGGTTTGAATCCGCTGAGGAGACTCCGTGGACAGGTCATTTGCCACACGTGCCTCCATCATCAAGCATTATAATTTAGTACTGGCACAAGCTGGTAAAGGAACAGCAAGTTCTGCATGCGCTAGCACAATGTACAGGATCTTTGGATTCGTCAACTGCTGGCTCTAGGGCCAAAATGTGGAGAAAACTGCCACCCGTATGCCCCAGCATGGGACATTGTAACCACGTTATTGCTGTTTGGAATTTGGGGGCAGACCTAACCAAGAGGACTACCATTAAACAACATACATGATGTTAAATGAAAGTTTATCTCTAAGCACATGTAGCAAAAAGTCTTCCTGATAAATAATTATCGCTTTTCCAATGTCTTTCTGCCCTCATGGAGAAGCGCTGTGAGCCGTTGTCCATCCGACTGTAGTTCCCGCCTTAGCAGGATGAGACAGGGAGGAGTTTCCTCTGGGCCTCTAGACCAGCTTAAGGAAGTTCACTCTTCGTCCTCAGCTCTTCTGTTTTCTGTGCATCAGGTTTAGTTGTTTCAGACTCTTCAATCTTGTCAGCACGTTTTGAGTTCCACTTCAGCTCCGGTTGGTCTTGGTTCTTCTGCAGCGCCTGCACTTCTGAAAAATCCAATGGATAAAGTTTTTGGAGCATAATTCTACCATCAGCCTCAAGAAAAATGCATCTAAGTCTATACTACTACTACTATTACTATTATTATTATTATTATTGTTATTATTATTATTATTAATTAGTAAATTCTATCGTGCCAGCGTCTAATGCACAAGGCATCAACTGATGGCACACCAAACTGCAATCAGGTCAACGTCCAGAAGATTAGTCCACTGAGACAAACAGGCAGATTATGGAAGATAAGCCAACTGAACAAGGCATGTCTTGAGTTGAGAACGAAAGGACATAAGCAACTGGTGTCCGTGCTGCTTATTATGTTATGGTCTGTTCGAAAGGAGGTCTTCAGTGACGTTTGGCAGATCATTGCCATTAATATTTCTGGCCATTTCAATTTGTTACGGTGCTTACATTCTAAGAGAAGTGCCTCATCGTTTCCTAAGTGTTGCAGTGGTCGAATTTTCTGGTCAGAAAAGATGTACGTCTTTAGTCTGTACTGAGATGTGTGAAATAGTGCAGTTGAAGTACCTCACAAAAGCACTGAAGATAACGGCTTAGCTTGCAATGCCCTGGCCTTAATCTAGTTATTAATTTCTTTACCCCATTTATATGTATTAAGTCTTACCTTATTGTTTACCATTGCCTCTAGAAGTTTAGAGATTGTAGTGCAATCCTAAAGTTTGGCGTTCATGTTTCTTCTGCCATAGACACGAGATGTACTTATCTATATCGTTACAAGCTGATATTTCTCTTGATTCCAGAAATTGGGACAGAGTTCAACAAAGTCTATTTTAAAATACTTTTAAATTCAATACACTAGATCAGTGATTTTCAAACATTCTTGGACTGTGGCACACTTGGCAATGCAAATTTTACTTTTAAATTCAATACACTAGATCAGTGATTTTCTTAATGCTGGACTATTGTGTAATTAACCATAAATTTATACTATTTTACAGTTTACACTACATTGACTATATTCAAATCCTATTACAATATAACCAATCATAGATAAATATTAGGCTGACCAAAGTTTTTATAAAAATATAATTGTATAAATAGTCAACGTGTTCTGTAATTTAGACGAAAACATTTTTTACTATCAAAATTTGACGGCACACCCCCGGCTCTCTTGCGGCACACTTGTGCACCGTGGCACACATTTTTAGAAACTCTGCACCCGATCACTCACCATCTCTGTTCTGATGCATTCAGAAGCATATCCAGTTAACCTGGTTATCAGCTCTTTCTTTGCTTTGATATAAACCGATAGCCGCCATATGCTCTGGCGTAGAAACTCTGCCTCTACCTGATCACTTCCCCCTGAATGCTTAGATTCATCCAACATGCATTCCAGTAATGATTCATTTCTAGTTCTAGAAGGGGCAACTCTTCTCTTGCAGGATCTTGTAAAGAGCTGAAAGTTAGTTGCCTTTGTGCAGGGCAACTTCGTAGGCAAAGTAATCATCTGTGGTTCCCTTGGGTGGATGGGTTTATTCAAAAGAACAGAACAACCGTCCACTGTGTAGACCTTATAAGCTGCACAACCTTTGCAAATGTCATTTCAATTTGCAGGACTAAGTTTACAACAGTTTTGCATCAAGAGCATTTTAATCACAGGTGGCACGATTCCTTGGCAAGTAGTTGCACCTCATAGCATTGAGAATATCCTGAACTGCATGGCTTTGAAACAATCTGCCGTACGATCAAAACAAAAAAGCTGCAAACGTAGCATCTCAAAGGCTTGCTATGTACTCCCTGACCTTATAAGACCTCGACCCAACAAAGACCCCATCAGGCACCTGGGATCCATAAGACTGACGTTCCATATGACTCATTGGTGTTTACTCACCTTTAGACCTCTTACATCATGTCCGAACCACGTTGCTCACCTGACCCCTAGTGTCAAATCTCATCCTCTGTCACTCTGATGTTTACGTCACTTGGTTAACTGTTGTCGATTCTCAATTTCTCCCGTCCTAGAAAACAGTAAATGATATCACATAAACATCTTGTTACCTGACGGGTTTTAGAATGCAATATTACAGCCTTCAAAGAATTTTAAATGCTTAACGAGATGCTTGAATATCCTCAACAACTCCAAAATCCTTTAACATAGCATCACAAACATGTAGGCAAGCATTACTCGGACACATTAGATTTTCTTGGGTGTCCTTCATGTATACTACCAATACTACTAATTCGTGCTGTATGATTCTACTTGAATCGCTTACGACCCGCTACTAAGGTGCAGTCGCCTTATGCTTCAGATGGACTGTTTCACTGTTGTCAGTATCATTAATTGCCATTCCATTTCTTCCACATTTTTCCTAGTTGGATAATTACTCACCAGAGTGTGCTCAGATCCACCCCCTCACTGCTGTAACGTAAATCTCCTAAATTCTTCAGTGCCATACAAAGCCGTGACTGGAAGACCAGTTTAATCTTCACCGGTGCTATATCAAATCAAGTCCATAACAGCCGGTTGTTTGGTCAGTTTCGGTGCCAGGTCAGACTTCGGAGGTGTAAAGCCAGGGAGACAACATGGTGCTGTGGTGTTAACTGTTGGTGATGGCAGTGTAAACATCATCTACCTCTACCTCATAAAAGAAACAGAAATATACCACCATCCATGTTGTTGCATTCCTTGTTCCAAATATTCTTCTTCATCTGTCAGTTCAATCTCCAACTTGTTCCCTTGAATTCAAAATCTAAACAACAAAAACACTGTGAAATGTAGGCCCCACAAAAGGATCACATAACATATAGGGGGTGTCGATCTGTACCAAACATCAAAGAACACGTATTTCCTTTAACAGCTTTCTTCCTAACTTCAACCAATTTTATGCGTTTCAATTTTATTATTAAGATTGACCCGAAGAAAAAAATCTTCGAATATTGGTACAAAAATTCGTCATGCGAGTCCTATAATACAGCTTCTGTACATCAATCAGTCTGTGCATCTTTTTGTGCCTGTTATTTGCCCGATTATCTATCACCCCCTGCGCAAAACTTGGCTATAAATGACTACACTCTTATCCTGATTCTTCCTCTTCCCCTTATCTCTCTTCAGTTTCAAACACCATCCACCGTAGCCGTCCGATTGTCTGACTGCCTGATTCCTGGATCTTGACCTGGAACCGGACCCTTTTGCCTAGCGATATTGTTTTGACTAAGCGCCTGTGAATAAGCTGGTTCCCGCAACTTAGCTTTCGTTGGGCGCTGTAGAAATCTCGAGATTACGAATACGATTACACTAACCGCACACTAGTCCCAGCTGTATGCTCGACACGCCGCTGCTCTGGATCCCACTCGAGGTCAAGATTGCACCAAATATTCTGTTTTCAGGGTACGAGCCTCGCTAGTCGGTGCTTCATAGCATTTCTCGTGCTTTCTCATGTCTTTGACCATTTATTCAATTGTTCTGGAACAATCTTCCCAGAAAATACATACTTATCCTAAATAGATAGCTAAGTAAACAATTTGAACCCCTATTAAAACTGCATCTTTTTAGACCTCCTATACAAATATCCATGTTTTAGCGCATTTCTAAGAGTCTATCAATGTGCTATATAAATAGCCATATAGTCCTATTTGCATACACCATCAACCAGAGAGAATGAATAGTGGTCACCCGCCTTCATATGCCGAGACTAAGACAACTGAAGTCGCTAACATTTCATACCGTGGCTGCTTCTCAGGGCCGGGTTAAGGGACTGTTGATCTTCGACCCTATGCGTGTGCTTTGATTGTATGGGTTTCCTCTGGCCAAAGAGGCTGCACACATCTTTCGCCTACGTTTCAAAACTGTCTACTTTCGGTAAAAAACGAATGGATGAACGAATTAACAAATTAATTAACGAATTATTAAAAATTAGTTTTGTAATCTATTTTAACTGCGCACGTAACTGTCGATACCAAGACACTTATGTGCGCCTGTCAGATGGAAATAAAGCCTACTTACTTATTTCCTTAGACTATCATCATCACGTCTATAAAACATGATCGGGGCCCAACATTTTAAATAGGCCTGCAGCTTGCGAGTGGAGTTAATTGAAGTGGAAGGCTCACCATATCTTCCGCCAAAATCGTAGCTTCGTGTGTCTACGCCACTCCTACATAAATCATTCATGCGTGAAAGACCGCCTAGTTCCCTTATGGCTTGTTCCACGTTATCCCCGAGCATTGCTCGGTTTACGTCAGGAACGGTAGCGATTACTGGGAGCCGTCACGGCGCCATAGAAGTTTCGCATATTAGACTGCATATCCGAAATTTATCTCTGCAATCAAGCCATGAATATTATCCCAGGGCTTCGGAGATATTAGGTGTCTTGTTACATACATACATACATACATGCGCACATTCATAAATACATACGTGCATATGTACACATGTACAAATACATTAGACATACATAAGACATGCATGCATACAAACAAACATATTGCATACATACACAAACAGGCAGACATACATAAAAACAGGCATGCATGGTTACACAGACATACATATTAAAATAAAAAACATGCTGAGTACATATATACATATTACACCCTTCTTGTTCTTACCTGTCATTCCGCTCTAATCCCAAACACCACCCACCGTAACTACCACGCTGTCTCTCTGCCTGTCTTTGGATCTTGATCTGTAACCGAACCCTTTTGCCTAGCGATTTTGTTTTGACTGAGCGTCTACGAATAAGGTGGTCCCCGTGATGTGACTTTCGTTGGGTGGTGTAGAAATCTCGCAAATACGATTACGATTACATACAGGCATACCACGTGCATACTTACTTCCATATAATAGACAGGCACAAGCGAATACATAAAACATGCATGCATGCATACACAGACACTTACATACATACATGCATGCATGCATGCATGCATCCATCCATCCATCCATCCATACACATCCACATCACATACATACATACATACATACATACATACATACATACATACATACATACATACTCCAAGCATGCTCGGAGCAAACGCGCAAGCGCCCCTTTGTTTGTCTCATACCCGGGATCATCCAGGCGGTCATTAACATTAACATTAAGCCACATCGCATTAAGCCACACCAACGTACACAGTACTCATCTGGCTTGACACTCCCCTTTTGCCCTATATAAATTTCACTAATAAATAATAAATTTACCACGGCCTATTAAATTTCTTAACGCTTCGAAAAACATTTGTTGCTTGATTTCCTAACGTCCTTGATTGATTCTTGTCATAAAATTATAGCATTTTATAAATTTAGCGGATTAGAGGACGTGAGCAACATTCCGTTACATTCGCTAGGTGGCAGACCAGTTCCATAAATGTCCATTGAAACAGCTTCGAATGATCCAATTGCATTCGCTAGATGGCGATGGTGTAAAATGAAATGTCCATAAACTGCAAAAATCGGTTCAAAGTGATTTTTACGCAACACGTGTTTTTCACGTTTTCGACATATTTCATCGAAAATAAGATCTGATATGGACTTACGGCTTCTGGAAAACATCTACCGTCGTCGGAGAACAGGTAATCCATGACTTTGACGCGCTACGCTCAACGTTAATACGATACATTGACGGACTGTCAACCTATCTCTGCCATGTGTTTCAGCCGACTGCCAAACACAGCGAAATTTCTTTGCCAGATTTGACTCTGAAAATTTGAGATTTTCAAAAGTTTTCATCTTTTCGTTGAAACTTGATGGATCTGATGCAGGACTCGAAACTACATGGGGCATTGTGTTTTTGGGGTCTGGGGATCAGAAATAATTGAGAAAATTGGGAAAGAAGTGGACAAAGTTACGTACGTCCCGCAGCCCGACCTCTGATCCGCTCGTGGCCATACATGACTCCAGGTCACATGACTTGGCTAGGCCGTAGCTAGTGGTCACATGACTTGGCACCGAGCCAGTGAACAATTTACAGATCCATATAAACAGAGAAAGAGTGATACACAGAGATACAAACAGAGATAACTGTGGTAAAGAGAGATAAAAACAAAAAGACGCCAGAGTGACTTACAAGAACACAATGCATTTAGCCTGCAACTATTTATAGGTGCCTATAGAGATAGAGTGTTTTACAGAGATACAAAGACAGATACATACAGTAGTACACACACACACATGTTATATATGTGTGTATATATATATATATATATATATATATATATATATATATATATATATATATATATATATATATATATATATATATAAGACAGAGACATCATACTATTTATAGGTGTCTATAAGTAGGGACGTTTGCACCTGCCTGAGGGCAGAGAACCAGAAGATAAATAGAGAATAGAAATGCACAGTGAAGAAGAGATATATGAATATAGTGACGCAAATGTATTTAAATACATTTGCGTATTTAAATACATTTTGCCTACCGATTTTGTTTTGAGAGCGCCTATGCATAAGCTGGTACCCGTGACGTGGCTTGGTTTGGGCACTGTAGAAATCTCGGGATAAGATTACTCCTGGATCTTGACCTGGAACCGAACCCTTTTGCCTATCGATTTTGTTTTGACTGAACGCCTGTGAATAAGCTGGTTCCGGCGACTTAGCTTTCGTTGGGCGCTGTAGAAGTCTCGAGATTATGATTACGATTACAGCGATACTGTTGCAAAATAGCAACTAGGAAGGCGCTATATAAACAAACGTAAAATATGGCGCTTTACAAAAGGCCGATCGGACTTTGAGTTATTGTTAAAATTAATCAAAATAGAAAATTATGGATCGTAAATTTTAGGTGAAATATTGATTTAATTAGAAATATTTCATTTATGTTTTGGCAAGAAAATTAGCAAACGAGTTACTCGAATGGCGATTGATGAGACAATACAATTACAGCTAATTTATGAAGCGCCTAATATCGAATGTGCATTTGTGTAAATTATTATGATAGTGGCGCTTTAGAAGTCTGATTTGATCCGATTAGATTTTATCTCTTTCTCCAACCCCAAACACCACCCCGTAGCTGCCACGCTCTCTCCGTCTGACTTTTGCCTATCGATTTTGTTTTGACTGAGCGCCTAAGCTGGTCCCCGCGGCGCGGCTTTCGTTTGGCGCGGTAGAAATCTCGGAATTACGATTACGACATTAGTCAGATAATAAGAGCAGCAGAGCTAACATTAACATGACAATCTTGTTTATGTGGACCTAATTAAGCTCCACGGCCTAAGTGTCGTAGGGCAAAGTAAGGAAGGCAAAATTCTGTTAAGTGCCTGTGTAATATAATGTAATGAAATTGCGTAACAATCTGAGCAGTACACGAAAACTGCATCAGGGAGACCAGCTTTGCATTGGCAGTTTATCAATGCAGGCCTGCAGGGGCCAAGTTAGGCCTATATACTTATTGTCGGAGAAATATAAAGATTGCTTTTGAACATGTGTAACTAGAGAAACAATAATTGCACATAAAATTTGTATAATATTTGAATAAAGTAACTCAATTCCATGCTCTGTTTTGATGGAAAGAAACAAGTCAGTGCCAGTTTGCAGTCTTCAAGAGCAACTTGGACAACTTCAGAATCAACAGAGTCCTGATGACCTAAGCAACAGGTACAAGAAAACCTTAACTGAGAGATAATCTTTTATTCATACTGAATTTTCATGAGACTAGACTTGGATTTTATCAGTTCTAGTTTGCTGTGTTATGTTGTATTGTATATCTGCCAATAGAACACAATTCTACTGACCAATTTATATGACACACGTCTTACAGAAGAAACTGCTCTGGGTTCTTCCGACATGAGCACCTAGGAAACTGGTGAGTCTTGTGGCAGTGAGTTGTCTCCTTCTGAGCTAGAATTGTAAGTAAGCTTTGATGCCAATTCTAATGGTACCATTATGAGTAAGCTGAACAGCTGAGATTCAATGCTCATAGGCAAACATGAGCAAAAATCTGCTTAAACCATCTCATGTGATTCAAGTTTGATGTGTGACACATTAATCTCTTTTTGTAATTATTAACTCCGTAGCGTGTCTTGCAGCTTGTATGTTATGGATCTCATCTGATTCCAGTCTAGCAATTCATGAAGAGGCTATGGCAAAAGGCAGCTTTGAAAGGTTTCAAGTCATCACCTGAAGACCACTGCAGACTCATGTGGATATTAATTACCTGCTTCATGCTTTACTCCAGTAGCAGCCTAAAAGCAGATTCACAACAGTTTTGATGCCAGGTAATGTATTTGATTGAATGGCTGGCTGGCTGACTGACTGACTGATTGATGGACTGATTGGTGGTAGATTAGTTGGTTGATTGATTTCAATGCATTTTTAGGATTTTTAAAATTAGAATTACTCCGATGTTCTCTGATTCGTTCGCAGCATTTTTAAATTAGAAATTATATTTTTTTCTTTCATTTATTCATTCAGAACATTTTAAAAAGTTTTACAGTGCAGTTAATTCACTCATTCGTTCATTCGTTACTTCATTCTTTCATTACTTTATTCATCTGTCTGCCTGTCTGTTCCTCCATCAATCAGCTAATTCATCTATTCGTGGTTGGTAGCTGATGTCATATTTGTTTACATTTTTTCTTGTCTAGATGGTACAGAGTCACCTGCAACGCTGCCATAGAGACCCAGTCCAGCCATGAATGAGTTGGCCCCCACTCCAATTTCAACAAGGGCAAAGTAAAACTGTGAAGTAAAACTGGGAATTGTAATATATTCTTTAAGAATACAAAGGAAAATAAAATGCAGCAATTTGAAGTAAAAAAATAGCAAAAATATTATACTGTTGAAGACTATACGAGGGAGGAAGAGAGAAAAACTAAGCACCGAAGTGAGCGAGTAAGACATTTGTTAACACACCATGTGTCCATCAGCTGAGTGAGGAATCGTAGGCGTAAAGGAAAAGGAAATGGGGAAAACAGTGCCAGGGAAGTGTGGACGATGGTAAACACTGTCCTTCTGAACTTTGGATTCGACGTGCAAAGAAAAACAGGTAGTTGACGTCAGTTGGGCCATTTAGTTGAAATGGCCTTCCCCTGAATCTGCACGTACCTCTGGCCAAGTATGCTACAAACACCTCTGATCAACGCTGCTTGTTTTTGTTGCAACTGGGCTAGGATTTCCTCTGAGTGGTTATCTTGAAGCGGTGCTATATAAATCCTCTGAATGAACGAATGGTATGGAGGTGAATAAATAGCTGTAGCTAGGTGGCCTATCGGATCTTTAAACCCTGAAGTAAATTGTTTTGTAAGTAAATAATTTGGTAGGTGGTTACGTACACACATACTCTGGACAGATTGGTAAGTAACTAAGGAGAGGAAGTATCTAGGTAATTAAGTAGGTTGGTAATTAGATAGGATATGTATTTAGGTAGACAGATGTTTGGCATAAGTATATAAGTTAGTGAATCAAATCCAATTACTTCCATAGCTTCATTATCATAATGGCCAAAGCATCGATCGATGGTTGCTTCAAGTGAAGAAATGAGTGAAATAACGGCTGAGTACATTAATAAATAAATCAGTCAGTAGAAATAGTAAGTATGGATAATAAGTCGGTAAATTAGAATGGTTACATCTGATTTAGTTTTATGTAGTCAGATTTTTTATAGCACTGTTGCCGAGAAGTTCCACAGCAGATTCAGATTTGCTAATGATGCATTCATACTTAGCACTTTGAATAAATAAATGACGAAATTATGTTTTGGCTGTCATTATGTGTAATCCTGTCATCTTCTGCGGTGTGTTATTTGTGTTCGAAGGAATGGAACAGCAGAACAAGGAATCTGAAGATTACCAGGTCATTCTGAAAGCCAAGAAATAGCAGACAGGAATAAGGCATCACCTGTCAACTCTCGATGGATTTCCACTTCCAGGGCTTTATCTGTTTGCAAGAGCCAACTGGTGGGAATTTTTCTAATTATTTGAAACTTTTCGCTAACAGATAAACTTTCTGTTCTTAATGAACTTTAACACCAGTTCGGCTTTTGCGCACAGCGCTTATGTGAGCAACTTAAAAGACGCTATATTCAATATCTGGATATGTACTTAAATGCAAGGCTGGCCTTGGTGAGGCAGCTGGTGTTATTGACTTAAGCGTGCAGCTCGGTGGTATGTTGGTAATGTGTTTTCTCAGTGATCCTGCGGTTGCAGATTCGACCATGTAACTACCCTGAGCAAGTTACTTACACACAGCGGTATAATTTGGTACTGGCATACACTGGGAAATGAACAGTAAGTCCCTGGCCTCGTGTCCAGGACCTTGGGATTCTTCCACTGCCGGCTGAATACCTGAAAGAAAAGGAAATGAGCGCTTCCCCTATGTTTCACTTGTGGATATGGGATACTTTACTTTTACATTACTTACATTAGCTAACCTGCTTACAAATCCTGGATCAAGGAATATTGACGATGAGGCGGATAATAAAAACTACTGTACTTTACCTTTAGTTAAACATCTAGAGCTTCTGTATCCCTAGTAGAACACAGAGGAGGTGCTCATTTCCCACTCTGCCCTTTGAGCCGACAATGGACAAATCCCAAGGTCCTGGGTATGGGGGCCTGTGCATCACAGGACTTGCTGTTTACTTCCCAGCTTATGCGGGTGATGGAGATGAGTATGTGAGCTCAACTTGTCCAGGGTCATTGCACAAAGTCTACTGAGCAGGCTCGAACTCACAATTGTTAGGTTGCAGACTGAGCGTGCTGCTGATTAGACTGTTTTGCAGCAAATGCTTTACTTTTCCTGCATTGAGAATCAGTTCAAAACAACGTTTTCTTCCGATTAGATTTGGAGATTATTTGGTCTTTGGAAAGTTTTGGAATTTTGAGACCATATGTACTGTTGAGATTCATGTTTTGCGTCAAAGGTGACACAAGGAATTCCAAAATTTGCATAAACAGTTATTTGAACTATTTTCTTATTTTAATGAGAAATTAAAAAGAACTCTTTAATTATTAATTTAATGATTGTCCTATTGATCATCAACTGAATGAATGTTTGGTTGATGATGATTTTTATGATTAACTGTTTGGTTAATTTATGTACATAATTATTATTAATAATCTATTAATCATATTATTTATTAATACATTTTCCCCAAGGTAAATGTAATCCCTCAGGAGATAAAAGGAGAAAGAACAATAGAAAGCAATGACAGTGAAATGCATCCGAAATCCATTATGAAAACTAAGCCAGTTCTATTATTGGGGCCTCTGAGGAGTATCTCTTTGTGAGGCGCTATATAAATTTGTGATTACAATTACAATTAAAGTGTCTGTGTGCAACCCTGATAACAATTTTAGCTAATGATTTTATATGGTTTTAATGATTTTTCTTATGTATGGGACATTTTAGGAAGCTCTTTCAGTGAAAAATTTTCTACACAAGAACCAGAGAAGAAGATCAGAGAATCTTAAACAAACAGCAGGAAATGGAAGAAAAGTTTCAAACATCTAATGAGCTGAAGGAAGGACGGCCACTGCTCGGTTTGTGCTGCCATCTAGTTTCAATTTGAATGATACAGAAAAAATACCTTTGGAATTATTCTCTAGGATTATTCTCAGTTCCATTGAGAAGTTCTTAAAAGGTGATAAATATAAGTAAATGCATGCTTGAAGTATGAATGCCAGTAAAAGAGGTAGTTCACTGGACGCAAGATAAGGGAAAGATAACAATCGCCTTCAGTAGGCTAACTATTATTTATCATTCACCAAGCCAGCCTAGTCTGCGCATGTTTACGGACTGTCACGGAAGACCTCGGGGTTTGCTGTACGTCAGATTTCCCATTTTCTCAGACATGAGCAAAACTGGCCCCAAGACCAATCAAAGTATAAAATACGAAGGATCGTTGTTAATCGTAACCTCAAACATTCCAGCTTAAGTGCTGAGTGCTCAGCACCAGGTTCTTCATGAATGCTTGTTCTTTTATTTAAGTGGTAGTCTGTTGGTAACACGTTTGGTCAGTGATCATACGGTTGTGTGTTTGACTCCTTGTGATGACCTTGGGCAAGTTGTTTGTTCACATGTGCTGCTATCAAGCAGTATCACCAAGCAGTATGTTTTGGTACACGTCCATGTAAGCTGGTGGTAAAGAGCAAATCGTGCGATGCACTGGCCCTGTGTCCAGGACACTTGGGATTCATCCTTTGCTGCCTTAGGGACCTAAGAAGAGGAAATGAGCATCTTCCTTTCATTCCTCAAGGGACGTGGGAGCTGTATTTACTTAATACCATGTTTTGCAAAACGTTTGTGCAGTTTGATTGACCATGTAAATGAAAGCTGCCAGGTTTATTAGACAGATGTAAAGCGTGCAAGTATAGATTTGCGTTGTGAACATTTGAGAAGTTCGGAGAATCATTGTGGGCCGCAAGAAGTGACTTGGCAGACAGCATGCGGCCCGCAGGCCGTGTGTTAGAGAGCCCTGGTTTAGGCAGTTGCGGAAACTTTTATGACTGTGTGTTTATCATGTTTGCATTTCGGAAATGCAGAATATGTTAAGTTTGTTTTTCAGTTGTCTTTTTATTCCCTATAGACTGCATCTCTGTTTCAACAGACTGACCTCCTGGGTATTGACCTGACTGTGGATTGATGTTCCATCGGTTACTGCCTTGTACATTTGGGACAGTGGCGCTATAGAAGTTGATACAGTTATAGTTTTGGTCACTAAAGTCAATAACTTTGCTGTCCTTTGTTGTGTATTCAGCACTGATGTGTAACTTTGCTGTCCTGTTTCAGGTTTGTTTGGCCCCAGAAATCTTTACTGCGTGACCCAAGGTGAACTTGTTCCTGTTGCTTGTGCTTGACTATGCAGTGTTGTACCTTTTCAACGTCAGTTATGTGGGTTTGAGTCTCCTCTTCCTCTAAGATAGTTACTTTGTATGGACCTTCAGCAAGTTCTTCATGCAACACTGCTTGGCACCATCTGTTGATGCTTTTTGATTAGATAGCGTAAAGTTATTAAAGCTCCTGTGTCTCTTGTGGGACGTAGTTGAGGCGCTCATTTTCTCTTCTTTGGCCCTTGAGCCAGCAATGGACGAATTCCAAGGTCTTGCACAGCAGGCCAGTGTATTGCATTACTTGATATTTACTTCCCTGCTTAAACTGGACCAGATTCTGTTTGGTGACTGAGATGCATTTATACCAAAAAACCTGCCGAGGATCGTGACCAGACTTGGGTCAATTGTAAGTGTAATTCAGCTGTAATTGATTACAGTTTGATCGTGTAATTTTAACTGATTTGTAAACCATCAATTGCACGTAATTGTCATACTGCAACGATTGATTTTTGTCAATTACCAAAAACCAAACTAATTTTCTTAGAAGTGCGTTCTATCAGTTCTTTAATATCATTCAGGTCAAAACTTATGACTTGTCCGTCTTAAATTGCTTACCCACCATAGCCTGACTTCAGACTTTCAGTGTGAAATGTACAAGTCTTAAGTTTTAACAAAATGAACATGAATCTTATGGCATTACTGTTCAGCAACTTATAAAGTCACTGAACAGTCATAATTTTAATTGGCACTGATGCAATTGTAATTTAATTTAAATGAGGGACGGTAGACGCAGTCAGCGGTCCTGTGTTCTCTGAAGACTTAAATTGACATGAGAGAAACAACTGCTTCAGGGTGTTGTCCTGGTGTCTTGGTTCAACTTCATGGATATTGAATGGAAAAGCATTTGTTTTAGTATATTCTTAGCATCTTTAAAAACTATAATCGGTTTGTAGGGACTTGGTGTTTCATTTAGGGGTAGTGTTTTATCATATCTTTCCACAAAGAGGTGACAATCTTTTTTAGGATATTATTTTTTTCATATTTATTTTCACAAAGCAGTAAAGGATGAGCCTATCAAAAATTTTGCTTCTAGTTTTGTAATTAAGTAATGAATCTCTGGCTAATTTAGATCATCTGTGGACCTGTTGATTGAGAATAGAGTCTGAATAAAAGCTTTTTTTGAGTTATTTAACATTGAATAAGCTGGTTCCTGCAACTTAGCTTTCGTTGGGCGCTGTAGAAATCTCGAGGTCACAATTATTATCTGTGTTGTCTTTTTAGATCCTTTGGATCTGAAGTAATATATTTTTGTCTCTGCATTTGGCCAATTGGTTCTGAGTTTTTTGTATGTAGCGGTGATTGCTCTAAAAATTTAAGTATAGTTTTTTATCTGTTGGTTTTGTGTAGATGATGGTTTGAAGCTGGTTATTCATATTAATGAACTTTACATCTTGAAATGGAATCTCGATGGGTGAGTAATTTAGAGAGAATTTAGAGTTTGGATGAAACTTGTTTAGTGTAATTAGAATTTTCTGATAGCTTATCTAAGGGTCAGTTTCAAAGTCTAAATAGGTCATCAATGAATCTAAAACGATACCTTGTTACTGTCAGATGATTCCTATTGAATAATTCAAAAACTTGTACATTACAATTTTGGCTCTGTTCACGGAAGAGTAAGCAGTAAAAATTTAGTAAGTCCCTCTACCTGTTTATAGTAGTTGTCATCAAAGGTGAAGAAACAGAATGAAGTTGAGGATTTTTCTTAAGATTCTACGTGGGTTTCATTTTATTGTCTGCATCTGTTCCCAGTATTTCAATGTAGTGGTTAGTATTCAACCATAAAAGCTATACTGGGGTCTAGAGGGATTCTAATATATAAGGATTCTACATCCATGGTGACCAGAATTGTATCTTGATTAAGTGAGTCCTTAATTATATCGTGTAATTTTATTAAGGAAGTCATTAGTGCCTTTAATAAGGTTAGGAATTTGTTTCTCTCCTATTTTAGTATTTTATTTATAAGTATGTAATTTAACAGTTAGATTGTTCATTTGGGAAATTATAGGTCTAATGCGAATGCTCCTTTTATGAATTTTAGGTGGGCCATAGAAGATTCGTGGTTGGTTTTCAACTTCCTGATGCAAATTAAATTGTTTATTGGTCAGATGAGGTTTTAATTCATTTTTTAGTAGTGAGTGGTATTCAGGTACCAAAAGATCTTCTTCCAAACTTAGCTTGGTCGCTGTCTCATATGTGAGATTGTTTCCTAAATGAGCCAAAACTTTAGCTTCATAATCCTCAGAGATCGTGATAACTATTCCACCTCTTTTATCTGCTGGCTTAGTAATGATATCTTTATTTTTTCTTTAGATTATGCATCACAAGGAGTTCAGTTTACCAATATTCTGAGTGTTGCACAGTGTGTGGGCAAGTAGTCTTAATTCATATTTTAATTTACTGCAAAACCAGTTAATATTAGCATCCAAATTAGAGGGTACCATTGACTTGGGATCTTGATAAAATTAACTTGAAGTTTTTTACTATTTGTTGATTTCTTTATTAACATTAATATTTAGGGAGTTAGAATTCTTGTTGGGCTTATATTTTTATTTAGTTTTTCTGCTCCTTTACTGAAAATAATTTGACTTATAAATTTCTGTATGTTGATGTCTTCTTTAGTCAGATTCATTTTAGGGCAAGTGTAGACAAAGTTTAAGTCAAGTCCTTTATTGATTACAAGAGATTCTGACCGAAGCCTGGTCGTCATTACACGGAATCGGCTCAGCTGGCATGAACCCAATACATTACGATTACAGACCCAGCGACCTAACCAAATAGACCACCGTGCAGTATTAGATTGTGGAGCTGAATAAATCTGCAAAAATAATAATGACAGATGTCTGTGATTGGGCCATCCACCTGGAAGGTCCTCCCTGTGGATCTGCGTTTGTCCCGGGCCATGGATGTCGCATGTACCGTGCGTCAACACTTTGCCAAGGCTGTGCTGGGAGCACCTATGAGTTGAGAACATTTCAATAGCACATTCTAAGCATCTGATGGAGGAGCTCCTCGCCAGCATAAACGATGTCAAAGTTCACTAAGACGAAGGCCATCTGTCAATACTGCTCAGATTACTTGAATGTACATATCAAGATGCTTGATGTAGCTCCTTTTCGGTACCTCTCAGAGTGCTGATTTTCTCAAGTTGTTGCCTTAAAATTTGCTTGTAGAATTGGTTTTTTATTACTTTCTCTGTTGCTTGTCAAGTTTTGGCCTAGGGAAGAAATGAAATGCATTGAAACCTGGAATTGTCAATTCCAAGTGTTGATAAAGATGTATCATCTCTCTTGCATCTCCCAAGATGTTGTGTAGGCTTTACTGTTAATTTAATGTTTTATTTTAATTTTTAACATTAAAGTATTTGTTATCAGCTCATTGGATTTTATCTCATCATGCTTGTAATGTGTTTGTAGCTTGCTGTTTTTTTTTTAAAATAAATGTTGGATAATTTGATGGGATAAGGTGTTGATGTGTTTAATTGCAGAGTTTGAGCAACACAGCTGAAGAGGAAGAAGTAGAGATGCAGCTGACCTGAAATGGCCGCAATGGACGTCAAGCGTTGGTGACTTAATTTTCTTGCAGATAACCAGTCCTGTCCCTCATCACCTGGTCTTCCTGTTGACAGTGTACAGTAGATGTGTTCATTTTATAGCCAAATTCGCTTTCTATCTTGTTGGAGATTGGAATCTGGTCAGGGTTGGCTCCTGCTAGACTATTGAACACCCAGGACAAAGACAACAATCATAGGAACATTAGCAATAATGAAATGGAAGACACCACCTCTATCTTTACTTTTGTTTTAACCTTATGTTGCCTGACCTTAGCTACTATACCCTTTCTCACCTTGCATTACTTTACCTGCCAGAAGAAAAGCGTTTAATTCACCCTTCGACTGGTATGGTCCATAAATCTAACTTCTGTGGAATGTATATTTTTGTTGATCAATTAAGTATCTAAAACTATTTTACTAACATTGGATACTGGGAACTTTACGAGTGACTCTTCTGAACAGCAGGTTTGCCCAGAGTTAGGCCATTTTTTAAATGTAAAATTTTGATCTATGACATTTCTGAGGTAAAATATGGTATTTTTGAGGCCATATGGCATTTCTAAGTTAATAGTGGGCATTTCTGATGTAAAATATGGTTCTTTTAAATTAAATTGTGGCATTTTTGAGGTTATATGACATTTCTGAGGTACAGTGTAGCATTTGTGATGGTGATAGTTGGTGTATCTTTTGAATTAAAATGTGGCATTTTTGAGGCAATTTGGCATTTCTGAGGTGAAATTTGACATCTTTGAAATAGAGTGTGGTGGTTTCAAATTAAACTATGGTATTTTTGAGGCAGTATGGCATTTCTGAGGTACATTGTAGCATTTTTGATGTGAAAGTTGGTGTATTTTGAATTAAACTATGGTATTTTTGAGGGAATATGGCATTTCTGAGGTTAACATTGTAGCATTTTTGTATGTGAAAGTTGGTGTATTTGAATTAAACTATGGTATTTTTGAGGCAATATGGCATTTCTGAGGTATAGTGTAGCATTTGTGATGTGAAAGTTGGTGTATTTGAATTAAAATATATTATTTTTGAGGGAATATGGCATTTCTGAGGTAACATTGTAGCATTTTTGATGTAAAAGTTGGTGTATTTGAATTAAAATGTGGTATTTTTGAGGCAATTTGGCATTTCTGAGGTAAAATTTGACATCTTTGAAATAGAGTGTGGTGGTTTCAAATTAAACTATGGTATTTTTGAGGGAATATGGCATTTCTGAGGTACATTGTAGCATTTTTGATGTGAAAGTTGGTGTATTTGAATTAAACTATGGTATTTTTGAAGCAATTTGGCATTTCTGAGGTGAAATTTGACATCTTTGAAATAGAGTGTGATGGTTTCAAATTAAACTATGGTATTTTTGAGGCAATATGGCATTTCTGAGGTACATTGTAGCATTTTTGATGTGAAAGTTGGTGTATTTGAATTAAACTATGGTATTTTTTGAGGCAATATGGCATTTCTGAGGTACATTGTAGCATTTGTGATGTGAAAGTTGGTATATTTGAATTAAAATGTGGCATTTTTGAGGCAATATGGCATTTCTGAGGTACATTGTAGCATTTTTGAGGTAATATGACATTTCTGAGGTAAAATATGGTATTTTGAGGAAATATGGCGTTCCTGAGTTAACAGTGGGCAATTTTTATGTAAAATATGGTTGAGGTTTAGCATTTGTGATGTGATAGTTGGTGTATTTGAATTAAAAATTAAAGTGTGGTATTTTTTGAGGCAATATGGCATTTCTGAGGTACATTGTAGCATTTTTGATGTGAAAGTTGGTGTATTTGAATTAAACTATGGTATTTTTGAGGCAATATGGCATTTCTGAGGTACATTGTAGCATTTTTGATGTGAAAGTTGGTGTATTTGAATTAAACTATGGTATTTTTGAGGCAGTATGGCATTTCTGAGGTACATTGTAGCATTTGTGATGTGAAAGTTGGTATATTTGAATTAAAATGTGGCATTTTTGAGGCAATATGGCATTTCTGAGGTACATTGTAGCATTTTTGAGGTAATATGACATTTCTGAGGTAAAATATGGTATTTTGAGGAAATATGGCGTTCCTGAGTTAACAGTGGGCAATTTTTATGTAAAATATGGTTCTTTTGAATTAAATTGTGGCATTTTTGAGGAAATATGACATTTCTGAGGTAAAATATGGTATTTTGAGGAAATATGGCGTTTCTGAGTTAACAATGGGCAATTTTTATGTAAAATATGGTTCTTTTGAATTAAATTGTGGCATTTTTGAGGCAATATGACATTTCTGAGGTAAAATATGGTATTTTTGAGGCAATATGACATTTCTGAGGTAAAATATGGTATTTTGAGGAAATATGGCGTTCCTGAGTTAACAATGGGCAATTTTTATGTAAAATTTGGTTCTTTTGAATTAAAATGTGGCATTTTTGAGGCAATATGACATTTCTGAGGTAAAATATGGTATTTTGAGGAAATATGGTGTTTCTGAATTAACAGTAGTCAATTTTTATGTAAAATATGGTTCTTTTGAATTAAAGTGTGGCATTTTTGAGGCAATATGACATTTCTGAGGTAAAATATGGTATTTTTGAGGCCATATGGCATTTCTAAGTTAATAGTGGGCATTTCTGATGTAAAATATGGTTCTTTTAAATTAAATTGTGGCATTTTTGAGGTAATATGACATTTCTGAGGTACAGTGTAGCATTTGTGATGTGATAGTTGGTGTATTTGAATTAAAATGTGGCATTTTTGAGGCAATATGGCATTTCTGAGGTACATTGTTGCATTTTTTATGTGAAAGTTGGTATATTTGAATTAAAATGTGGTATTTTTGAGGCAATATGGCATTTCTGAGGTACATTGTAGCATTTGTGATGTGAAAGTTGGTATATTTGAATTAAAATGTGGTATTTTTGAGGCAATATGGCATTTCTGAGGTACATTGTAGCATTTTTGATGTGAAAGTTGGTGTATTTGAATTAAAATGTGGTATTTTTGAGGCAATTTGGCATTTCTGAGGTGAAATTTGACATCTTTGAAATAGAGTGTGGTGGTTTCAAATTAAACTATGGTATTTTTGAGGCAGTATGGCATTTCTGAGGTACATTGTAGCATTTTTGATGTGAAAGTTGGTGTATTTGAATTAAACTATGGTATTTTTGAGGCAATATGGCATTTCTGAGGTACATTGTAGCATTTGTGATGTGAAAGTTGGTATATTTGACTTAAAATGTGGCATTTTTGAGGCAATATGGCATTTCTGAGGTACATTGTAGCATTTTTGATGTGAAAGTTGGTGTATTTGAATTAAAATATGGTATTTTTGAGGCAATATTGTATTTCTGAAGTAGTGTGTGGTGGTTTCAAATTAAAATATGGTATTTTTGAGGCAATATGGCATTTCTGAGGTACATTGTAGGATTTTTGATGTGAAAGTTGGTGTATTTTAATTAAAATATGGTATTTTAGAGGCAATATGGCATTTCTGAGGTAAAATTTGGCATCCTTGAAGTAGAGTGCGGTGATTTCAAATTAAAATATGGTATTTTTGAGGCAATATGGCATTTCTGAGGTAAAATTTGTCATTTTTGATGTAGTTTGTGGTGGTTTCAAATTAAAATGTGGCATTTTGAGGCAATATGGGATCTCTGAGGTATAGTGTAGCATTTGTGATGTGAAAGTTGGTGTATTTGAATTAAAATATGGTATTTTTGAGGCAATATGGCAGTTCTGAGGTAAAATTTGGCATCTTTGAAATAGAGTATGGTGGTTTCAAGTGCTATTTACTGCTATCTTTACCTGTTTGAGCATTTCTAAGTGATATGTGAAGTCCTGTTAGGCTAAGATTAGCTTTCTGAGCCTTACCAAGTTGATATATTATGTGCTACAAAGCTGTTTTGCTCTGTTTGCCTTACTGAGTGATATGTTAAGTGCTATTTTCTGATATGGTTACCTCCTTGAGCATTTGTAAGTGTTATGTGACGTGCTGTTAGGCTTAGATTGGCTCTGTGAGCCTTACCAAGTTATATATTATGTGCTACAAAGCTATATGTCGCTCGATGAGCCTTACTAAGCGATATTTTAAGTGCTGTTTAATGCTATGTGTAGGTCTATGAGCCTTTCCATGTGATATATGCAGTGCTAGTAGGCTGTGATTACTTCTGTAGGCCTTTTCTAGTTGTTACACTAAGTGCTACAAAGCTGTATTTTGCTCTTTGAGAATTAGCAAGTGATATGCTAAGTGCTATTTGCTGCTCTGGTTATCTCTATGAGCATTTGTAAGTGTTATGTGAAGTGCTATTGGGCTAAGATTGGCTCTGTGATCCTTACCAAGTGATATATTAAGCGCTAAAAGATATGTTTTGCTCTGTTTGCCTAAATAAGTGATATGTTAAGTGCTATTTTCTGCTATGGTTACCTCTTTGAGCATTTGTAAGTGTTTTGTGAAGTGCTATTAGGCTAGGATTGGCTCTGTGAGCCTTACCAAGTGATATATTATGTGCTCCAAAGCTATGTGTCGCTCTATGAGCCTTAGTAAGCGATATTTTTAGTACTATTTAATGCTATGTGTAGATCTGAGCCTTTCCAAGTGATATACAAAGTGCTCGTAAGTGATTACTTTTTTAGGCCTTACTGGGTGGTACATTAAGTGCTACAAAGCTATGTGTCGCTCTATGAGCCTTACTAAGCTATATTTTAATTGCTATTTAATGCTATGTGTAGCTGTATGGGACTTTCCAAGTGATATGTGTAGTGCTAGTAAGCTGTTTACTTCTTTAGGCCTTGCTAGGTGGTCCATTAAGTGCTAGAAAGCTATGTTTTGCCCTGTGAGCCTGATCAAGTGATATTTTAAGTGCTATTTACTGCAATTTTTTACCTGTTTGAGCATTTCTAAGGGATATGTGAAGTCCTGTTAGGCTAAGATTAGCTCCGAGAGCCTTACCAAGTGATACAGTAAGTTCTGCCAAGGTATATATATGTAGCTTTTATAGCGCCTCTTGGTATGAGACTGATGAGAGGCGCTTTTGCAGTCATAGAGAGCGTGCACCAGGTCTGCAGATTGTGTTGGTACCCGTCTCAATGAGACTGGCTTATGGAGGAGGAGGAGGAGGAGGAGGAGGAGGAGGAGGAGGAGGAGGACGCTTTCGCATGTGAATGAGTCTGGTGAGAATATTTCATTTGCATTCGCCAGGTGACAGCACGTGTTTTAAAAGCCCAGTACATCAAATTCTTGAGTTGTGTTCCTTCTGTCTGTATAAATGTAACCGGTGTGTCGATGATTTGTATTCATGCATGCATTCATGCATCTGTCTGTCTGTCTGCCTGTCTGTCTGTCTGGGCGTACGTATGTGTGCTTCAGGACACTTACCATATGTAGCGCATTTTGTGCCTTACAAAAGTTCTAAGTGAAATTGTTAGCAACTTAGCAAGTCATGTTTTCAGCTTTAAGGGGCTTCGCCTCTGACTCCTATGGGGCTTCGCTCCACACCCCATTATAGGCTCGCGCCCCGTTTTCGCCTTTGCCGGTTCCCCCAATCTTCACAGCGGACCAGTGTCAATAAAATTTCAAGAACTGAGGAACTGAAAAGACCGATCTATTACGGAAATATGCAGAACCATGTACTCAATGGCGTAGCTATCCTTCCGAGGGCCCTTGTGCAAACTGAACGTCCGCTATTTTGCTTTAAGTATTTGAGCAACCGGGCCTTGGCCCCTTGGGGGCCCAGGCGGCCCCTGGCCTTGTGGGCCCTTGTGCTTTGCACACCCTGAACAATCTATTGCTACGCCTCTCCTTTATATTGCTGATGAAGGGGTCCCGTGTCCAGGACCTTCGGGTCGTCCACTGCCGGCTGAAGAGCCGATGAGCGTGATTAAACAGTGTGGTCGTTGGATCTTTAATTACACAAAAAACAGAGGCCAGCGTTTTTACTGAATAAACAGAGGTGTCTTTCGGTACGTAACATTTTGGGAAGACATCATTCCCTTTTTCATTTTCCCTTCTTAAGTTTAAGTCGTTTTATGTCCTCATTTTTTACTAGTGAAAATGGGGTTTAACATGGAGAAAATTCTTTGAACATGTGTGCAAGTGAGATCATAATTCTACTGCGATCTTTCTGTCGAAAACAGACTCGCACATATTGAAAATGTTTCCTTTTCATTCGCTAGATGGCAGAACGGTTTTTTAAAAGCCCATTGGATTAAATTCTAGCAATCGTCTCACGAGTCATGTACACGTGTTGACCACTCCTTCAGGTTCTTTCTGTCACTATGTCTGGCTGTCTCTGTGCTTGTCTGTCTCTTTGTATGTGTTGATGGCGGATTAGGCGGCGGGAACGTGGGCTGAATGCAGGTGCGAACGACTAGTGGCGGTATTTCTGAATTTAGTACGCTTGAATAATTTCTATGTTTGCATATAATTAAGTCATGTATGTTATTTTCTGCCCATCACACAAAGCAACTGTTCAGATTTGATGTGGGCGTGGCGATGCCAGTTGCGTAATGCACCTGCCTCCTTGCAATAGTGTTTTCCCTCTTTCCATTTTCTGTCCTCCAGATCCAATTCCAAACACCACCCACCGTAGCCGTCTGGCTGTCTGACTCCTGGATTTTAAACTGGAACCGAACCTCTAGATTTCTACAGCGCCCAACGAAAGCTAAGCCTTTGGAGCCAGCTTATTCACATGCGGTCAGTCAAAACAAAATATAGCCTATAGGCAGGAAGGGTTTCCATGTCAGGATCCAAGAGTCAGACACTCAGACGGCTATGGTGGTTGGTGTTGGGTATTGAACCGGAAAGTGAGACAAGATGAAGAAGAGGAATGAGGATAGGATTCGTGGAAGAGGAGTGGATATGTCTTTCCCTCTACCACATCCGCTTCTTATAAAATTAGTTTAATTGATGTCACGCTCCGGTGTTTTACTAATAAAATCAGTATTTAACCCAAGAAATATCTTTGAAAATCGGTACAAATGCAACTGTAAATCTTTTACATTAATATAATTGTATAATATAGTTTCATTGTGTCTATCAAGACATTTAGGTTGAATAGAGTTGTTAAAATTATAGTTTTATTGTTTGAATGAGCGAGTTAAAGTAAGGTAATATAATCGAACGTTTATGTAGTGGCTTCTAGTAGCAACGGTTTAATGAATAATTAATACTATTCAGGTCATTTTAGTTAAACCAAAATCAAATACAGTTTTGGCGGAAAGTGAATGAGAATGTTATGGTCAAAATGAGAGGAGTCATTTGACACAACTGTTGAGGTTTGCTTGAACTTCTCTCAAATACATTGTGTGGCATGGTAGTCGATTGGTTTGTGCGCTGGTCTTGAATGTGGAGGGCGCTGGTTCGAGTGTCTCTCCGAAGCAGCTACTGTGTAGGGGCCATGAGCAAGTCCTTCACGCGAAATTGCTCAACGCCATCGATTGATGCGTTGTCATTATATTTCAGCGATGAAGAAATGATGTGGCATGTGAGCTATATATACCCGGTATAGACGAGAGACAGGCGTGTGGTCACTAAGGTGGGAATTCACGAACTCAAGTGGCGTTGTGTGATAGTTGAGACAGAACGTTTGTTGTCTTCATCCCTTGAACTTGTGTGTGGTCAGTGAACCGTGACCCCGTTTAAGAGGGATGGGGAGAGCAGAAGGAGCGTTCAAACGAATCGGCCAACATGCCACAGGACACACCTGTCTGTTTTCAAGCGATTTGCATACAGTAGATGAGTCTTGAACTTGGTGTGGTCAGTGAAACGTGGCCGCCCTTAAAACTAAGGCATAGACTCTTCACTGTAAAAGGCGTGGAATGCACTTAACGCGGGTAATGTCAGTCCAAAGCTTGAGCGAGAGAGAAGGGAAATGTTTTCGGCCTCCGATTCCTGGGCGAACTCGGCGAACTGAGTCTTCGTTGTGACGTCCTGCAGTAAGCTGAAGAAGAACTCGGACGATTCGAAGTCGGACGGACGGACTGGAGAAGCGAGGCCGCGACTGAAGTGACAGAAAGCCTTAGAAGTGGAAAAGCGCTCAACATTCCCTTTTCTTCGTGTTCGTAAGTGTCGATATATTTGTATAGGTATATATATTGAAAACGGAAAACGGGCGATGTACAAAAGACATCAGACGCAGGATTGGCTTGGCTTGCGCGATGTTCGGCAGACTAAGCAAGATATGGAGAAGCAAAGAGATATCAATAGGAACTAAGAAAAAGCTGTACGAATCATTTGTCATCCCGGTGTTGCTGTACGGAACAGAATGCTGGTGCCTGCGCAGGGAGGACGAGAGGAGACTGCTGGTGGCAGAAATGGCCTGGCTGAGGAGAATGCTGGGCAAAAACAGGAGAGACAGGATCCGAAACGAGGTAATACGCAGGGAGCTCGGGCTGACAGATACAGTAGTAGACAGGGTCAGGAAAAAAGGCTCTCTTGGTTCGGGCATGTTTCAAGAACGGACGACAGGAGACTTCCGGCTATGGCGATGTATAGTTATGTAGAAGGTACAAGAAGCCGTGGAAGACAACCAAAAACTTGGATGGACAATATAAGGTTCGATCTGAAGGCGTGGAACATGGATATGAGGGAAGCGGTGGACAAAACCAGAGACAGAAGTGCCGGGAGACGACAAGTTGAGGCCTCATCGTTGGCCTGACGGAGGAGAATAAATGAAAAAGAAAAGAAAAGAATATATATTGAAGGTGTTCTATATATATTGATTAGACTGTGTGTATATATATATACAGGCCTAGTGTTAATTTCAAACTTGTTTAAAGGGTGTATGTATTTAGAATATATATGCGCTTGTGTGTGCTTAACTGAAGCGTGAGAGGGGTGTTATATAAATGGATTGAATTATACATTCAAGCATGTTTAAAGCTTGCTGTGTGCTTGACTGGTCTAAGGCAAATAGGTGCTATGTAAATTTACCCTATGTATATAACCCTAGTTTAAGTATATATGCGCTTGTGTGTGCTTAACTGAAGAGTCTAAGGCAAAGGGGTGCTATATAAATTGATCATATAGAGGCCTAGTGTCAATTTAAAGCTTGTTTAAAGGGTTTGTGTATCTAGAAAATATATATGCTCTTGGGTGTGATTAATTGAAGAGTCGAAGGAAATGGGCGCTATATAAATTTATTATATTTAACTTGGGTGTGTAATTGAAGTCTTGTGCTTGTGTGTTGCTGGAAAATAATGGCTAGTTGAACTGCATCCAAAAATAGTCATTGGAGAATGGTTTTTAATTCATTTATTCATTCACTCACTCAGTCAATTTTGAATGTCTTTCCATTTTTACTTGCTTCCCAGCTTTTTTATTTTATTTTACTTTCTAAAAGTATTTTTCTTGATTCCCTGTTACAGATGAGAGAAGAAGACCATGCAAAAGTCGCGTAGCTCCTCGTAGCATTGGAATGAGGCCCATGACTCGCCAGAAAGACAGCAGTAGTAAGTGAACTTGTAATTTTACAATATTTCCCCTATATAAATGATTATATATGCGCTTGTGCTTAATTGAAGCGTCTAAGGCAAAGGGATGCTATACAAAATTGAGTGTGTATGGAGGCCTAGTGTTAATTTCAAGCTTGTGTAAAGGGTATGTGTATTTGTGCATGCTTAACTGGAGTCGAGGCAAAGGGGTGCTACATAAATTGATTAAACTGTAATCCTAGTGTTAATTTCAAACTTGTTTATAGGGTATGTGTATTTCGAGTATATATGCGCTCGTGTGTTTCTGTGTGCTTAGTTGAAGATTCTAAGGCAATGGGGGTGTTATATCAATTGATAAGCCCAGTTAATATTTACAGAGTATATATGTGCCTGTATGTGCTTAACTGAAGCATCATTTGGAATATAGGTGTGCACAATTTAAGTCTAAGGCAAAGGGGTGCTATATAAATCGATTGATTGCTTATGTGTATTTAGAGTTTATGTGCGCTTGTGTGCTTAATTGAAGCATCTTAGGCAAAAAAGTGCTATATAAAATGAATGTAGTTGGAGGTATACAGTATATGCGCTTGTGTTTTTGTGTGCTTAACTGAAGCGTATAAAGGCAAAGGGGTGCTATATAAATAGTATATATGGGCTAGTATGTTTCTGTGTGCTTAGTTGAAGAGTCTAAGTCAAAGGGGCGCTTTATAAATTGATAAGCCTAGTGTTAATTTCAAGCATGTTTAAGCTTGTTCGTGTGTATTTATATATGTGCTTGTGTGTGATTAACTGAAGCATCTAAGTTTGGAATATAGGTGCGCATAATTTAAGTCTAAGGCAAAGGGGTGATTAATAGAGGCCTAGTGTTAATTCAAAGCGCTTGTTCATGTGTATTTAATGTTTGCATATACTTGTGTGGATGCATCTTACTAAGGGCAAAGGGGTGCTATATAAATTGATTATTGTATATTTTGACTAATAAGCCGAAAATAGTCATTGCAAACTGGTTTTCAATAATTTATTCAATCACTCGCTCATTTGTTATTTTATTTTCCGGTCTCGGTTAATTCTACTTTCTAAAAGTATTTTCCTTGATTGCTTGCTGATAAGAGAAGATGTCCTATATGCTAAAATTAATCACTGTTTGTTGATATTCTTCATTTCTTTAGGTTTCTGGTTCGGGCGTGCTGACTGCGTGTAACGACCCTGCCAAGCAGCAGAATTTGGTATCGGGCAAGTCCTGGCGTCAACTGAACGGATCAAGGGCCTAACAGGATAAAGCAGCATAAACTAAGTAAGTTCCAAGGCCGGAGAGGCTCTCTCTCTCTCTGCTCTCTCTGTCTCTCTCTGTCTAAGTCTTCATCTCTCTCTCTCTGTCTAAGTCTTGAAAGCCATCGACTGCGACGCAGTCGATGACCTTGAAAGACTTAGTTTATTTCGGCTCTCCTCTCTCCCTCTTTCTCCCTCTCTCTTTCTCCCTCTCTCCTTGGAACTTAGAAGTTCCAAGGGAGGAGAGGGGGAGAAAGAGAGAGGGAGAAAGAGGGAGAGAGGAGAGCCGAAATAAACTAAGTCTTTCAAGGTCATCGACTGCGTCGCAGTCGATGGCTTTCAAGACTTAGACAGAGAGAGAGAGGCTCTAGACACAGAGAGAGAGACAGAGAGAGCCTCTCCGGCCTTGGAACTTACTTAGTTTATGCTGCTTTATCCTGCCTGTTAGGTCCCGGACACGGGTCTCTCTCACTCCAGCTGAAGATCGTCACTCGTCTCCATATCCAAACCAATCTAGGTAGACATCAACATAACGCAAACGATTACACATATGACAAACAGCTCAGCTCTTGAGGGGAGAAAAAGAAAGGAAGAAAGAGAGACACAATGAAATCAGTAGCAATGCAAGCAAGTAACATGAAGGCTAGCAATGAAATCGGTAGCACATATGTGAAACACAGCATACATACACAAGAAAGAGACACACAGAGATAGACACTTTCAAACCAATGACTACTACTAGGCTCGCGCTCTGTGAGCAAGGACTTAGGCACAGGCAAGCAAGCTTGGGAAGAAATGAAGATCTAAACTAAACGATACCTTACAAGAGCACCAATCTAGGTAGACATCAAGCAAAGAATTACACATTTCGCCGTGGAAATATACGCTGAATTTCTAAAAAAATCTACTCTGACATTAAGCGAATACAATTCAATCGTAATCGTAATCTCGAGATTTCTACAGCGCCCAACGAAAGCTAAGTCGCGGGAACCAGCTTATTCACAGGCGCTCAGTCAAAACAAAATCGCTAGGCAAAAGGGTTCAACATGCGTAAAAGGATCCACTGAATGATATGTCACAGGGGCCAGAAAATTGTTTCTAGTGTGGTGGCGCATATGGAATTTCCTGAAAATCTGATTCCTCCGGGCGAGCGATGAAAGAATTCAGACAAAACTAGAAGCTGGATTGCTAAAAACCATATGCCATCTGGCGAATGCAATTTAACTAGAATCATTAAGATCATATATCAGGATTCTTTCACCACTCGCCATTTTGTGCGAATTTTCTGAGGAGAGAGAGAGAGCTGCATTGATGCCTATGAAGAAGATCCGGAAGAAAAAGAGTTGGGGAGGAAAAAATCCACGCTTACCGTAGCAGCGTTCTGGCGACTGTCCTGTGAGCAGAGGATGAGGAACAGTGGCTACTAGGAACAGTGGAAACTCCAGCTGAAGATCATCACCTGACTTCTCCGGATGCAAACCAATCTAGATAGAAATCAACATAAAGCAAGTTACTACACATTCATATAGCCCCTTTCAATGACAAACAACACAAAGACATATTATGAGTAATGTTTGCCTCACCATATGTATAGCTCATAATAAGGCTGACAAAGAGTTTCTCCGTGGAAATCAAATTTTCTGATATTCAGAGTCATCAATGATTTTACAAACGAGATCCTCAATTTCTTAAAAATTACTAACATTTAACGAATGCAATTTAACATGCATAAAAGGATCCACTGAATGAAGGATATTTCACATCGGCACAAAAACTACGCGAAAACCAATAAACTGTTTCTAGTGTGACCGTGCAAATGGAATTTCCTGAAAATTTCATTCCTTCGTACAAAATGGCGAGCGATGAAAGAATCTTTAAAACATTAGAATCTGGACTGCTAAAATCAGCAGCCATCTGGCGAATCCAATTTAACTAGAAGAATTAATGTATTAGCTAGACAGCAGAAGAACATTTATCTATCCAGCTTCGCTTACACATATTAATGATTCTTTCAACGCACGCCATTTTGTGCGAATTTCTTGATGTATCGAAATTTCAGGAAAATTGATTTCAGACTGAGGGAGAGAGAAACGAGTGACTGGCTCAAATACTATGTTCAAAACGATCAAGCATGCAGAGTACCAATGAAATCAGTAGCAATGCAATCAAGCATGCAGAGTAGCAATGAAATCAGTAGCAATGCAAGCAAGCGCACAGGCTAGCAATTAAATCAGTAGCAAAGCTAGCAAGCACGCTTGTTATTTCAGTTGAAGGACTTAGTTTATTTCCTCCCCCCTCTCTTTCCTCTCTCCTTTCTCCTCTCTCTCTTTTCTCTCTCTTTTCGCTCGCTCTCCCTCTCTCTTTCTCCTCTCTCCCCCCACATATGTGAAAAACAGCACACAGCATACAAACACAAGAAAGAGAGACAGAGATAGACACTTTCAAACCAATGACTACTAGGCTCGGCTCGCGCGCTCTCTGACCTTGGACTGATGGTGAGAGCAAGCACTTAGGCACAGGCAAGCAAGCGTGGGAAGGAATGAAGTTCTAAACTAAACGATACCTTACAATAGCACACAATTACACATTTCGCGGTGGAAATAACACGCTGAATTTCTAAAAAAATCTACTCTGACATTTAGCGAATACAATTCAACATGCGTAAAAGGATCCACTGAATGATATGTCACAGGGGCCAGAAAACTGTTTCTAGTGTGGTGGCGCTTACGGAATTTCCTGAAAATCTGATTACTCCGTACAAAATGGCGAGCGATGAAAGAATTCACAAAACACTAGAAGCTGGATTGCTAAAACCCTATGCCATCTGGCGAATGCAATTTAACTAGAATCATTAAGATCATTTATCGTGATTCTTTCACCACTCGCCATTTTGTGCGAATTTTCTGAGGAGAGAGCTGCATTGATGCCTATGAAGAAGATCCGGAAGAAGAAGAGTTGGGGAGGAAAAAATCTACGCTTACCGTAGCTGCGTTCTGGCGACTGTCCTGTGAGAAGAAGATGAGGAACAGTGGAAACTCCAGCTGAAGATCATCACCTGACTTCTCCGACTGCAAACCAATCTAGATAGACATCAACATAAAGCAACTTACTACATATTCATATAGCCCCTTTCAATGACAAACAGCACAAAGACATAATTATGAGTAATGTTTGCCTCACCATATGTATAGCTCATAATAAGGGTGACAAAGAGTTTCTCCGTGGAAATCAAATTTTCTGATATTCAGAGTCATCAATAATTTTACAAACGAGATCCTCAATTTATAAAAAAAATTACTAACATTTAACGAATGCATTTTAACATGCGTAAAAGGATCCACTGAATGAAGGATATTTCACATCGGCACAAAAACTACGCGAAAACCAATAAACTGTTTCTAGTGTGACCGTGCAAATGGAATTTCCTGAAAATTTCATTCCTTCGTACAAAATGGCGAGCGATGTAAAAATCTATAAAACATTAGAAGCTGGACTGCTAAAATCAGCAGCCATCTGGCGAATCCAATTTAACTAGAAGAATTAATGTATTAGCTAGACGGCAGAAGAACATTTATCTATCCAGCTTCGCGCACACATATTAATGATTCTTTCATCGCACGCCATTTTGTGCGAATTTCTTGATGTATCGAAATTTCAGGAAAATTGATTTCAGAGTGAGAGAGAGAGACACGAGTGACTGGCTCAAATACTATGTTCAAAACGATCAGCCACCGTCTCATTGAAGTAGATATATAAATAGATGGAGTGAGACAGAACATGTTGGGTACTAGATATATATATATATATATATATATATATATATATATATATATATATATATATATATATATATATATATATATATATATATATATATATATATATATATATATATATATATATATATATATATATATATATATATATATATATATATATTTATTTATTTATTTATTTATTAGTAGACTAAATTTATGTATTAAGAATGAGGAGCACTGGATCAGCGTTCTCGTCGCGCTCCTCGTCAGTACCTGGCTAAGACCGGGGAATCTAATGATCCAACAGACAAGACCTCGATGGTGTCGATGACCTTGAGGGACTTGGTTTATTTACGGCGAGCGTAGACCGTCTACTGTCTTCGTCTTGTACAGGAGAGAGAGGTAAGAATACCCCTCCCTCTCTCTCCTGTGTGTGTGTGTGAGAGAGTGAGTGAGAGAGAGAGAGAGAGAGAGAGAGAGAGAGAGAGGAGAGAGAGAGAGAGAGAGAAAGTCTTTCAAGGCCATCCACATCGAGTGTGGATGGCCTTGAGGGACTTAGTTTTCTTGCGCGCGCGCTCTCTCACACACACCTGTCCATTCCGGAGAGCGGGAAATAAGCGCCTCCCTACGTATCAATAGGAACATGGAATTTTCAATTTTACTTCATAGACTAAGAAGCTATTTCCATAATGAGAATAAAGTCAATCATATTCTGGTGATACCTGGGTGTTAGGCTATAGTAATAAATTAAGCTGCTTTATCCTTTAGGGAGGTGATCATTATCTACTGTTAGGCCACCAGTAACGCAATGGACGAATCCCAAGATCTTGGCCAGAGGACCAGCGCTTCGCAAGACTTGCCGTTTACTTCCCAATTTCCCCGGTACCAGATCCTACTGCCTGGTAACAGAGACAAGTGTCCATGGTCGTTACACGCAGTCAGCAGGCCCGAACCACAAACCCAAAGTGCCAAACGATAGACCACCGACACCTATGGGCAAACCCAGGGGAACAATAGTCTTCTAATGGAAAGTTAGCCATATTGTTTTACATTTCTCTATCCAGACCAGCTATTGATGAAGAAACGATGAAGCAAACTGCTGATTACCTCTAGTTCTTCATTTTCCCCAACATCTGTCAAGGTTCCGTTGAAGAAGCACTTGTTCTCTTGTCGATGTCTCTGCAATATTATTAAGCACACAGTTGACAAGTATCGCTTTATATCGCTGGATATTGAAAATAATGTAATAAAGGCTCAACTTGAAATTTTTGAATGAATTTCAGCTGGACTGCAATAGATTACAATTTCTGACTTGAATTGACCATTGATTGACGTCTTGTGCATTATGATAACGGCGCTATAGGAGTCACCAGATTGGATTGGATTAGATAGATTATCGATTAGACTAGATCCTAAACTCTAGGCTCTATGTTATTTTAGCACGATAAATTAGAACTTATGAAATACAACGTGATTATAAATGTGATAAGCCTTGGAATGTCATCAGACGGTTACTGTGTATACGGACCTTGAGCGAGTCCTTTACACACAACTGCTCAGCACCATCGACTGATGCTTGACAGTAGCGCTCAATAAATACAGAAATATAATATTAATAACAATAATAATAACAATAACAGCAGCAGACAGTTGTAATTTAATTAAATGTTAAGCAAGGCTAAAGGCAAGGTGAGGTAAAACGAGGTAACGTAATGTATTGTATGGTAAGGTAAATGCATTTATGAAGTTTTTGAAAAGCGCTATATAATGTGAAGATACATACGTACATACATACACAAGGTATAGTAAAGTAAGGCATTATAAGAAAGCATGGTGAGGGAGTAAGGTAGGATGAGAGAAACTAAGATAGGCTGAGGTATGGTGAGGAAAGGCAATTAATGCAATGTAAGGTATGGTAAGATTAGATAAGGTAAGGCATAGTATGTCGATAGCCTCGTAGATAGGGTAAGGCAAGTCAATGTAATGTAATGTAATCCGACAACTGGGTAACCATTCTTTGCTGAACAAAGTGGCTTGAAACGAATTGCCAATTTGCGCCGGGATTCGAACCCTGCATAAATCGAAAGCTTTTAAAGTTTACGATTCTTTGCTACGGTTTCACTCAAAGCGACCATCAATTCATTCCTTTTGAATTATGGCATAAGTCACTGGATTAAATTGTCTTACTTTATCACGAAAGTAGACTGAGTTACGAGCTATGAGTGTAAGTTCCAAGGGGAGGGAGGGAGGGAGGGAGGGAGGGAGGGAGGGAAGGAGGGAGGGAGGGAGGGGGAGAGGAGAGAGAGAGAGAGAGAGGGGGCTCGCCCTGATATTCGCATCACCAAACTAGATCTACTCAACAACTCTGTCATAGATCAGCACTCATATGGCATAGTCTCATGCTATTACAAAAATATTTATATATCATCGCCATCTTGGCTGGTAGCACAACAAACAGCTGCAATAATTAGCTTTTGTTTGCCTTACCATATCTTCGAAAGGGTGGGAGATACCTTGATGATAATAGTATTTTACAATCAGCACAAGAAATTGATCCGAAGCTGCAAATTTCAGGTTTCAATCTTTATTACTTCGGGATTTATAGCAAGTCAAAATTCGTCAATCATTCAATTTTTCGCGAAGTCATGAAACAGCGAAAAAGTTTAAAATTCTGTAATTACAACATTTTTTGAGAAAATCAAGTAAAATCTTCAGAAATTGTATGCCAAATTTCATGAAAATCCAAGAGAGTTGTGTACAATCACCTTCATATTGGTTGATATGACGTGGAATGAACCAGCAAGCATTTGAAGCAAGCAGTTGCAGATAAAGCAAGCAACTGCAGATGAAGCAAGCAACTGCAGTTGAAGCAAGCAGTTGTAGTTGAAGCAAGCAGTTGAAGCAAGCAAGCAGCAGTTCAGGCAAGCAAGCTTGGAGAGAAATGAAGATCTTCACGATTAGCTGACCGACCGACCGACCGACCGACCGACCGACCGACCGACCGACCGACCGACCGACCGACCGACCGACCGACCGACCGACCGACCGACCGACCGACCGACCGACCGACCGACCGACCGACCGACCGACCGACCAGCAGAGTGAGTGCCTCGAACCCTTAACGCTTAGCCTGGCTAGAATTAGCGCTGCCGCCAGTCTTACACTTGCATCACCACTCACTTATCAAACCGATACCAGGTTCCGAAGTTGGTCACGATCCGCAGGTTTCGCTCGGGTGGTTTGCATGTGGTTCTACTTGGTCTGGGAGTCCATGTGGTACGAAGCTACGTCACGCCCGACTTCGTTTACATGTATCTGACTTTGCTCCTAACAGGACAACGATTGACGGTCTGATATAACTGCGCCTATTCAGTGTCAGATTTCGCTTATTTCTTCTTTTTAGTATGTTTTTATTGTTTCTTCTGTTAATTGTTCCTGTTCTTGTTTCTCACACCCTCTCCATTTCCATTAATTCCCATCATTTCTTCTTTTCTTCGCTTTTCTTCATTTTCTCCCTCTTTCTTTTGTTTGCTATCGAATTCGATCTTCAATATTTTCAACTCTTCTTTCTTTCTTTTTTCTTCCTATTCTCATCTCTTCCTCTTCTTTCTTTGTTTATTAGATTATATCTCTTCATTCTCATAATTTTTGTCTTCTCCTGTTTCCTTCTCATTTTTCTTAAACTTCCTCCTCCTCCTCTTCCTTCTCCTCCTCCTCTTCCTTCTCCTCCTGCTCCTCTTTCTCCCCTTCTGATTATTTTAAAATCAAATAATGGATTGCTTAGACTCACTTGCATCTTTCAGGTTCTTCCTCTATTGCTGTCAGCTCCTCGTTCAGCGTTTCTTCTTGTCACCGTTTCTACTTCTCATCCATTTCTTGCTGAAGATGTTGCATGATGTGCTCTATAAAAAACACCAAACATCTCAAGAAATTGTAATCCCAGGTGAATTAAGTAGCTTAGAGATAATAGCACTCGTTTTACATGATTCTTCCTTCTGAGGATACAGCCTGCCAAGCACAGTGAAGTTAAGCAATGTCAAGCATGGTTAGCTCTTGGATGGAGGATCATTGCAGAACAAGCCACCTGGCCCAATCAGCCACCATCACCTGGAGTCGGTATAAGGGGAAGGATTCAGTTGAGTTTTTATTATTTATGCATTTATCTAATGACTAAAATCAATTGATTGGGCTGAGCAATAGTGAGTGAAGGACTTGCTCAAGGACCCTACAGCTTTAAAATGAAAACCTAGAGCAAAGGATGGTCTCGGTGTGACTTGCACCAAATGTCCGACTTACCTTACAAATTCTCCAACTCTTCATGAATTCTTGCAATATCTGCGCTGGTCTTTCACTCAAAACTGAAAACTTTCCATTTAATTAATCAAATGAAACGCATCTCTCAAATATCTACTCAAAATCAATACAAAGCCAAAGGCACTGTGCTGCCCCCTTGCGCCCAAACCACAGATCGGCGTACAAGTCTAGGCCCTATACGCGTGTCAACAATCGTAACTACCTACCTCAAAACTACCTAACTCAAGAATCTGGAGCGAGGAGAAGGAGCGCTCAAACCAAACGGCCAGCGCACCACGTGTCTGTTTTCAAACGATTTGCATATCGTAGACGAGTCTTGACTGAGTGTAGTCAGCGAACCGTGGCCGTTTTTAACAAGTGTGAAACGAAAGAGCGTTCAAAGCAATCGGCCAGCTTACTACATGTCTGTTTTCAAACGCTTTGTATACTGTAGATGGGTCATGCGTGGTCAGCGAACCGTGACGGTGTGTAAAAGATGTGGAGCGAAAAGAAGGAGTGCTCAGTCCAATCGGCCAGCGTGCCACAAGGCTGTTTTCAAACGATTTGCATATGACAGACTCTTGAGTGTGGTCAGTAAACCGTGACCACGTTTAACAGGTGTGGAGTGAGAAGGAGCGCTTAAACTAATCGGCCATGATAAAGCCAAAAATGGGACAAATACTATTAAAATCACCCTAAGCATACACGCGCATCCTTATGATACAGCCTAAAGTTCGCCTGCGTGCTATCTTGAGCATATTAGGGCAAGTGACCAGTACTCTCTGTCGCCGGCTGATCTTCTTACTGATAGTTCTGCTGTTATTTAGCTAATATAATAGAAATAAATGCATGAGCACAAACTAAAAGATGGATAACTATAAACAATTCTACCAACATCTAGGAAATATGATCAGAAAAACTGAGGTTTTGGTCGAGATCACACCTAGGCCTAAGCTGTGGACAGAAAAATTAGTATTAAACGTGTGGATAGAGGCAAAGTCTGGGATGAAGGAAATACAGAGGTCGGGAATTTTCTAAAGTTGATCACTCAGGCATATAATTGTGAATTGTGCGACACTGCGGTCTATTGGTAACGTGTTTGGTCAATGATCATGAGGTTGCAGGTTCGACTCCGTGTAACGACCCTGGGCAAGTTGTTTGTGCACACCATGCCTCAGACACCAAGCAGTATGATTTAGTACCGGCTTAAGCTGGTTAGTAAACGGCAAGTCCTGCGATGCGCTGGTGCCGTGGCCAGGACCTTGGGATTCGTCCATTCCCGGCTGAAGGAGATGAAAGACAAGTTAGATACATGCCAGTAGTTCGAGAGGATTTCTTTGTCAAGTGATGATTTCTTCATAGGAGGGGTAACGAGAAAAGAAGGGGAATCTTAGCCCTAACCGCAGGGCACCAGCTTATATACGAGTGCTGCGTCAAGTCAGACAGGTTGTTCAAAGAGGCCATGGGAAGAGCAAAGTCCAGATGCCAGAAGACCAGAGAGAAAAGTGGATAAAGGAGCTGCTACAGTGGGTTGGGTTTAGGTTGAGGGAAATGGGAAGATCAGGAAAAAGTGGAACTTTAGTTTAGAAAGGAAAGTCTGAGGAGTGGCAAAGGGGCTTGAGGAAGATGATGGGGAGTGAAAGACGCTATTTTTAGTTGCTTAAGGAACTTCTCTTAGAAACGTTATTTTTAACATAAAAAGTAAAACTTTTAAAAAAACATAGTCCGACCTATAACATTACAAACTGGTTTGTGAAAGGCGCAAAATTCCTTCTATAAATAAGGCCCTAAGCCTCTTGATTGCCCTTGCAAATAAAAGTATTCATTGTCTCAAATGCCTTTCAGTTCTGTCACACTCCATCCGTCGGAACGGATGCCAAAGCATACGAACTGACAGATAAACACAGGTCTTATTCAAGCATTTTAATGTGCACTTCGGCAAAGACTATTAAAAGCAGCCGAGATTTACACAAGGTCATTCTGCCGACTCTAAACATAACACATTACAACACCCTTAGAACTGTCTAAAAGCCTAAAATTGTCTGTACAACAGAACACAAACGTTTCAAATGGCAATGCAAGTGATAATATGTTTTGCCAAAACATTACACTACATTAATGCTAATGGTTACAGACATCGACCATAGGTAGCCATCTATGTGCCTAACTCTTGGATCTTGATTCAAAACTTAACCTGCCTATCAACTTTGTCTTGACCAAGGGCCTGTGAATAAGCTGGCTGTCACAACTTAGCATTATTCGGTGCTGTAGAAATCTCAAGCTTATGATCACAATTATGATTGCTGACCAGATTACCTTTAAAAGGTAAAGGAAAGATAGCTAGAACTTACTACTACAAATTTCCTGAGGGATTACCGCAAAAATATTTACATTACCAGAGCAGCTTGCAGTAGGTTCTGTATGAAGTCGGAAAAAATGTTATATGACAGAAATTCAAAGTCTGGAAAAAACTACAGCAAAGCTTTAGTACTGCATCAATGTTGACCAAATCACACGGCGTATAAGTTCCACAAACGTAAATAACAATTCAGCAAATATTAAAACACTGAACATGACCAGATCAAGCAGCAACATAGTGGCCGCTGAAAATGACTGCAACAGAGGCCACTGACAGGTTAATTAATATCAGGTAAGATTCAAGCTACACCATTTAGCTCATACATCTTGCCCCACACTCTGACCAGTTTGACTGTGTTGAGATTTCACCCATACCTCTGCAATGCAATGTTACTCATTCACTCCTGCGGCACTCTAGTCCAGCACTACGTGCCTGGTTAGTTATGTTAGTTAAAGCGTATGTCATGGCGCTTCTGTGCGCAAGGAGGCCAGTTCACATACCAATACAGGCTATATTTCAAGAGTGTGTTTAATCTCAGGCTAGTCCAGTCCATACATGAGGACCTTAAATGGCGTGGCACCCATTCAAATGGGCAGCAGTGGTGAAGGATCTCACCCGATCATTTCATTGCAAAATGAGCAGGATCAAGGCCATACAATCACTATAGAAAAACATGTAAATTTAAATTTGCTGTAATGTAAGCAGATGTTTACTTTGAAGAAGCATAAAAACAAAGACATACAGACAGAAGAGCACAAAGACACACACACACATACACATGCATACTTCCAAATTAGGCCTCCTGGACACACAATATGGGCCTGAACAATTACTGCCTTTACACAAGAATAAATACTTTACCAATAAAACGTCTGCTCAAGTAAAAGCAATGACAGCCATGTCGAGCCGACGTCCTAATTTAACAGTCGTATAACTTTGATTTAGTGAAATATCAGACATTCTTTCTAATCTGCTGCAAGGAAACAACACAAGCATCTAAACAAATAAATGCCTCTCTTGAGGGAACTTTGTTGAAAATAAACAGTACAAATTTTCTTGTTAAAACCAAAAAGATTTCAAATGCAATTAATTGAAACAGGAAAAAGACACAAATGACTGAAATCGGTTGTGATTGTGGCTGTAACTAAACCGATTATTTTCAGTCAGCCTCCAACACAATTCATGAATTTCAGACCACCATGTCAATTGTGAAAATCAATGCAGACAAGACTTTAGAGGTTAACAATGTTGGCCAAAACAACTTCATGCACGTAGAGTCAGTGGTCAATACAGTACGATGATACTAATGCTTCAAACTGCAAAAAAAGCTCTTTTCAAAAACCAAGCATATGTTTGAGCATTTTGAATTACTGATCAAGGGATTTGACTAGTTGTGTGTCTAATAGTCTGTGACTCTGCATTGCAAGCCCAACAATAAACTGAATTATGACGGTGATCTCACCAACACTTCACCCCTTGTAATCTCTGCACAGGTCTCTCACTTGAAACTAAAAACACTCCTCTTCCACAGATCATACATGGCCTGATTCCTTTTCTTCCCCCCAAATCCATCTTGCTGCTCCAATTCCAAACAACTTCCACTGTAGCTTGACTGCCTCTTGGATCATGACCTGAAACTGTTTCTAACCCTTCTGCCTAACGATTTTGTTTTGACCAAGCGCCTGTAAAAAAGCTGGTTCCTGCGACTTAACTTTCACTGGGTGCTTTAGAAATCTCGAGTATACGAATTACTAATATTGACGTTTGCAAAAAGAAACTTAGATTTGACCCTCAGGATAATGTATACCAGCACTTCAAATGCAAATGAAGCTAAGCAACGGCAGTAAAGCAGACAACAGAGTTCATCCACCTGAACTTCTAGATTAATAAACACTGATAATGCCACCTGCCAATAATTCCTTAGGATTGAAGACAAAAAATCAAGTCATTCTCACTAAGGTTATGTTGTCAAAGTTCAAGCCTATCATGACAGCAGCTGCTAAAGTTTTTCCTGAAGGACAAAGGGTATGGTAAGGTAAGTAAAAGTAAGGTAAGGTAAAGAAAGGTAAGGCAAGGCATCATTTCTGCCTCTATCAATAATAAGATAATCGTTTCATATGTTCCTTTTTATATAACAAGATAATCGTTTCACATGTTCCTGTATCAATAATAAGATAATCGTTTCACATGTTCCATTATCAGTGTAAGGTAATCAATTCAAATATTCTTCTATCAATAATAAGATAAAGTTCCTACGTTTCTCTATCAGTAATAAGATAATCATGTTCCCCTATCCATAGTAAGATAACCAGTTCCCCATGTTCCTCTATCTATAAAAACCCTAAGCAAAATCTGAGGCACTGTTCTAGGGATGAAGTACTGTTAGCTGGACGATAATACAACATATATGACAACAGCAATTGAACAACAGAAATGACTAACTGTACAGTGCTCCATAGGTTAACTGGTCATACGATTTCTTGGCAAGAACATGTCCTAATTAGCAGATGCTAAAAACAATTGTACAGCACCTCACACTCTGACACTGGGCTAAACTTACATAGAAAAATGAAACAACTTCTGGTCTCAAAAACTCATTATTTGGTGCTATGATCTGAAATCAAAACTGTTGCCTAACGTCAAAGAAGACACTTCTACAGCTCTCCTGAGAAACGTCTAGAGACAATACGTCTTCAAACAATCATCCATAACAAGAGTAAGATTTATAGGAATTGTGCACAGCTCTATGTCATGGGATCAAGAAGATGCTTCTTGCATATGCTGATACAATTGATGGACTTCAAATTTCTTCTGAACTATGTTACATCGCATGTTGTAATGTTGACAACTAAACACAAAACGATTTAAAATGCAATTCTCATTTTCCCATGCTTTTGTTAGAGCAAACATGCCTCACTATCATTTTAATTCCTATCAATATAACTCCTATCATTATAATTGATATCAATATAACTCCTATCATTATAACTGCTATCAATATAACTTCTATCATTATAACTGCTATAAACATAAATGCTGGTACCATTTTACCTCTTATGCTAATAAAAATACAAAACCTAACGTAAAACAGTAATAAGTATCATCAACATTATCACAATTCAGAATAATCTAGCACGGCCAGGGCAGGTCTGCATGGTCCTACACAAGGGCTTGTTAAACAAAATGCCTAGCAAAAGTGGAAACATCCCACAGTCGATCAGAAATTACAGAAGATCCAAGCAGCAACTGATCAATCGAACCAAGGCTTTCGCACTCTCGTATTTTCGACAGATGTTCTTAGCCTTGTTTAAACGGAGTTCTGTGGAATCTATAAAATAACATAGGAACACTTTTAACTCATTGTGTAACAGTTTCATGTATTGTAATGATTACAAAACAAGAGAAACTTGGAAATGCTCCCAGCACGAGAGCTACGAGGAAATCAGTTAAATCTTAAGATGTCAAGTTGCAATACATTCACTTCCCAGAGTTAACTAAGTGCAGATGACGCAGTTTATACTACAAACTAATTTGACACACCTTTTTAGAACCGTTAGATAGCCATGTCTTAGCACACCTGTCAAGTTCTAAGTGCTCTATAAATAGCCAGATACATACATACATAAAGTTATTTTAACAAGAATGATATGTGGTCCACAAAGACTGACCCACCAGCTGTGGCTGTAAAGACGTAGTTTCTTCTGGTAAGTTGGAACACACAGTTGGCCCAAGGATCTTCAGTTTGTCGTTATGGCATTAAATGCGAGTGGAATGCATAAGTCGGCAACGCAGTGCGGTGCTGGATCATGAAACGCCTTCTACACAAGGACAGCAACTTTAAACTGAACCTGAGGTAGAAATCTATGAGCACGTGCTGCACACAGAATGAGACTCACCTGGAAGGTGCGTGATCTGGATGCTGGTGATTGAGCTTGTCATGTTTGCTGTTGTGTCGAACCTGTTTCCATTCACTTCGCTCATCTGTGTCAACTGAAAACAGATTTTACACATGAAAACCTTCCAGAAAATGATGTTCCAGAAACGTTATATTTTCTCCTCTTCATTTATTTGTTCTGTCAAGATCAATAAGCTACAGAGTTGATGGGTAGTTCAGCAAGAGCAATGTAGCATGAATTCATTAGCATTACGACTGACTACTGTGATGCCAGCTACACAGGCCTGCCTTTGAGGCATCTTGACACACACTGTGCACACCTGCAAGCCTAGTTGGTGGTATATGTATTTCCAAGTGTGGCCTGAGGTGAAACATTTCCTTTTCATGCACTTCAACAATGCAATGTTGTGCCTTTACAGTGGTTCAGCCTCCTACATGGATTGGCCTTCCTCTTGATCTAAGTGTCGTTCTGGCTAGGGATGCCAGATGCGCCTTTTACCAACAGCTGAAAACTGTTCTATTTCACCGGGGCTGGTTGGGGAGCGCCTCTGAGTATATATTACCTTGAAGGGGTGCTTGAAGGATGGAAAACAAATTTAGTGATTATAAAATTATACACTAATAAAATTATTGTTAATTCTCCAACTCAATGCATACAGAACATTTTAGACATGACATAAGTAGTTTCTGCGTGTAACATAAAAACTTACTTGATCCAAAGGACCACCAAACACTGTGCTAAAATGAAAAATTATTGGTTGGAAATTGTAATCGTAAACTCAAGATTTCTACAGCACCCAATGAAAGCTAACTCGCAGGAACCAGCTTATTCACAGGCGCTCAGTCAAAACAAAATCGATAGGTAGAAGGGGTCAGAATTGGTTCCAGGTCAAGATCCAAGAGTCAGGCAGGCAGACAGGTAGACGGCCACATTGGATCTGCAGGATAGATAAGGGAACGAAAAGTAAATTGTGTCAAACACTGGTTAGCAACATAATGCAGCAAAGGTACTTAAGTTTATTACACAAAACGATATAATACATAAAATGTAATGCCAGATAGAACAACCTTCGTGCGCCTTGGAACGCAGATTACATCTCCGAGATCCCTTGCAGCCTTTCATCTTCTCCAAAGTGTTGTGCAACTTATGCAGCAGTTCGTAACTCAGGTCATGCACGGCATTTCGAAGCTAAAAGAGTTGAACCAAATCATCACATAATCTAAACAACTACTACTGATAATAATAAACTTCTGTAGAGCCAAAATCTAATGCAAGGCCTCCTAGTAGTTTCCTATGTATGTCTCATTCTGCATTCCTTCCTTTCTTTTCTCATGCTACTTAATAATTAACAATATTAATTAATAAATTAATAATTTATAATTGATCAACAATAAAGTAATAATAAATTAATAATTACTTAATAATCACAAAGGGATCATTAATCATTTTAATTAATTATCAGTAATGTCTGCTAATTAATTATTAGGAATGTCAGTTAATGTCTGCTAATTAATTATTAGTAATGTCAGTTAATGTCTAATAATCAATAATAATCATGTTATTAGAATTAATTAATAAATAATAAATAATAATCACCAATTATTATAATCAATCTGTTGTAATTAATTAACAATACTTAAAAGTAAAATTATAAATAACCAAATAATAATAACTGATAGCTTTATAATAATTTAATCATAATAATAATTTCCCTTACCTCTTACCTTCCATTTTTTTTCAATCATTCATGTCTCTACATCAACTTTTTCTTTGTTTCTTCATATTTATTTCTTCAAAATTTCAGCGAATTAAGACTAAAAAACTCAAAATTCATCCAACCTGATAGGGATCTTTTGTCATGTCATAGAAGCTGATGAAGCCTGTTATGAATTCACAATACAGGAAATTGTGCGTATCGTTAACAGTTCGCAGACACCAATATGTATTGTTATTGGAATTCGGGCAGAAACAGAATGGTCCCCCTGAAACAAAAAAACAGAATAGTCCCTCTGAAACAAGAAACAGAATGGTCTATTTGAAATAAGAAATAGAATGGTCCCTCTGAAACAAGAAACAGAATGGTCTCTTTGAAATAAGAAATAGAATGGTCCCTCTGAAACAAGAAACAGAATGGTCTCTTTGAAATAAGAAATAGAATGGTCCCTCTGAAACAAGAAACAGAATGGTCTCTTTGAAATAAGAAATAGAATGGTCCCTCTGAAACAAGAAACAGAACAGTGAATCTAAAACAAGCAACAGAATGGTCTCTTTGAAATAAGAAATAGAATGGTCCCTCTGAAACAAGAAACAGAATGGTCTCTTTGAAATAAGAAATAGAATGGTCCCTCTGATACAAGAAACAGAACAGTGAATCTAAAACAAGCAACAGAATGGTCCCTTTGAAACAAGCAACAGAACTGACTCTTTTAAACAAGAAACTGAATGATTCTTCACAAATAAGAAATAAACTTTATATTTTTCTAAAAATGACATACAATAATCTATGAAAAAAGAACATAAAGAACATAAAGAATATAAAATCCCTCTAAGCAAAGTGGATACAGCAAAACCAGTTCATTTAGATGACATTCTATTTCCGTTTTCCAGACTTACTAGTCCAATGGGGAGCCACTTTCCAGTGTTCGTTGTCCATGCGAGAACATTCCAGTCCCTCGATGTGACAGTTTGGATCATGGCGGGAACTGTAGAGGCTAAGATCAATGCCTTCCCAATTCACCTGCCTGGAAGAGGCTACAAAAACATCAGGACAACTTCATAAATTACCAGATATCAGAACAGAAATCAGCACAAAGCCATTCTCATTCTAACCTTTCCAGACGAAGGTAAGGTTCTTGGACTTTCAGATGAAGGTAACATTCTCACCTTTCCAGACGAAGATAATGTTCTCACACTTTCAGACAAAGATAACATTTTCACCTTTTCAGATGAGGCTAACATAACTTTCCAGATGAAGATAACATTCTCACCTTTCCATACAAAGGTAACAATCTCACCTTTTCTGATGAGGGTAACATTCTCACCTTTTCAGAGGAAGGTAATCTCACCTTTTAGACGAAGGTAACATTCTTGTCTTTTCAGACAAAGGAAACATTCTCACCTTTTCAGATGAAGGCAACTCCATTTTTCATCATGTCAAAATTTACATTTTCCCTAGGACCCTCAAAATTTAATTTCGTTATGATAGCACAGTATCTGCTTACATGAATCTGGTGGCGATGTGGTTGATTTATCGAAGGGGGCAGAGTCGCTAAAGCAGCGGCCGTCTTGGAGATTACAGTTTGACTTGTCATGGACTGACTCTCCAATTGACCCATTCGCGCGGTTTCTTTTGTGTTTCTTTCTCAAATAGCCCGCTGACTCAACTGAAAGCCAAAGCATATCAGAATAAACCACCGCAAATAAAAGTGGCAGCACAAAAATGAAACATCCAACATTAAATCCAGGGTTTAAATCACAGTGCATCGAATCAGAGTTAAATTAAATAATTTAGTGGAACCTAATATTATTTATTAGCTATTATTATTAGTCATTATTAATTAATTATTGATCATCACTGATCATCATCATCGCCAGAGATGAATGGAGAAGCTGCGTTGCCTGATGTGCAGAAATGCACAGGAAGGACTAAGTACTAAGTAAGTACTTCTACAGTGTATAATATATCAGCACCAAACTAAGCCATGATCAAGTCAGTACTCAGAAAGTCAGTTCCCTAAGACAGTCTATGGTTAATAAGTCAACTTAGTACTTACTGATTAGTTTCTCCTGAAGCGGCGCTATACAAATTTCTGATTACAATTACAATTACTTATCAAATAATAGTTGAAATCCATACAGGACAAGCTGTCCAACAGTCAGCGGAATTGCTTAGGTCAAAGCTTCAACGCTTCTGACGCAAACTATCAGCATTTACAGATGACAACAGTCATATTAAGACAGCCAGAAGACCTGGTGCAGTAGTGACAAGTCTTGGTAGTCCATACAGAATGAAGATAGTGTGAGGTTGGCTGAAACGTACAGCCTCGCATACAATTAGCCCAGTCTTGAACATTATTTGCTTTTCTATGGGCAGCCAATGTACAAAAAAGGTGCATAGAAATGTCCCTAGCATTGCCACACCAAACTCTGCCAGAGAAGAAACAGCCTTAAGCTTCTCTCCTCTGGTCATTTCCATTCATAAATTAAAATTACCTCTCTATGATCTCAACATACATTGAGATCATAGAGATCTTGCTTGAAGGGTGCTGCTATAAAGATGCTGTGAGTAAATTTATCTGTGCACACAAACATCATCATCATCATTGCTATCATCACTGATCATGATCATGATCATGATCATGATCATCCACAAATAATCAGAAACAAATGACTTTCAGCCTTATCTGGTTTGATCTTATCACTTAACAAAAGCCTTACGTTTGTGGTTTCGGTGTTTATCCAATCGAAGTTTGCGTTGGTTTCCTCTTTCTTCCTGTTTCTCAAGACGTCTCGCCAAGTTCTCCAGTTTACGGCTCTTTCTAAACAGATCACAGTCAAATTCTGACAGGTCAGAGAAACCAGAAACCAGGCTACAGTGGGTAAGCAAAAGAGGCAGCTGATAAAGAAAGGGATGATGTGACACCGCTTCAGGAAAACTACTCCTGAAGTGCTCCCAACCTGATAACAAATTGTTTTCAATTCACACTGGCCAAAGACTGCTAAGAGAAAACGGCCAAATGCAAGGTACATTCATGAGACAGCAGAGCTTCCAAATTACGAAACGAGACTGTCTGATTATTCTTGTGTTAAACTGTGTAGACAGATTGCAGCAAAGAATTACGAGGTTGCGTTCAGCAACAAAGTAACATCTAGCATCTGAACAATCAACACTTTTAATCACAGGGTTACTGGGCTATCAGTGTCAGGGCAATGGGTTTGTTTTTAGAATTTCATCTTTTCTCATGGACGACCTAAACATTTCATCAAATATCAACATATACAGAAGTGTATCCGACGACATCTATGCCACGACCACCAACTGAAGGCTGATGCATCATTACAGGAGCTACAAAAGTTCTTTGACTCAGTCACAGCTTATTAGGTAAGTAGATAACCCTCTCGATTTTTTCTGGGTTATTGACACACCTAATTTTTTCCAGATTATATTAACCCCAGAAATTGAACAGGACACAAAATCAAGAAAACGTTGAAATGCAACATCATCAGGTTTACTCACAGTCTTCCATTTCCATTCTCATCACAGATGCATTCTTCATCCTCACTGTCACCTCCCTCCATATCCTCCGATGCTCCCATCTCCCCTTCCTCCTCTGGTTGTTCTTCCTCCTCCTCTTCCACTTGACCAAGATCATCCTCCTGGTTGCCTTCCACTGTCAACTCCACTTCAGTCAGGACATTGCCTGTAGGCAGCCGGGCAACAGGATCCTTGCCATCCACCAGTCCAGTGAATTTATGATCACCAGATGGATCTTCTTCGATCAAAGTTTCCCTCTGTTCAAGTTCTAGTGATGCAGCATCAGTTGGTCGCAAATCAAGAAGGTGCTTTCGAATATCCTTGTAACAAATATTAAGCAAAACATTTCAACGGAACACAAAGAACTGCTCAACATTTCAGCAAAATGGAAAGCTTGGATCTGAACATATAAACATTTGCAAACGTAATAAAAACCAACCAATCAAAATCCAGTCTGTCTACACTGGCTCAAAGATGGTCTGCAGCAGGTCATAATCATATTCATAATAGCACATTTATATAGCACCTCTTCAGGAAAACTACTCCTGCAGTGCTCCCAATCTCATAACACAAGACCACAGATTTCCACGAACCTGAGAAAACTGGTCATCTTCTCTCAACAATACAAAGTCACTCCTTCTCAGGTTACATACACATACACACATACATACATCCATATATACATGCATACACATACATACATCCATATATACATGCATACACACACACACATACATACATCCATATATACACACACATACACATACATACACATACATACACACACATACATACACACATACACATACATACATCCATATATACATGCATACATATATGGACACATAAATACATACATATATGCATACATACACAACTATACACACACACGCATACACACACATGCATACACACACACCTGCATGCATGCATGCACACATAAATACATACATATATGCATACATGCACAACTATACACACACATGCATACACACATGCATTCATACATGCATACACACACACCTGCATGCATGCATGCATGCACACCTACATATATACATAAATACAGCATACACACATACATACACACATGCATGCATGCATACATACAGACAAACATCCACGCATACACACACATACAAACATACATCTCAAAGGAAAGGTATACACAGGTACCTTGAGTTGTGACAGCCTGTCCTTATAAGCTTTGATGAAGCTATCAATTCTGTTCTTCTGCAATTCCCATTGGTTGACGTTTGCATAGACGTAGCGTTCACACACAACGGTGTCGTTGAGTGCAACACGACATGGCACGGTGACATCATCCGCTCCTAGAGGAGGAGGAGGAACAAGGGGTACATTGAGTCTCACTTAATCAACTAATTTAATCTAACCTAATCTAATCTAATGACATCTAAAGAGTCGTTACCAAAATGTCCAAGGCTTCAATCGATAGTCACTTCAAGTGAAATCAAAATCAAAATCATATTCTGTTGGAGAAGCCAGGTCTAATCCTATAAGTCAGAGAAACCAGAAGTTAGGCTACGGTGGGTAAACAAGTTGAAACAGATGACTCTTAAGTTTAGACCTGAATGAGATGACAGAACTGAGAGAACGACTAGAACTTGGCAGGACATTCCAAAGCCGTGGACCACCAACCAAGAACACTGTAGAACCCATCACTGTTCGGGTACGAGGGACAACAAGAGTCATAGTGTCCACTGACTGAGAGCAATATTTGTTGGTATGGCGGTTGAGTATGGAACAAAAATTGGTTGGCTGATTTAAATGTAGACAGATTTTTAAACTGGATTCTTTGCTCGATGGGTAACCAGCGTAACGAATGCAATATTGGTGTAATATTCCAATACCTGTGTGTTTTTGTTATGGCTCTGACCCAAGAGTTTTGAACCATTAGTAGTTTTGAACCATTAGTAGTTTTGAACCATTAGTAGTTTTGAACCATTAGTAGCTTTGAACCATTAGCAGTTTTGAACCATTAGCAGTTTTGAACCATTAGCAGTTTTGAACCATTAGCAGTTTTGAACCATTAGCAGTTTTGAACCATTAGCAGTTTTGAACCATTAGCAGTTTTGAACCATTAGCAGTTTTGAACCATTAGCAGTTTTGAACCATTAGCAGTTTTGAACCATTAGCAGTTTTGAACCATTAGCAGTTTTGAACCATTAGCAGTTTTGAACCATTAGCAGTTTTGAACCATTAGTAGTTTTGAACCATTAGCAGTTTTGAACCATTAGCAGTTTTGAACCATTAGCAGTTTTGAACCATTAGTAGTTTTGAACCATTAGCAGTTTTGAACCATTAGCAGTTTTGAACCATTAGCAGTTTTGAACCATTAGTAGTTTTGAACCATTAGTAGTTTTGAACCATTAGTAGTTTTGAACCATTAGTAGTTTTGAACCATTAGTAGTTTTGAACCATTAGTAGTTTTGAACCATTAGTAGTTTGTGGTTTGCCATTTGTAGTTTCTCAGTGGCAACTGATCAACTGCAATCAAATAAGAATACAAAAGACATTTAAAGCAATCAGATCCCTTAGGCATCACACTGAAAGAAAGCAAACTCATAAAAGACCAAACGGCTGAACATAGGAAACTGATTTGCATGACAGACCTAGACCAACTGGAGTCCAACCGCTAGACAATGCACTGTCCACTGTGGCATCAGCTTCAAGTTTCATTTCCTCCCCATAATCGTCTCGAGCTGTTACAACAATAACATTACAGGCAACAGTTATACGTAATGTACATTTGTTAACAAGCCATGTCCATCAACTGAATGAGGAATTGTTGGTAAACATTTCAACATTATGATGATGATGATGATGAGTTCTCTGCCCGAAGGCAGGTCCATTGGCTTTATGCCACCTGTGGTTGAGGTAAGTGAGGTGGTTTCCCGTTGCCTTCCTCACAGACAATTGTGAGCGAGCAACTTGTCCAAGGTCACTACACAGTGGCTTGAGGTAGATTCGAACCCATGACCCTCCAGTTACGAGGCACAGACCATACCCCTACACCACCACGTCCCATAATATTATAGGCAACAGTTATCACATTATAGCCAAAAGCCATAACTTTACCGGCAACAGTTAACTACCACTAAGGTGTGACACAAAATCTCTATGTATGTATCCACATTATATATTCAAAATTTTACAGGCACATGCTAACATCAGTTGGTATATAACCTTCAACAAGCAGGCAAATCGTTTACGCAGACCTGACCCAGGTCCACATAAAACTTACTCCTTACTCATTAAAAAGATTCGTGCTGGTTTCATGGCTATAGAAAATGTCTTTGTAAACCAATTTCTGCTTACATAACTTGGAATATATAGTTTTAGGAGCCTGTGCCAAAATGAAAGTGATCACAAAACTGGTTGTCTAGACAGCTTTCAAATATAGCGGAGTGTAAAACCAAGAGTAAACAGGAGCGGACCTGAACTGTAAACCTCGAGGAACACCGCAGTCCATGACAGTCAGTGCTGAAGTGAACTGAATGGCATAAACTGATGCAGTATGAGGGTGCAAGGCAAGTGGCAAACCAACAGAGAGTGGGACCTGGAATTCGAAACCAGTGTTGTCACAAGATTAAGGTATTGAAAGCACCAGATAGGTCGAAGAGATTGAGAGCAGTTATTTTTCCCTTGTCCATGGAATGTATTGTGTGATAGTGAAAAGTAACCAGCACAGTTTCAGTGAAATGGTATTTGCAGTAGGCAGACTGAAAAGGAGATACAAGTCACAAACAATGGCAAAATTCCAGTTACGTTAGTTTAAAGATTGCGCCAAGAATGTGAATAATCTTAAAGCATGGTACTGTTTCTGGAATATACTACAGAAAAAATGTTCTCGATTCAAGCCTGTAATTTTTGCTGGCAAATTTCTAACAGCCAAATTATTCCTAAAAGAATCCAAGTACCACATACATTAAAGACTTGCATTTATTCTGCAAACCAGTTTCTTTATATTTCAACAAAACTTATAGCCTTCAATTTAAAGAGTACATTACAATAACTACAAGTTGCAGCCATTTTTTGTAAGTTCTTTATATAAGTAAAAACATGGTGGGTGGCATTGTCCTGGGATCTAGTGATCTTCTGACTATGCTGAATACAAGACAATGCTCAGCAGTGAAAAAGGACAACCTATCCTTCCTTGATTTAATGAAACACAGCTGTCAGCTTCACATGACGCATGACACTTTGGATGCCAGATGCAGAAGAGAAAGACTGATTCATCAGCAGCCAGAAACTACGTAGTTCTTGAAAAGTCAAGTAAGACCGTGAAGTTACTCAGAACTGATTATTAACAAGGACATGGACTGCACTGGTTGATCTCCACCTGCTGGCCTTGTTTTCAAACAAAGAAGGTGACATAAAGCAAAGCTCATAAAAATGTCGTAAAAACTCTGCACAATGGCTAGCAATAAAGGTTAATGAGCAAACAATTATAGCTGAGTAACACAGGCATAAAATGACAAAACGCCGGCTAATAACTCAAACACTGATCACAGGGATGCCAATCCAGTACAGTTTCATTAATTACAACTGTTTTAACTCGATCTGCTTTCACTTTTTGTCAACTGATTTTGTCTCCAATCCATCAGAACTATCGCTCATCATCATCTATGGCCTGTCCCACTCCGGAGCAATGTTGTTTCCACAACACGCTGCTAGCCGTCTCTTCTGGGCTTGTCTCCAGATTATGTATATAAGGATCATAAATACCTCGGGGCAAAAAATAATAATAATATCATAACAAGATTATAACTACCTCGGATAGAAAATAATAATAATAATAATGTAGGACCAAGGGGATGACTTCTCAATCTCAACCAGCAACACCAACAAAAGGGAAAAGATGCTGCATAAAAAAGCTTCAAACAAACATGGCCAATTACCAGTTCAATAGCTTCAGCAAACAACTGCATCAAGTTGAACAGCAGAGTGAAAAATATCAGGCTTGATGAACTTTAAGCATGTGTAATTGAATACAGATGCATGCGTAACATGTGACATATCTTACCCAGTGGACGTCTTAGGTGTCGTTTCCCTCTCCTTGTACGTTGTTTTATGAATCGTGGCTGGATCATTTTGGCTAAAATGTATTTCAAATGGACACAATTCAGGGGTCATCACCGACTCAATTCAAAGAATAAACCAATTCTTGTTGATAGCAAATGTCGAACTTATGAAATGCCTTCCTGCAGATATCTAAATGAACACTGGTAACTGATGAGGGGCTCTAAAACTGTTTCACTGTCTTTTACAATATGATTTTTCCTTAAAGTTTTATTGGGTGATAAGCTTTTGAAGTAAGAACTGAGAAAGTGGCTGACTGGCTGGAAGTGTGTGTTGTCTGGGATACTGACAGGCACTCCTCGTATCAGCATCTGTGGTTATCATTATTAATTAGTAACATCTATCATGCCAGAGTCTAATGCACAAGGCATCAACCGATGGCACACCATGACCAACCCACAATCAGGTCAATATCCAGAAGGTCAGTCCACTAAGACAAAAGGGGCAGCCTATGGTGGATAAGCAATTTGAAAAAGTTAAGTTGAGAATGAAACGACACAAGTGACTGAGCAGAATGAGCACATAAAGGAAGAGTTCCAAAGTTTAGGTCATTCACAAAGAACAGTTCTAGTCTCAGACCAGAGATAGATAATCAAATGGCCAAGATGAATAGCGATAAATCTGGGGAATAAGCACTGATTTTAGGTTATGTGGTTGGCCAGCGTTCAATGCTTTATAAACTATAAGCCCCAATTTGAAATGAATCCTTGGCTGAACAGGAAGCCAGTGCAGAGCTCTGAGTCCAGGCAGGGTGCAGTTTGTGGATACCAGCAGCCACAGGACAGACCTAAATCAAACAGTTAGCCACCAAAAACAAACCACCAATTAAGCATCAGTTATGAAACTTGCAACGTTTTGTCAAACTGACTGTAAATACAACATTCAGTATTTCTACCAATCTTCCATTACATCTCGAAAAATTGCATTAACACTTTCGACAATCAAAAGTTTTACAAGCTTTGGTTTAAAACGTCAAGTAGACTACACTGCTTGAAAGACAGTGAAAGATGATGAAGCAAACTGTCTTACGCTGGTTGACGTTCTTCTTGAGGAAGACGAGCTGACGTTTCTTCTCTGAGACGTGCACCTTGTGTTTCTTTGACGATGGACACTGACATTGTGACTGTTGCCGTGATGGCTGATCAGCTGGCACGTCATAATGGCGACATTTGTAGATACGCAATTTGCCTTCTTCATTCTGACGACATTCCCATTCCTAGGAAATGCAGTATAACAACGATTCATACAAGCAGCTCATTTATCAAAAAGGAATATGGTGATTCTCCATAAAAACAGAAATGGCTAGTTAACATGTCTGGTTTGTTTGTGTTGAAGAAGATAGAGAAATCTAAGCAATTCCTGGTAACAACCCAATGCAATGCAGACCCTTGTTCAACAAGGTCTTCCCTCCACAGTTTGGTGTAATAATAATAATAATAATAATAATAATAATAATAATAATAATAATAATAATAATAATAATACAATTTATATAGCGCCATAGCACAGCCGAGGCTGAAGAAAAGGGTGCTGTACATGGGTTAAAAAACAAAAATCAACTACAGTAGATCAACAGTAAGTGTTTGTTCAAATGTTCTCGAGTTTTCAGTCATTCTGCATCAGAGCCCATGTTTCGAAATAAATTCTGACATCTGTGTTAGTTTCTGTGCAGTCAATGTAAGATGTTTGGAGATCTTTGAATATCAAAGCTGACCAACGAAATGTATGTCAGCCCAAGTATTCAACAAGTATACCCTATAGCCGTGTTTGTTGGATACCAGTTATACAACGGCTGTTAGCGTCTTTGTGTCTCAGTCACAGAGGCTCAACAGTTGACAGCTGTCTCTGACCAAACTACAGATTCTATAAACAGCGCCAATCTGGAAGTAAGAAGGACTTCCAAATGTAGTAAGTAAGTAAAGCAAAGTGTGTCCTACATCTCACAAACGAGACGTCAGGGAGGCACGCACTCCTTTTCTAGGCCCTTAAGCCGGCAATGGACGAATCCCAGTTCTGGACAAGGGGCCTGTGCATCGCAGGACTTACCATTTACTTCCCAGCTTATGCTGGTACCAAATTATACTACTTGGTGACAGAGGCACATGTGCACAAACAACTTTTTCAGGGTTGTTACACAGAGTCGAACCTGCGACCGCACGATCACCGACCAAAAGCGTTACCACTAGACCACCGTGCCACACCACGTAGTAAGTTCACCCATAACTAGAGATGATGGGTGGATAAATGTAATTGTGTGCCACGATCACCTCGTTTGGTTTGGGGTCATTCTCTGTCACCAGTTATTAGTTATGAAGACACTGAACATAGTGCTTGCTCATCAACTGCCTCTCAGAAGTGCTGGTAACAAACCAACACAGTATGGACCAGCAACTCTCCGTAAGTGCCAGATGTCAATATCACTGTGCCCTCTGCAACTTGGTAAAATGCTGTAGATGAGGAAACCTGGTGGTTTGATTAACAGAAGTGAGCTGCAGAAATTCTTAGCCTTCGTGACTCATAACTACTTGTGTTCATATTTGTATTCATTCACAGGAGTGATGGCCATAAAAGAAAACCACCAAGACCTGCTCTGCTATAAATCTAATCTAATCTAATGACTTCCACAGCGACGATATCATAATGCCCAAGGAATCAAGAGATAGTCACTTTAAGTGAGAATCACAATCAAAATCATAATCCACGGGAGCAGCCAGGTCGAATTCCAATAGGTGAGAGAAACTAGACATTTGGCTACAGTGGGTAAGCAAGTTGAAACAGATGAGTCTTAAGTTTAGACCTGAATCACATCAAAGAACTAACAGAACAGATAGAACTTAAAAACTAAGACCAAAACTCAGTATGAAACTAAGTAGCAGATAGTAGAAAAGCTGTAGTCTTGGATACCAAAATGTTGGGATTGTTGGCCAGCTCACTTCATGAAATCAGCTCTTACCTGGTTCACATCACATGGTGGCTGGTACTCAGGCTTACGACACTCGTCTTCCAGCCTTTGCTCTTTTGTCAGAACCAGGCGATTGTACTGTGCCTCCAGTTTTTCTTGAACTTTAAGTTTCCTTAGCGTCAGCTTCCTGTCAATTAACACAGAGTAAAGACAACCAGCTCAACTGAATTGCTCTCACCAATAACAAAGTCACAAATCTAAAACAGTCTTCTCTTAAACTTCTTACAAACATTTGAGAAAAAAGAAGGCAATTTTCATGTTAAATTCCATTAAATTACGTCTTTAAGTAGAATTTCCCAGCATATTTTAATTAGTACTAACATTCCCGTAGCGCAGATTTCTCATGATAAACATCCATCCATGGCAGTATCATGCAATAAGGACGAGCTCAAGATCCCTACATGGTAACCACCTCAGGCTGAGAGGCTCTTGGGCCTTTTCGGCACCTGGTCAAAAACTTTGGAATTCACTGCCCAGTCCAGTTCCTTTCTGTCAACTCTTTGATGTCATTCACATCTAAACTAACGACACCTCTTTCATCTTACTTGCCCACCACAAACGGGCTTTTTGGTTTCTCTTACCTTTCGGGATTCGACCTGTCTTCTTCAAAGAATTATGATTTTGATTGTGATTCTCACTTGAAGTTACCATAGACAGATGCCTTGCGCATTACGATAACAACGCTAGTCTTTTAGATTAGACTACCTCACTCATAATAAATTATGGATGCTCAACCAATTGGGCACTATGTTATGACGTCTATATGCCAGGGTTGCTGTATCTACTATCAACCAGTTTTCATGAGTACAGGTAAGAAGGCAGATGTTTACATTCACCTACAGACTAACCTCAGAAGAGACTGAAGGATGAAGCAAGCGCAAACATGACAGCAATCGGACGAGAGGACACTCATCTGATGGATTTGTAAATTCTGCTTACATGTACGTTACCTGTCAAACTGCATTGATAACCTGTTCGTAACTGTGCACTTACTTGGCACCTCTACGAAAAGCACGGCCAGCCAGAGCAAAACTTATATGGAAATCACAGAGCATTTAAATGTAGCCCATCAAAGAGGTGACGTCACTGATGCATTTACGAAGAAGTGCCTTGAGAGGCAGCCGTGGGTACCAAGCGTTAGTGATTTTCGTAGCTTTGGCCCGTGAGAGTGAGTGGCCAGTCCTCTCCTTTACTGCCTGATCTTCCTACTGACAGAGTACGACACAGCATAGTTGTTTTATAGCTAAATTCGCAAGGGGGCAAAAGTGGAGCAGAAATTTTGAGCCACCTTTCTGCCGTAGTGGGCTTTGAACCCCTGACCTCTCGGCAGACAGTCTAGCATCTTAACCACTAGACTACAGGACACATCCCAACACTCGGAAGATACACTAGGTAAATGTTAAAGCTGTACCGACAACGTCATCATCATCATCATTGTTGTCATCATTATCATCCAATGCTTTTCTCATATTTAGTCCTAAGTAAGTAAGTAAGTAAGACATTTGTAGACACGCCATGTGTCCATCGGCCGAGCGAGGAATCGTAGGCGTGGATGAGTCACAGCGGTCAGACAACAAAAGCAAGACGGTACAAATAGGTCTTCAGCCGCTTTACGAAAATGTCTAATGAGATGTTGTTGTGAGTAATGTAAACAGGGAGACTGTTCCAGATGACTGGTGCAGAATTGCTGAATCCGCATCTGGAGAATTCAGACCGATAGTCACGGATGTCAGGAAGAGAAAAACGGCTTTGTGTAGCCGAACGCAGAGATCTGGATGGCTGATAGCGCTGTAAGGACGATGACAGATAAGCCGGCTGATTGGTTGAGAGAGTCTTATGTGTAAGGAGAGCTATCTTGTAAGTTATCCTGGAACTGATAGGCAGCCAGTGTAACTCTGCGAGTATGGGAGTGACATGATCAAACCTGCGGGTTCCTGTCACAAGTCGGGCTAGCGAGTTCTGGACTCGTTGCAGTTTGCCAATGTTGGACTTTGTAGTGCCGTACAACAGGGAATTACAGTAGTCGAGTTTTGCCCTCACTACACTACAAGCAACTGTCTTCTTAAGTCAACCCTTATGTTTTCTATAGATCCACTTGGTCTTCCTTTTCTCTGCTTTCCTCTGAGTCACGCATGCAGTGCCTCGTTTAGGATCCAGACAACATATTCAACATAACTGATTCAACACACTTGTTATAAAAACAGAATCCAGAGGATAGAAGCCACAGGGCTCTAGCAACAAAACCAATGAAAGATACAAATTAACACAAATTCAGTTTTAAAAATTATTTTATTTTTGTCTGCTAAATCAATTCAGTGACAGCTTAATGTTAGACAAAGAAGACCTTACCCTCGTTCCACAAGGAAAGTATCTCTCCACACCCGTCTTTTCCGGATTTCATCACTGTCATCAAGAAAAATCAAAGAAATTCAAATGAGTTGCACTGTTACTAAAACAACAATTCTTCACTTTTTCCTTATTACATCCAATTTCCTAAACAGCAAAGCAAAACTGTTTGGTCCACTCTAATGAGGCACATTGCAAAAGTAGTCAGCTTTAAGAAGCACACCAGGAGAAATCTAATCTAATCTAATCTGAAGACTTCTATGGCATCGTTATTATAATGTCCAAGGCACCGAGATGGTCACTTCAAGTCAAAATTGCAATCCAAAATCAAAATCCGTTGGAGAAGCTGGGTCAAATTCTGATAGGTCAGAGGAACCAGAAGCCAGGCTATGGTGGGTAAGTAAGTAGAAACAGATGACTCTTGAGTTTAGGCCTGAATGCCATCCAAAAATTGACAGAATGAACTGAACTTGGCAGTGAATTCCAAAGCTGTGGACCAGCTACCAAGAAGGCTCGAGAGCCCAACACAGCTTGGGTACAGGGCACAGCAAAAGTCACAGCGTCCACTGACCGAGTGCAATATCTGTTGGTATGAGGGGTGAACAAGGAATATAGACAGGTCGGCTGGTTTAAATGTAGTACTTTGTGAAATGTAAGACAGGCAGAAATCCCACAAATTTGCAGCACAGGTTGGAACGACGCTGTCCACATCTGTCACTGTTATCACACTGTCTAGTTATGGCAGGTCAACACTGTGTGTCTGTGTTGTGACAGCTACAAGAAGACTGTCATTTACAGATATCATTCACTGGCAGACCTTTTTAGTGGCACAAGGTCTTCTATTATACAGTACCTGCAAGAACATTTCATGCAGGTTTGGTATGTAAAAGCCATACAAACCCACAACAACCAAACTGAGTCACAGACACACATAGGCAACAATACGCAAACAGACACAGCCAGACAAAAATCAATACATAAAAAGAAACATTCCATACCACACAGAATATCTCAGGCAGACAGATAAGAATACAGAGGCCAACAAACAACCAAACAGAGAGAGAGAGAAAGAATGGAATTCATAAAAAATGTAGACACTTGAAGACTTAGCTGTTGACAAGAGAACAATTAACCTGACCTGTGAAACAGAACTGCCTCTAAACAGACCACAGTTCAGGATTAAAAGAAGAAATAAAGACAGAATCGGACAGAGACAGCAGGAACTTAGATGAAAAACGAGTCCAAGACAGGCAAGGTGGCTTCAATCAACCACTTGGATGGCAAAGTCAACCACTTGCCTCTGTCTCTCTGTGAAGTGTGAGATACCCAGTGGAGCCTGCTGTGCAGTGGCAAAAATCTTGAAAGTGTTGAAACGATGTTTATATCATATCAACCTCACCACAGACGGTTGTTAGACTTACTAGGTACTACTCTGCAGGGACCACAAACAGGCAGAAAGTGGCAAAGCGTATCATGGTATCATGACACCATACAGAGCCCACTGTGCAGTGGGGAAAGCCCTTGAAAGCGTTGAAATGTGTTTAAAATATATCAACCTTGCCAGAAACGGTTGTTAGACTTACTAGGTACTACCAGTTCCGCAGCCTGGTCATTGGCTTATTTAAGAGATTTGATTCTCAGGCTAGCACGTCCCATACTGGGGACTTTAACTGGCTTGGCACCCAATCAAATGGGTAGCAGTGGTGAAGGGTCTCACCCAATTAATTCATTGAAAAAGGAGCAGGGTCAAGGCCATACGGTCACAATAGAAAAACGTACACATTTACTCCGCAGAGACCAGAAGCAGGCAGAAAGTGGCAAAGCGTATCATGATACCTCCAAGCAAACTTGCGATGACTAGTAGAGGTCTGGTTGATGATATCAAGATACGCTTTGCTACTTTGTGCCAGTTTAATCTCTCACTTAAACATCTTTCTACTTCTTGAGACAGAACAAAAAACAGACTGAAATGAGGCCACACAGGCAAGCACAACATTTTTCAAAGTTCTTAGAACAGCACTACACAAATTTTGAATGAACACACAAGCACACACACACGCAAGCACACATACACGCATATACCGGCTCTGGACATTTCCCCTGGAAAATTTACCTGACATTTCCCTTGGCTATTCACCCCTATGACAATTCTTGAATGTACTACTACTAATGGGTAAGATTCAATTTAAGTATCTGACCAAAATATCTTCACGTTGCTCTACTTTACTGGAATTTGGGAAACACTTAGGACAAAGATGATGGCTCCCTTAGACAAAACAAAGGCACTTTTAACACCGAGATGTCCCAGTGGCGCAAAGTACAATGGGCCTCATTCACAAAAGGAAAAATGACCCAAAATACTTTGAACACCTTGCTTACATCACATGAAGCATTTGTTAAGTACCACATTCTAATAACTAAGGATTTAATTGATGACAGTGAGCAACTGTGAGTGAAAGACTTGCTCAAGATCTTGAGCAAGTCCTTCACTCACAGTAACCATTTCATGGGAGGCTCAAACCCATACTCTCCACATTACAGGCCGAGCGCTTAAACCAATTGGCTACCACGCCCCATTCTAAAATACTATGCAATCTGTTTGATTAGAAGCAAGTGAGAAAAGTGCATCACCTTTTAGGCTCATCTGTGCCATCAAAAAGCTTTAGAATGGAACTTCCATCCATGTGCTCAGGCACAGGTACTCCGGCAATGTCCAACATTGTTGGTGCCAAGTCCAGATTCAGCACAATATTTGGCACTCTGTAACAGACAAAGGACATTTAACTAATGCAAGGTCTGCAACAGAAAACCAGACTGTAATTTGGAACAACATGCAGTATCATGAGATGGGATGTCATACAGAATCTAAGTAGCACTTCTTCCAAACCAGAGTCGTAATTGTAATCGTAAACTCAAGATTTCTACAGCGCCAAACAAGAGCTAAGTTGTGGGAACCAGCTTATTCACAGGCGCTCAGGCAAAACTAAATCGATAGGCAAGAAGGGTTCGGTTCCAGGTCAAGATCCAAGAGCCAGGCAACCATGCAGTCAGACGGCTACAGGGGGTGGCGTTTGGAATTGGATCCGCATTAGCGATAAGGGGAAAAAGAACTTCCAAAAGAAAGAATGCTTTCATCAGATGATGAAAAGTGTCTGAAAATTACAGTTCCTGATTCATTTCGTGCTCAGAAGTGGACGCAGGATATGATGTTGGCAAAGGATGTGCAAGTCCAAGGAACCATCAAGTCGCTGTGTACCCAGAAGCTTTGGAACAAGCCTACCTCTTCTTGCTGTTTGTTCTTCTTTCAGTTAAGTAAGTAAGTAAAGCATCTGTTAACAATTTCATGTGTCCATCGGTTGAGGGAGGAATCGTAGTCATGGACATACACACAAACAATTAAATACATAACACAGCAAACAAATATAGGAAGATGCAGAGCAGACATACAGAATGACATTTAACCACAAAAAGAGACATACAGAACAGCACATAAACACACAGGCAGAGGCACACATGCTTGTAAGTTGCTCAGATTCTAAAATAATAACTCATTCAAGAGATGCTCTAAAACAGATGTTATTAAAGTAAAAGCCCCAAAGAGACGCAGATGAAGGCAGCAACAGAGGAAGTGCCAAATGACACCAAATGGGTCCAATATGGTAAAGCCCAAGAAAAACATTACAGTAACTCATCTCACCACCAAAACTGACAGATGGCCATTATTAATATTAATATTTATTATTTCTAAACTATAAACAGAAAAGATAGGGGTACATGTAGGCCACAGAAAATACAAAATTTGTATGTATTCAACTATCCACTGGTATGTATCTGCAAATTTTCATAGGACTTTTTAAGAATGTCTCTCTGGAAAGTGCCGACAGGTCTAACATTCAGACAGACCTAAACACCAAGCTAGAGATATATAGACAAACCCAGAGAAAGACAGACACACAGACAGACAGGCAGAAAGACAGACTGATTGATAGACAGGCAGACTGACAGAACAAGAGGCCGGCAGGCAGGTGGACTAGACAACAGACATGCCAAGGCCACTTAGCCTATCATCAGTAGATAACTGATGGTGGTAAAAGGATGCTGTGCCTGCTGGGTAATGGCAGGAGATGATCAAAGGCTGGCAATTGGAGAAACCGGACACATCATTCAGAGGTGTCTAATGACATCCTACTCTGCTCAACTTCTCCTGAACCACCCATACTCATGGAATTTTGTACACATATGACGCAACACAATCTTCATTCCTCCGACCTGATATTTTCCGGTATTTTCGGTCCTCTGATGAAGAAGGGAACTTTGATGTCAAATTCGTAGGGCATGGCTTTTCCTTTGACAAGACCGTACTGGCCAAGGTGGTAGCCATGGTCAGACGTGTAGATGATGTACGTGTTGTCCAATTCCCCGATCTCGTCCAGCATCTCATACACCTGCAAACTCAGACAAAAGGACTGAAATGCAGATTCTGCTAAAGATAGTCTTCAACAGTCAACTACTTCAATTGTTGTGGAGCATGGTAGCCGACTGGTTAGAGCGCTTGGCTTGTAACTAGAGTATGGATTCGAACCCCCTCCCTTAAGATGGTTACTGTTTAGGGACCCTGAGCAAGTCCTTCAATCAATTGCTCAGTGTCATCGAATGAACAGTCATTAGATAGTGTCGCTTAATAAATGCAGCAATAATAATAAATAAATACTTCAACCATACAAAATCTTGCATTAACAGATTTACAACAAAAAAACTTTACCTTGACAAAATCATACATGACAATGAGCAGCATGAGAGAAAGGTCAGACAAAACATCATTTAAATCAACAAAAAATACATTTTACATATTATTATTAATTTAAAACAAATTCTTTACTGTACAGGAAGCCAAACCAAAGATTTAAGTACAGGGGTTATATGCTCATATTTTGACATTTGAAGGAAGAGGAAAGGGTTGGGCTGCTATTTTCTTTAATTGGTTCTTAGGGGGAAAGAAAATCCCAGCCTGGCGGAAGCACATATGCGTTGCAGTACATGATGGCTGTACTTGGAGTATGCTGCAAGAGTTCAGACAGTGGCTGAAAGAGATGTTTTTGTCGACAAGAGGAAGACCTCTAGCCCTGTTTTTATGTAACTGCACCTGGAGAATTAAAGAGCATCTTTTAAGAACCTCTCGAAAAGCCATTAAGCATAATACATGGCTTTCCCTTGACAAGATACTACTAGCAAAGGGGATAGTAGTAAGCAGAGCTCTTCTTCTTCCACAAAGTTCTTTTGATCCAGGGCCCAGGCAGAAGGCAATATGTCATCATCTGCTTGTAAAGGATCTTTTGAATGAGTCCAGCGGAACTGGTGGCCCACGTAACAGTAACAAAAGCCTTACACCCACCAAACATATTCAAAGCAGTTTCTCAAGTGCTTTCATCAGGCTGCGCTTTTTTCTCTCCCCCTAAGAACTGATTAAAGAAAGTAGCAGCCCAACCGTTTCCTCTTCCTTTTTCATCTCTCCATCTCTGTTTTACCGTCACTTATCGCCCTTCTTCTTCTTTTACCCCTCATTCCACCTTCGTGTTCTGCCTCTTCCACTCCCTTTCTGTCATCTCTCCCCCCTTCTCTCCATTTCCCATACAATCCTAGTTCTCTGACCTTCCCTTCCTCCTTTCCCTCTTTGCCCTCCTTCACGGTCTTCATTCTATTTCCTCTTCCCCTTGCTTTCCCCCTTTCTCCTCAATGACTCTCTCTGCATGTCTCTCTCTTCTTCCACCCTCCTTCATGATCCTCATTTTCTTTCCTCTGACTCTTCCTTTCCTCCTTTCTCCTCAATGACCCTTTCTGTCTTTCAATCTCTTCTTCTACACTCCTTCAATCTCTTTCCTCTGACTCTTCCTTTCCCCTTCTCTCTTTCTTCCATCCTGGCATAATTCTCTCTCACCTTTTCGACAGCGTCGTCAACCGACTGCAAGGTTTGTAGCCGCTTGACGTGAAGTAAGTCTGTGAAGGCGATCTGAACAGGATGCATCTTCTGTGTGTATTGCAGCAACCACTGCTTGTCCGGATTTGGTGCAAAGTTCCAGCTGGGCGTTCTTAGAAAACAAAACAACACCAAAGTCTTTGACAGGTCCTTAAAAGGAGCTATATAAATGCACCAATGCAAGCATACATACAAGTAGTTCACCACATGATGATGAGAATATGACCTCAATCTCAGAACGGCACACAGGGCAACTAACCTTCAACAGGCACGTCTGAAGACTGTACCCTGAAGTCTCTTAAGGCTGCTCTAATCCATGGCATAAACGTATACATAAATGTAAATCTTTCTCTACATTGTATGGCCTGGACCTACTCATTTTTCAATTAATGAATTAACTGGGTGAGGTATTTCACCACCACTGCCCGTCAGAGTCAAAACGGATGCCAACTGCCATTTAGGTCTCTAGACTGCAAGGTCCCCCGTACAAACGGTGCTAGCCATAGATTCAAATCTCTGAAATAAGCAATGATCAGTATGCGAACCGTCATCCTCACAAACAGAGGCATCTAGCCATAGGCGTTAACCAATGCAGCTAACTTTACCATCAATAAAGAAGCCCATCCATCTAGATATGGGCCGGACACATTACAGGGTCATAAAAATAAATCATGAACCATTTATGAGCATTTTCTTTACATGTTTACTTCAAAGCAAGTCTTTGCTAACGGCATCAGCCAGGACTAAGGAACAGTTTCCAGCTAATCACCAGTGGAAAAACAAAAACTGCAAAACTACAGCAGCAGCCGAGGCAGAGGAAGGGGGGACAAGAGATCAAAGACAAGATAAACATCCGGTCCATCCCAAAGGTTGTTTTATAAGACACAGTCATGGGTTTCCAGGCATCAAACATCACAAGAACTCTTCACAAAATTATGAGACTCATGTCATCAGAAAGAAGAACTAGGGCTGCCCTTCTACAAGCTATCTTAAATCACAATTATTTTATTTATTTACTTATTTATTTAAAGCTCTTATTACCCAAGCAATGTCAGTAAATCTGAATCCGAGGTGCAGATGTAAGTTTGTTAGGGGCCAAGACGGAGTCAAGCAAAAGTCCTAAAAATGGTGAGTCTTGCTTGACAAGTGATTTGACTGATGACAGGAAGTTGGCAAGTCGAGCATTTTGGGGTAGACGATTCCAGATACAAGGATCACAGCAGCTGAAGGCATGTCATAATAAAAGTAATAAGACGATTTACAGAGAGCACCATAGTGCGGCTGAAGTGGAAAAAAGGGCCTGTACAGTTCTTCCTTCTATCCTACAACCGTCCTGAACCGACGAGGTTCTTGCAAGAAACCAGTATCAGAAGCATACGACAGTCTGGGATGGCATTTGGAGTTAACAAAGCATTAAGCAGGGAGACAATTACAGGCTGCCATAATAACCACTGGGTCTATTCTACCATACACAAAATCACCCCCTGCTACCAGCTAGGTCTAGCCTGCAACTACAGCATCAGCCCTTTCTACCCACCATAAAATCCACTATAAACTAACAAACTCTAAATTTTTAAGCAAGTCTACTCTATGAAGTAATTCTCCAATTTTATATGGCCTAAGGCTAAATTCTTTATTTTTTCTGCGTCTAAAATCGTAAATGTCTGAAAAACCAACGGACAGACAGACTTCACAGGGATCAACAGCAAATGGAAAAGTCCAATGCAATCTAATGTAAAGGGAAAATAATGTAACGTGATTTGAATTAAAACTGAGACAAAACACACACAGATGAATCGACGGCCAGAGGAACATACACATGGAGAGACAGCCAGACACACAGATGGAGGGAGAGACAGACAGAAAGAGGCAGTCAGATGAACAGACAGAGACATGCAGATGGACAAAGACAGATGGACAGAAAAGAGAGACACACAGATGGACAGAGAGACAGACAGAAAGAGGCAGTCAGATGAACAGACAGAGACATGCAGATGGACAAACAGACAGATGGACAGAAAAGAGAGACACACAGATGGACAGAGGCAAATACAGACAGACACACAGACAACACAGACAGACGGACGGACAGACAAAGACTCAGTTTACCTGTGAGTTTTGACATCAAAGAACTTGTTCTGGTACTGAGGTGCCGCATCTTCGGGGCCATGAGGAGCCGGCATGCTGAGGACCATTGCAACTGGCCTAAAATGCACACACAAATCACATGATCCAAATTAGCATCACATCCTCCCATCAGCAACTAAGCAGCTGCAGCAGAATGAAAAGAAAAAAGGAGGACAAGGGACAGGAAGGAGTTAGATGAAAGGAGGAGGAGGGCGCAAAAAGAGTAAAAAGAGGAGCGGACGAGCACGAGGAAGAGGAGAAGAAAAGAGGAGGTTAGCGGAGAAGAATGAGGGAAAGGAGATGGAAAAAAGATGAAGAGAAAGAGGAAAAATAGGGTGAGGAGAACAGGAAGGAGAAGAAAGAGGAGAAGGACAAGAAGAAGCAGGAAGAGGAATATGAAGGAGGAGGAAGAAGCAAATGGAGGAGGAGTATGAAGGATGTGGAGGAGGAAAACAGTCCCTCAAGTCAATCCCAAAAAGAGGCAGCCTAAGAATAAAGCAACTTCAGTAGTACTTTGTACATTTTCAGCAGTACAAAGTACAAGGCAGGAACTGATGGTCGTTTCAAGTGAAACCTAGTCAATGCTAAACTAGTAGGAACCCAGAAGTCGGGTAACAGGTGAGTAAACAACAAGAACGACAGAACACACAGAACTGGATAGTGAATTTCCAAAACTTTGACCAGCAGATTAGGTTGGTTCTGATGACATTTTGATGAACCAGTTCAGCAAATGAACCCTATGACAACTACATCTTTCCTACCTACCTATCCAAGCTCCATGCTCAATATCTCATACCAACAAATATTGCACTTGATCAATGGACACTATGACTCTTATGTGCCCCGAACCTGAAACGTGTTGGGCTCTCAGGCCTTCTTGGTTGCTTGTCCACGGCGTCGGAATTTGCTGCCAAGTTCTATTTGATCAGTCAGTTCTGTGATGTCATCTGGGTCTAAACTTAACATTAATCTGTTTCAACTTGCTTATCCATTGTACTCTGCCTTCTGGTTTCTCTGACTGATCTGGCTTCTCCAATGGATTACGATTTTGATTGATTTCACTTGAAACAACCATCGATCGATTCCTTGGGCATTATGATAACGGCGCTATGTCATTAGATTAGATTAGATTTGATTAGCACTCCAACCAACTCAGTGTTCCAGACAATTGCTGCCAACAAAGCCTTCCACTCTTTCCAGGTGGTCTTCACCACTTGACCCATGTTAAAGAACTCACCTCTGTGGATACCACTGCTTGGATTCCCGGAAGAACTCGACACTTCGGTTAGCTATGAGATCAGTCAGGTAGTCTTTGTAGTAGTCGTCTTCATGTTTGATCTTAGTCATATTATGATTAATCGAGTAGTTGTAGAACCGAGTGTTACGAATTAACCCCATCCATTCGGTCCATCCAGGTGGAATGTAAGCCCCGGTGTAGTCATTCAAGTATTTGCCAAAGTAGCCTGTAAAAAACAAAATCACATAAACTGTATCTGTAAGCTCCATATATGATTACATATACTTGGTTCTTTATAGTCTCATTTTCTTTTATTATTCTTTTGCACTTATTATGTGAGCAAGGTCAGTAAATCTGAATGAAGTACAAAGCAACTGTGAGCGAAGGACCTGCTAAATATACCAGCAACTATGGTCCCTTTGCTCCTAGGCTTGGCAGCACAGAGCACACCATTGAGAACATCCACAGTCAAGCCCATCAAGATCAATAGGAATGAGGAGAGTAATGTCAGATGCGATTAAATGCTGACAGGGAGAAAAAGCGTCCAACAATGGTCATCAGCTTATACACAGGTCATAGATCTTTTCTCTTTCATTGTCAAAAGATAGATAAAGGGTCGACTTGTACGGGAGCATATACAGTACATACATACATTAACTTATATTAAAAGACTCTCAGAAGTAATTTTTTTACAAAAACATTCCTCTTTCACAGAAAACATTCCTGAAAACATTCCCCTTTCACAGATCCTATCCTGACACCCCTTTTCTACTCTCTCTCCTCTCCAACCCCAAACACCATCCCCCATAGCTGCCACGCTGTCTCTCCATCTGACTTTTGGATCCTGACCTGGAACCGAACCCCTTTGCCTATCGATTTTGTTTTGACTGAGGGCCTGTGAATAAGCTGGTCCCTGCAATGTGGCTTTTGCTGGGCGCTGTAGAAATTTTGGAATTACAATTACGATTTAGAAAAGCAATAGAGACAAATGATCTTCCTCATTGTATGCACAAACCAGACTACGAAGACAATCAGAAAGTAAGAGAAATCAGCTGGAAATGATCTGAACACACCTGTTCTGTAGCCGGCACTATCCAGGTAGGTTCCAAAATTCTTCATTTCGTGCGTCTGTCTCCACTGCGGCGAAGAGCAGTTGTCGTTGTTGGTGTAGGTGTTGTGATTGTGAACATACATTCCAGTCAGCATGGAACTTCGAGATGGACAGCACATCGGTGTCGTAACAAAGGCATTCGGAAATGTTGCACCAGTGTCTCGCAGGTACTTCATCGTCTTTGGCATAAAATTCAACGACCCTTACAAGGTGAAGACAAAGAGGATATCAACAAATCAAGTCGAAATTAAATTCATTGCACTGGCTGTCCATTGAGCAAAGAATTCATTTAAAAATCTGTCTTATACTTCACAAAGTACTACTCTTAAATCAATCTATGTTCCATACTCACCCTGCACACTAACAGACATTGCACTTAATCAATGGACACTACGACTCTTGCTGTGCCCCATACTAACAGTGTTCGGCTCTCAGGCCTTCTCTGTAGCTGGTTCAAAGCTTTGGAATTCACTGCCCCGTTCAGTTCCTTCTATCAATTCTTTGATGTCATTCAGGTCTATACTAAAGACACAACTCTTTCAACTTGCTTATCCACCGTAGCCTGGCTTCTGGTTTCTCCGACCTATCAGAATTCGACCCAGCTTCTTCTTTTGATTTTCACTTGAAGCGACCATCAACTGGTGTGTTCAGCATTATGATAACGGTGCTACAGAAGTCATTAGATTAGATAATGAACTTAGAAGTTTCTTTCTCTTAAGTGTAATCGTTTCTCTGAAACAAGGTTTAAAACTTATCATAACAATAATAATGAATGAAAAAGATAAAGCAAAATTAAACTTAAGAGGCCAATTATTGTTTTCCTTCTACATAACAAATTATTCAACACAAAATGTAACAGGATAATATTGATCACAGGTTATAGATTAGACTAGATGACAGGTAGGCAACCAAAATTCTTAAATGTTTTTGTCAGGCCCAAGGGATTGCAGGTCCCACTTGTTTACTTACTTGATTACATATGGGGCAAAAAACAGTCTCTGGGTATCTTGAAGTTATGGTGTTTGTAAAGATGGGACAAAACGAGAAAAGAAAATTGTGAAACTTTGATTTGTGACTTGTTTTGAAAACATTAACTTAGGGACCAGTTAACGACGTGTTGGAAAATTCCTAAAACATTTTGTCATAGAACTCATCTTTCCTTTGGTAATGACTTTACTAGGGAGGCTTGGTTTAATATTTACACTCCAGTTACATTTGTGTATGCTGAAAGAATCTGATTACATGTCCTACTCATCTGATCCTTTGGCACAGAAGCAGCAGATGTCACTTTAGCTGATTCCCCGCTGATTAAAGCTATGCATCAGATGCATCTGTCATTATGGTCCGCTGCTGAGAAAAATGTTCTTAAAAATCTGAGATCATCTGTTTCCAATTTATTGTTACTGATTCCTCAGTAGTTGATGCTAATGCACTCATCTCAACCCTCTGAAACACTCAACTCTGTCCATGATTCAAAAGTTTCAAACGACTTCCAACAGCAAAACTAAAACCTCGTCTAAGTATATGGTCTAAATTATGCATTCTATGCTTCGCTTGCTTTGTTTCAAGCACCAGTGTTGCCTTACAAGCCCTGTCTAGTTCAAGCCAGATGCCACCCAAATCCAACTTCTTTGTATGAAGTTAAATCTTCTTACAAATATGCTCCAGCAGTCCAAACATTATTATGCACTAACCAAACCAATGATTCATTTGTCCAAGGTCTTAGCTTTCAATCTCAAACAGTTTACGACATTCATCAGTATTCATCCACTTAATACTCAAGTCAATTTACCTGGTACTAAGTTTACTCAGTAGCTATCAGAGTTACTCTAAAGTACTTTCAGCTCTGAAGGATAAATACGTTATGTGTAAGCTTGGGTAAAAACATTAAGTGACAACTGCAAGCACAAAAAATGGGGCACAGTAGCCAACTGGTTGGAGCGCTTGGCCTGTAATGCGGAGAGTACGGGTTCGAGACGGGTGCAATGTAAGGACCTTCAGCGCATCCTTCACTCACTACTGTTCAATGCCTGACTTAGTCATTAGATACTTGCGCTTAATAAATGCTGAAATAATAATAACAAAGACTCCAGATATAACGAGATAGCAATCCAATCTGAGTACCAAGCTCGCTGTCCTGATCGTCCGTTATAATGAAAACAATGTTTGGCTTCTCGCTGCGTCGAACCCTTGGGGTTGTTCTCTGCTTGTTCAGTTTAGTGAATGTCGGACGAACCCTGTCTCTGCTCGATGATGAGGAATGAGAATAGGTCACATGCTGCTGCTGCTGCTGCTGAGACGAGGGTGAATCCTGGTGTGTCGGGACAGCAAAGGAACACAAAGTAAGCATCACAACCAGCAACCATGATGACGGTAGTTGGTGCATGGCAGCTGCTGTTGCTTAGAAACACGACACGAGCTGTCTGCGTCTAACCGCAACTTACACAGTGACGATCCTAGAAAACCAATGGACAACAGCATGGAAATTAAAAGACAACAGCATAAAAATGACAATAGCAATCAAATTAAGACAACAGCATACAATTAAAAGATAGCAGCACAAAAGTGAAAAGACAACAGCATAAAAAATAAATGATAACAGCAAAGAAGTGAACAAGCAATTTAGCATCCAATTCAAATAAAGATTAAACCACTTTTCCAAACACACTGAACCCATTACATGCTCAATGTAGATAAAGACAACAGTCATTAGACTTGTAAAGCACCAAGAAATCATGTTGCACTGTTGATATTTTGATACAACATGACATGACATGACATCAACTTCCTCACTTGCTTGTCACATAAAAGCAAAATTCAACAGGACAAAACAAAGAGAGTAAACAGTCTTAAAAAGTCAGACCAGTTCCTAAAGCCAACCCTAAGAGGCGACCATCAGCACAAACTATAAACACACCAACATGAAAAAATGCCAATTTTAAGAAATTCTTTGCCCTGAAACCAGGCAAACTGGACCAATTCGGGATCGTAATCGTAATCTCAAAATTTCTAAAGCACTACATAAAAGCTAAGCTCAGGGCACCAGCTTATTCATGAGCACTGCTTCAAGTCTGTGGGGTTGTCCAAAGAAGCCATGTCAAGAACCAAGTCGAGTTGCCAGAAAACCAGAGTAAGGAGATGAGAGGAGGCTAGGGTGGGCTGCGTATAAACTGAAAGAAATGGGAAAACTGATCAGGGTGGGATTTCATTGGGTTCCACTGCCTTTTTGCAGGCAGACAAGCAAATATCCGATGCTGTAATTCTACTGTTGAACATAAACTGATAAAGCTGAGCTAAAAATCCTAAAAGCAAATCCTGGATGGGAAAACAACAAGAAACTGTCACTGGCAAGAAGTTTCAAACTCTGTCCAGCTACACAACTCAACAGCCAGTAACTTAACCTTTGGCTGTTAGTCACTTGAGGAAAGTACCGGAAAAACTTTGGCAGCGTTAAGTACGCACCCCAAGTGTGAATTAGAACAGGCCATGGAAGGTCATCGGCCAACGAGTTTATAACTATTTCAATCTATACAGAATAGGATGCTCTCTGGCAGAACCCAGCCATCAAGTCAGGATCTAAACATAAAGGGGTCTTCCAACTAAAAGGACTGTGTAAGTAAATGAACCAGTGAACATTTGGTTCCGTGGGTCACTTGCTTTCCAAAAGGACCAGCTGAGCTCATTACTTGTCTTCCAGTGAAGACTCCGTCTTAACAAATTCTATTAAATCTTACAGAGTGTAGCCTACAGCCAATGCCTCGAGGTAAAAGTAACAGAAACACGCCAATAGGATAAGATCAGCCAATCAAATCAATCTGAAGGTTATGTGACCTCTGGCTGGCCAATCTAGAGGTGGTGATGGCTAAAAGGGTCCACTTCATTTACTCTTTCTGTTTTCACTTATCTATAAGTGCATTCGTTCAACTGTGAACAGAAAGCCCTTTCCAAGTTGACAAAACACCGACTGACATCTTTATGGACAGTCCACAATGCTGACTTCTAATACCAAAACCACCATCGAGTCCTAGAACCAAGACTGAGCAGTCGATATTCTCCTGAAATACTCTTGAGTGACTAATTGAACACAGTCACCAAGAAGAATGAAAACAGCCATTGTCTCCTGAAATAGCTGCACTGGAATTTCATTGGTCAGTTTCCTCCGGGACTAAATAAGCGTCTTTTCCTTGTCCTCCTTCTCCTTGTACTCTTCCTCTTCCTCCTCCTCGTTTCCTCCTCTTCTTCCTTATCCTCTTCCGTCTCCTCTTCCTCCTTCTCCTGTTCCTCCTCCATCTTCCTTCCATCTCCTCTCATTTTGCTTCCACCCTAGTTTCCTGATGCTTCTCAAGTACACGACTGTTGACGGCACAATCTTCCACTCTTCCTCCACCTCTTACTCCTCTACGTCCTGCTCCTACTCTTCCTCTTCCCGTCTTCCTCCCGCTCCCTCTGTTCTTGAACCGGCGAAGGCTTATCTGATCACGCGGTGCCTTTGTACTGAACAGATGAATCAGACGACAGAAGACGACAGACCAAGATTCAGACGAACAGATAGTGCCTCCATTTCAATCAGCCACCCATTCGCTTCTAATCAACGTACATCGGCTGGTCTTACAAGCACCACAACGCGCCGCCCAGTCATGTCAATGCACGAGCAATTCCTAAGACAGATCACTGTTAATCATTCACTTCCGATGCAAAACAAGGCAGACTACGACAAGGAAGACTTTTCAATGGGCTCAGCTACTTCTGCATTACAGATAATGGAAGCATTATCTGTAATAAAGGTTGTCTTACGCTAATGCACCTCACGTTGCTTTACACTCAGGACAGAAAAGACTGCAGTAAATACAGAGTTTTACCAACCATTCATTTGCATGAATTATTCACTAAATGTCAAAGCACATCTAAACATACAAACAAGTATACAAACAAACATACATTAGCAGCACTTATGCAAGGTACTTAAAATGTGCTATATCAAGTGTCCTCATAAATACATGCATACACACATCCCTACATACACACATACAAACATACATAAACACACATATACAAACACATAAATACTATACATACAAACATACATACAAGCATACATGCACATATACAAACATACATACACACATACATACAAACAGATACACACATACATGCAAACATATGTACAGACACAAACATGCAGACACAAACATACAGACACAAACATACAGACACACAAACATACACACACAAATACATGCAAACATACATACACACATACATGCAAGCATACATACACACACACAGACACAAGCATACATACAAACATACATACACACATATATACACAGTAAACCCACATACATGCATGCAATTCCTGTAGAACTGCAATGATGATAAATTTTAGATTTTTAACCAAGGCTCAGTAAGGACCATTACTGAAAGCATAATGATGATAAAAAAGGCAAATTCGACTAATGGTGAAAACAAAGAATAGGTTTTATAGGTTTCACGGATGACAGAGAGATTGGGGTCAATGTGGTAATTTACGTCTCGTCCAACCTAACTGCATAACGCCACTTGAAGACACAGTTTGCCTCACTTAAACCAGGCCACACAACGCCCTTGGACAGCACTAGGACCTGAAAATTTTCCTTGGCTCATTCAACTCCGGCCTTCCGTTATCGCTTGGGGCCTCGTTTTCAGAACATTGACCTGAAATATGGGAAATTGACCTTCCTCGGTTTCTAAGAGCCTCAGCTGTTAGGAAAAATGGCCTTGTTGGCTGCCCCTCAGGGACTTAGCTTCAAGGACTTGTCTGCTTCTCCTACTACTGCTGAGAGTTGATGAAAACTATATTCTAGTGGGAAAAGCAATAACAGATCCAGATATTACCGTAGGAACCTATTTTCCACAGCTTTGGACAGATACAGCTCTGGAGAGACTCATCTGAATAGACTCATATCTGAAAAGACTTGTTTAATATCTGTCCTTTCTAAAACCCTGAATAGACTCATCTGAATTGACTCATGTGAACAGACTTGTATGAAATCTGTTCTTTTGAAAACTGGAGAGACTCATCTGAAGTGACTTATCTGAAGTGACTTATCTGAAGAGACTTGTATGCAATCTGTCCTTTCAAAAAAAGGAATCCAGAAGACTGACAAAGATTGTTCAGTCTGCATCTGAGGTCTTTTCCTTTACAGTGGAGTCCCGTCAAGTTCTAAATCAATGCTGAGAAGTGTTCTTATTTCAGCAACATTAAGTGCCTTGTTTGTGCAGCCACAGATTATAATTCACGGAGATCTAAACATGTTTACCACTCCGCTGATGAATAATGCCACCTGCCTCTCCATCAGAACAGCCCAAGAGAACACAGACAACAATTACAACAACATGAACAACAGCAGCAACACAAACAACAGCAGTCTGAACAACAACATAAATAAAAACATCAACAACAGCAACAACATGAACAATAAAAACACAAAAAAACAACATGAACAACATGAATAAAAACAGTAACACAGCATGAACAACAAAAACAGGAATAACAACAACAGCATGAATGATAACAACAACATGAATACCAACAACAAAATGAACAACCTCAGAAAAATGAACAAAAATGACATGAACAACAGCATCAATAACAACAACAAAAACATAAACAACAACACGAACAGCATGAATAACAACAGATGAACAACACCACCAACATAAGAATGAGGACAGGCATGGTGATTGACATCTACAGAATTCCATGGCTTATTAATCATAACAAAACTGTCATGAATGGAATATCTTCTGGCAAAGACCAGATTCAAAATTCAGATGGACAGAAGAGGGACGTTTGAAAGAACTTCACGGGAAGGAAAGGTTTCTTTGAACAGAAGCCCCTGACCAAAGTCCCAGATAGGGCAGTTTGACCATAAAGTATGTCCAAACACAGAACACACAAATAAGTCCACATCTGTGCCCACCATACCAGTGCATTAAGATTAAATAGAGCTGCATGCCATGTGGCCATGTGGCCACGCCAAGACGACCCATGGGTCTCTGGCCAACAGGTGCCACTGCAGATAATTCCTGGCGTTGATAAATCTGCCAGTGCCTCTCCCTGGTTCGTCTCAACCGACCTCCATCCATCTGCAGAGACAGCCTCAGACATTTCTAAAGACTGACCACAAATTAGAAGACTACTCTTGTAGCCAGACCATAAAGCGCATCCACCAACAACCAATACCCACATGGAAGGAACTGGAAGAACCGCAACAAAGACTGATTTACACGCTCCTCCACCAGCAGCACCACCACCACCCTGTCATAAAGTGACATGGTAACATACTAGGTTTATGCTCAATTTGTAATGGGATTGTGGCTTCCAGCCTCCTCAAAGATGGTAACTGTCTAGGAACCTTGCACATAACATCTTGGGCAATAGATTGAGGTGCATTATTTTACTAGGCTGACCAGACATCTCTATTTCTCCGGAACTGTCCCGGTTTTCAGGTTGCTGGTCAGGTGTCCCATTAACTTTTGATAAATTCTGTCCTGCTGTGTCAGCAACTAAACTTAAATGAAGTATCCAGGTTTTCACAAAATAATTCTTGTCCACTGATATAAGACACTGGTCTCGTATTAAAAATATAAGCAACAATAACAATTCTTTTCATAATCTAAAACTATATTTTTATTAGTATTATTATTAATTCAAGGTACAGAACTATTAGTATCCTTGATGTTTCAGTCTAGGAGAACGTCTGACCAAATTAATTGTTGGCCAATGTTAGCTCCATGTTCCTCTGCTGATTGCGCAAACACACTGACTCTCAGATGGCTTAATTTGTCAGTTGCAGTTGCAGTGGTGACATCTGGCTGGCTGACCAAAGTCCATCTCGGTCAGTGGTCATTCGTTCCAGTCATAAACATAGTATATGAAACACAATTATCAGATTCCAGGAAGAGTCAACTGGCTTCTCGCATTTCCTAGAAACAGCTAAATGTAAATGTATATGTACACTGTTTTCTATATGGCCTAGACTGCTCATTTTTCAATGAATTAATCGGACGAGTTCCTTCACCAACACTGCCTCTTTGAATGGGCGCCATGTCATTTAAAGTCACTGTGTACGGACCGCTAGCATCATCATTGTCAATCATGAACCCTAGACTTGGATATCTTTATATTCTTGTCTCTGAGTTGGAGACTCAATGTACCATTGTACCACTGGCAAAACCCCTCATTGTATGCCTCTGTACTGAAATACTTTCTTCATCCTACTGCCCTCCATGCTTAGCTAAGCATAGTTTTGACTACATCTTTACCCTCTTTTACCATTAATGAGTTGTCTGCAAATCACTTGCTTTAATTTTTCTGTTTCAATATATTAGTTCAATTGCAGTGAGAGTTTAGTTGCCGCAGTTTACAAATAATAAGCTCTTCCAGAAATCACAGTTTCCCAGGCACTGCCTTCAACAGCTCTTGCCACCTCTTCATGGCAAGAAGCACTCGCTCTGCAAGACCCTTTCTTGCTACCTACTGTTAAATCTAAACTGTTTAAAAGTAGTTTTGTGAACTGATGTATCTTCAGTCATATTTAATCGTGTATGTCTGTCTATTATATCTGCCCACGTTATAATCTTGTTTGAATATGTATGTAACTATCTATACAATGTAATGCATGTGTGCTTGTCAGAGGCTAATAAAGACTACTTATTTACTTAATAATAATAGCCCTACTAGACTACTTTACTCCAGTTTAAATGACTTGCTTTCAACAGCTACTCTTACACCTGCTTTCTTTTAACTGGAGTCGCTAATTCAAGCCAGCCTCCAGCAAGAATCTAGGACTACTTGGCCAGATACATCCCCACAGCTCTAACATGAGCCTGCCAATACAGCAGATGCATGTCCAAAACCAAACAGACTGCCCTAAGGGCTTCTAGTGGGATCCAGGTTTGATTAAGTTCACTCTAGATCTTTGAAATTCCCATCAGATAATGTCCAGTGCCAATAAGATCTTTCTCATGAGACAATGTCTGCATCTGTATCACCCGGTACTCAATATGACCCAAAATAACGCTTGGCAAGTTGACTAAGTACCACTGAATCATTAATTCTGCTCAAAAGGTTTTCTGTGGTATTCACATATAAACAGCCAGATTTTACAATAGATTACGTCTAGTGACAACGGCATTTCCAGCTGCTACAAGATCCGTCTACTTAGACCGTATCTAGCAGGCATCTGATAAACACAGAATTCTGCACATCCCTTGAGGCATTTGCCTAAGTATCAGCCTCCCTTAGTGGCTTTTCCCAAAGACAATTACTGTCTCCCTATCTTTGCACTGCTTTAGTGGCTCCATCTATCAACAGCCAGCGCGGTAGTCTTGCCTTAATATCTTCTCCTTCCATCCACGAAGTTGTCACAGCTTTAATGTCATGCTTTTATCGGCAATCTACACCAGCAGGAATTCAGATGATATGTCCATGCCACAGAATTCCAATTTCCTTCAGAAAAGATTGTCTGTGTTCTTCAGAATAACCAGTTATTCCTGTGGCATTTCTCGTTTCCTCTTTCAGAAACCATGAACATTACTCTCATGATGCCAGCCTTTATTAAGCAGTATATCGTCTCTCCTGACAAACAATGTAAACACGTGCAATACTGCAGATAACACTGCAATCGTAAAACTGCAATCGTAAAATCGAGATTTATACAGCACCCAAAGTCAGCTAAGTCGCAGAAACCAGCTTATTCTCAAGCACACAATGCTCGATAGATTTGTTCCAGCCGATACGTGACATTGTGAAGGTTTTGTTAAAGGTAAACTTTAATCCAATGCAAATGTGCAAAATCCATCTATTCCTGCTTTTTGAAGTTGAAACTAAAAAGATTTTTCTTAGAAATGCAAAACAAATCAGCAACCAAACCATCATGCTAAAGGAATTGCACACAGCAGAAATATGAAATGAAAGAATTTAAAAACTACTAGAAAAATCAAAATAAGTGTGAAAACCTGCATCACTAATTGGTGATTAGAGCTTGGCAGTGTAAAAAAATCTTTTTTAATTAAAAGACTCTAACCCAACTAATGCAGCAGTCTGAACAAGCTAACTGTGTTTAGAAAAAGGGTTTGAAATTGCTCCAGTAGCAATTATTCATATACTCAAGGCTACAACTTCTGTAAAAACACTGGATTTCTACTCTTTTGTTATGGACTCTTTCACAAGTAGTCCAAGCCGTAAACAAGACTCCAGATACAGCATAAACAAACCGATTTTCCGAAAAGCTGCAGATAAGCCTAAGAAACCCTGGCTGAAAATGACCCGAGATGAAGCTATGGCATTGTGAATTTGTTACAAATGCCAGAGGCGTTTCAATTACCTAAATAAGTCTTCAACAATGTAAGTCGAACCAGCTACTGTTTCCGAGGTATCAGCCAGGTGGATTAGACTTAAGCTCAGGCTGAAATTTATCAGCCACAGCACAATGGCATTTCCTCAGAAAATAGTGAAGCTTAAATGAGAGTAGAAGAAGCAGCCTAACTAATAAAAATCCAGTTACTCTTCTTCCATTCAAACAAACTAGTGATACATGTATCCTTGTGGCAACCAAATGGCACCTCATACACAGACTTACCAAAAGAAAGACCCCTTACCCAAAAAGATAGATTATGTACAAGGCTGAAGTTAATCAAACCTGCATGAGATTCTGATTCTTTCTGCGCAAAACATCTCTTGAGATGACAAATAAATTCTGGCATCCATCCATCCATCAATCCAAGCACCAACCCATCAAATCATGAACCCACTATCCATCCAGCTACCTGCATCCATTCATCCATCTACCCGCATTCATCCATCCATCCATTCACCTGCATCCATCCATCCATCTATCCATCCATCCACCCACCCACCCATATCCATCAATCTACCCATATCCACCCATATCCACCCATCCATCCATCCACCCACCAACCCATCATATATTCATCATCCTTCCACCCATCCCTCCACCTACCCACAACCAGCCAATCATCCACCCACCCACCAACCCATCTATCAACCCATCATCCATCCACCCACATCCATCCACCCACTCACAAACCCATCCAATCAACCACATCCATCCACTTATCCATCATCCATCCATCCATCCACAAGGCCTATCCAGATATTCTGAATACAAGGGCATATTTCAAGCCGACATAAGCCACAGAGAAACAGAACCGAGAGAAATGAGGCGCAACAGAGATTATCGCAGGCAGACATTCCGAAGAGGAGGAATCGTAGGTTGGCCAGTGGAGCCTGAGAGACGCGTCCAGTCACCAGACCCAACTGATCAATGCTGCTATGAGTAAGCACAAAGCCCCGCACACACGTCACCGAGAAACACTGGAGAGATTTCTCAAAATGACTAACCAGCCATTTTTAAAAAATACCAACAACTGATAATGTTTAATAGAATCACAAATGGCATCGCCCAAAAGGATTAGGCATTCAATAAATATCCAGAAGCTAAAACATCTGCTGACCATCAAGTACACATGTTACATCTCTTTTCTCCCCACAGAAAAGGTTTCCCATGGGACCGACACAGGGTGAGTCATGCTCTCAAGCACATGGCATAATTTTCAAATGTATCCATCCACAACCCCATCATTTGCATGAAATTCCACTTCCGTATTGTAGATTCTCACTGTTGCAACCAGAATATATTTATTTACTTATTTACAGTCATACATACATACAGGCTGATAGGCAGTCAGACAGTAAAAGACACAGACTGGTTACAGGGTAAAGGAGCAATCGTAGTTGCTCTTATTCCTACAGGATAGTTGGATAAATAATTATTATCCTCGGTTCCTGCTGCGCAGAAGAGCCATGAATTTCTAAACAGGTTAATAGTCCAGCATGGCAACCACTAGGCCATCTATCAGCCGTCACCGACACCAAACAGTCTGACAGATCGGTTAAATGGTAAACTACACGTCTTACAGGCCTTCATCAGCTGCGTCTTTGGAGGCAAAGTCCTGCAATTACAGGCTGCTGTCTTTGTTTAAATCGAGATATTAAACCAACAAAGGCTGTGGCTAAAGCGGATGTCGTTTGCATAGAACCTTTTGGCGATGTGGGGCTCTCTAAATGACCCACAGGAAGCCAGACCACTGCACTGGAGTTGGACATGATTGTTGTTGGCGGAAACTCAGATGTCAGGATATTCCTTCAAACAAATCCACTGTTAGTTTCCTTCATCTTCTCAGATCTAAGCCAGGTTCAGAAATTCGAGGACACCTTTTCTTCACACTGACCTTTGTTTCTCTTAGCCCAGAATTCTTCCATTGTTAACCGTTCAGCCGTCCTGTAGTCATTCTTCCTTCCATTCTTCATTTCATAAGAGAGTTTCCCATTCAGTTCATCTGACCTGGTTAGCTACCGGTACATTGGTTACAGCATAGGTCAAGGCGCCTCTGTGCGCGAGAATGCCGGTTCTGGCATACCGATAGTGGCTATACTTCAGAGATTTTAATCTATGCCAGTGCTGGCATACCGATAGTGGCTATACTTCAGAACTTTTAATCTTTGGCTAGCAAGGGACCTTAAATGGCGTCATGCCCATTCAAACAGGCAGCAGTGGTGAAGGATCTCACCCGATCAATTCTTGGGAAAATGAGCAGGGTCTAGGCCAAACGGTCGCTATAGAAAAACATTTATACTTTCACATTATTATCTGTATTATCTGTATCATCTTCAGGATTCTCATCAGTGCCCTCTCCTCCTTACTCACTTCTCTTATGTTCTGGCCAACTGCTCAATAATTTTCTCCATACCCACACTTTCATTGTCACATGACTTTCGACGTATGATTCCTTCTCAAGGACACATGTGAAGCACCTTTTGTAATGCCAAGTATATTCTATAACACCAATACTCATGGAATCACAGTTTTTCTAATCTAATATAATCTAAAGACTTCTACAGCACCATTATCATAATCTCCAAGGCACCAGTGAATGGTCGCTTCCAGTGAAAATCACAATCAAAATCATAATCTGTTGGAGAAGCTGGGTTGAATATTGACAGGTCAGAGAAACCAAAACACAGGATATGGAGGGTAAGCAATTTTAAAGAGATGCATCTCTAGCTTCTACCTGAATTTCTGCCACCCCCCCCCGAGGCACCATTTTCCAGGAAGCCATCAGTGTTAGTCTGAGAATGGCTTCTTCTGTCAACCACAGGACATTCGGATCAGGTACAGGGCATTTTCAACAAACATTCTTAGGACAGCTGAAATGTTTGAAGTGTCAGCTGGACAAGAGACTCAGACAGATGAGACTGAAACACTCTATCCAGAAGAGGTTCTCACACGAAGAATGGCATATTAATTGTTTTCGTATTAGGAACGTCCTGCCTCCAGTTGCAGTCTTGTTTAGACAGCTCTTATCGGCTTTGGCTGTCAAAACAGGCTGCTTCTTCTGGTCCTTCTGCCCATCCTTATATGACCTATTCCACACCAGAAACTGGTTGTAATGCTGTCTATGGAAGCCATACCAAGAACCCCCTTATGACGAGGTTGTATTCTAGCTAAGTCACTTTCTAAATTTGGGCTTGATTTCCTAGACCGTTTTATATCAGATTTTGAACGAATGTGAAAAGCATATTATACCAAGTATCTCGTATATTTACCTGTCCATAGTTACACTTCACCTACAAAACTCTGTTTATACAGAAGGATCCCTTTCCCTTCCGCACAGGAGGCGAGACTAGTTTTGCATCCTAACTGCCAACCATCCTCTCCTGTGTAAATGTTTTGTTACAACACATTATCTGAGTAATGCAGTGCAAAAAGTACATTCGACTGGAAAGATATGAGCTAGTGTTTGGTGGTGATGATGATGATGATGATGATTATGATGCTAGTCGAAGATGTTGATGATCAGTCATAATGATGACGATAAGCAGTGAAGATGACCATAATGATGATGATGAGCAAAGATGCTGATGATGATCAGTGATGATGATGATTGATGAATATGATCAGTGATGATGATTATAATCGATGATCGATGATGATGGTGGTGGTGATGATGGTGATTGGTAATAATGCTGATGAAGATCGGTGATGATGATGATTGGTAATGTGGATCGGTGATAGCAATCAATGATGATGATAATGGGTGAAGGAGATTTGCTCCCTCAGTCCTGGCTGGTCTTTTATATCCACTAACTAGCCTGTCAGAATTTGGTCCACTTGTAAGAGATATCATGATATCCCTGTTCCATCAGTGTATCTCTTCAGTGTATCTCTTGGAGCTTGCTGCTGCTGCTGCTGCTGCTTATCGGTTGCTCCTCATCTGTCCGAGGTCAGTCGGTTTGAAACAGAAAACCATGTCGTGTCAAAAGCCTCAGATCATTTTGTCCGTCCATCGCTTAAGAACTTTAGATCCCTTTGAAAATCGGACTCCATCAATAAATGCAACCCACCTCTGCTTGTCTTTCATACCCGATATTCTTAACAACAGCTTTGTTATCACTAGGTTTACTGCAGTCATGATGGGTGCACATTAACTCGTGACATCCACTCTTATTCTTTGTTTGCCAAGTTCAATGCTTTTCCTCATGCTCAGCCCGAATCTTGTTACGTACATTATTTTTTGTTACTGCATTTATTAAGCGCCACTATCTAAAGACTAAGCATCAATCGAATGCTCAGAGGAACTGTGTGTGAAGGACTTGCTCAAGAACCCTACACGGTAACTGTCTCAGGAGAGGCTCGAACCTGTACTCTTCACGTCACAAGCCAAACACTCTATCCAATCAGCTACCCTGCACCACATATACATGTTGGTTTCCCCTTTAAATCTTGCATGCAGTGTCTTGTGTCTGAGACCCGGCTGTAAGGCTTTTCTTCTACATAACCAGCCCAAGTCTTCACTGAAGAAGACAAAGCTACTCCTTAAGCTAGCTTAAGAGACAACCAATGGGTATGAAGTGTTAGCAACTTCATTTTCTTAGCCTCAGCATATGAGGGTGGGTGGCCATCTACCTCCCTTGCCACCTAATCTTCTCAATGTTAGTGTATGGTCAGTGAATTCTTTATAGTTCAGGTCGCCAGGGGGTGCAGATGGAGCTGAAAACAAATTTCTGCCCTGGCAGGCATTTGAACTCCTGACCTCTCAGTTCACAGTAGAGCATGCCAACCACCAGACTGCTACACATCCCTCCCTGTGTTATGTCCGTTCATTCCGCTCAGTCACTTCTGTCATTTCGTTCTCAACTTAAGACTTCCCTTTTTCAAACTGCTTATCCACCATTGGCTGCCTCTTCGTCTCAAAGACTGACTTTCTGGATGTTGACCTGATTGCGGCTTGGCTTTGGCACACCATCTGTTGATGCCTAGTGTACAAGACACTGGCACAATAGAAGTTAATAATTAATAATAATAATAATTAGTAGCATCCCTTTGTCTTCATCAAGTCTTCATTGAATTTCAACTTATTCCAGCAAAGTTGTTCTTCTATCCAAAGACTGCAATTTTCTGTAGGCAATTAATTTTTGCTATAAGGATTCTTTTCTCATTCATTTTAATGTTAAGTGTTTACAGGAGCAAAGGAATTGCTCTCATACAGACGCACTAAAATTATTATTATTATTATTAATCAGACACTTATATCGACCATGCTAATTTATGAATTCACTTCAAAAGTGTGGGTAGCTGGAAAAAAGATAAATCTTCACTTGTTTGCAAAACGAAATAGGGGAAAGAGAAGGGTCCCTCAAAGCTGGCGGTGGTGAATTCCAGAGACGTAACTAAGACATCTGTTAACACGCCATGTGTCTATGGGCAGAGAGAAGAATCGTAGGCGTAGAGATGTGGACCAGCATGTGAAAAGGCACAGAAACCACAGGTCTTTTTTGGTAAGTTGGAACAAACAGTTGGCCAGAGGAGGCTGATCTTAAGCTTGTCTTAGTAGATCAAGTGCAAGTGGAATGCACAGATCAGCAATGTAGCTCAGTGCTAGATAAACTGACATAGAAAACAGAGAGTAAACAAAAGTAACTGATGTAACCTGATGGCCCCATGCTTAGCAAGTTTGTCAACATGAACTCTGGAATGGACAAAGACATAAATTAGCATATGTATCTGCAAACCTCAGCTTATTCAGAACAGTCCAACTCACTGGTACTGAATGGAAGCGCATTGCTTTCACTCATCAGGTACTTACTTACTTGCCCCTCACGACCTGAATGAACCCAGAACATATCTTCAGCTCGTCTGAAGTTGGTTGCACATTTTTATGCACTCCCAGCCACTGATTTTTAAAAACTTTCTTAATTAAAAAGCATCACATGTCTAATACACCACCCACGCACACACAAATGTACACATGAAAATGTAAACTAGCCTGTCTCGGCTACATCATCTTCATCATCATTGCCAATCATCATCATCACCATCATCACCAATCATCATAATCACCATCATCACCAATCTTCATCATTGATCATCGTCATCATCATCATAGATCATCAGCATTCACTAGCTCAGGCTCCCAAGCTCACAGTGCAGGAGCCAGATAAAAAGCTCTAAGCCTGTACAAGACTTATACCTTTTTATATTTAACAGGAATTCAACACATATTTTGTCTAAACTACCTTTCTAATATTGGCAGCAGAATATCTTTGTTATCTCCCCTTCCTTTGACAGACTTCTAATTAATTAACCCTCTCAACCTTCATTAAATTGTGTGCCATCAGCTTGAGAATGACACCAACCAAACCTCCTCTGCCTCCTCTGTTCCATCTGGTGGTAAATAGGCCTCAACCAAACAGTTAATAATGGCTGAAATATCAGTTGAAGTGGATAAAAGTTCATTAATCAGTTGGTGGGCATTCGAGACAAGACGGCTCCAGCTAACAGGCCACACAATGTTGCCCAGCCCTAGACACATTTCCCCATTTTCCTCATTTGTTCCCTTGGCACGATACTACCAAATGACCTCGGCTTAGTGGAGCAATCCTTCAGTTTCCCATCTGTGCTAGTGATTTGCATTCAGCTAACAACCCCAAAGAGGCCTCCTCCTCCTCCTTGGTATAATAGACCGAACAAAGATCAATGGCAAAATGCAGACTCTCGTTTGATTTTTTGGCACGGAATCACACCATGTCACGCTAGAGGTGGCAACCTGAGACGGGTAGAGAGTAGAGTCTCATCATCTTGGGTCTCACCACCGCAAACATTAAGGTCAGAGTTTTTTTACATCTGTACATGGCAACAGCTAAACGTAAACACTGCCATCTGGTTTTGCCACCTCAAATACATTCACGCCACTCTGTGTCTAACACATAATGCATCAACAGATGGCGCACCAACACTGAGGTGCAATTAGTTCAATATCCAGAAGATCAATGCTACAAGTTCTCCCAGAATTTTGTTGACATCTTTACTACCTCGACAGTAATGCCTAGTAGCAGCCAACAGTCAGCAAAAGTAGCTGACACATTCCATTCTTAGACTTGAAATTTTATGCAATGCTCATTAAGACATACCAACAATGGCTGACCAGTGTGGCTATCTTCATAGCCTGACCACATGTGTCTGACAGCTTGTGCGTGCTTTGCTAATGAGCAGCAAATGCCTGTGCACTCAGTCAGTGTCTGCTGCTAACAGACCATGCATGGCTTGTTGAGTAGATATAATCTGCCGTTCTACTTAATAACAATACACAGATTTCAAAATTAATAAAAAATTAAAATAAACTTATGATGAATTTAAATGCATTATGAAAAAATACAGCCTCACGTATTCATGGAACTGGTCAGTAACTGAAGAGGCCGAGGGAACGCTTGTTATCTCTAGCCAACAAACTACAGCCATCGACTGCCTCTCAATCATCCACAGGAGCACCAACAGTCTACTGAAGACAGCTCTTCAGAAATTCACTCAGAAGGATGCTGTAAAAATGCTGTAAAAGCTCTCTGATTAATGGGACCTGAAGCTATTTCCCAGAGAACTCCTGCTCCTGCTCTTGGCAGTGACAAGACTTTCACGATGACAACACCCTGAAGGCAATCTCAAAACTTCTGCCCACTTTTAATCTGGAAATTGTTCAATACAGTAGCAGGTTTCCAGGAAAGATTTCCTGCTTTGCATAAATCTTGTGAAAAATTGTACATATGTTGATCCTACAACATGAAAAAGTTCCAGATCTTCACAAGTTTTTGTGTGAAAGACTAGGAAAGACACCTGACAGAGAGGCTCTACCAAGATCCCATCTGTTGATTCAGTTTAACATTCAATATTGATGATGTCTGGTTTTCTGACTTAACCATATTGCACCATGTTGCATATAATTCGACCCGGCTTCTACAACGGATTATGATTTTGCATTGCTATTTTAACTTGAAGCCACCATCAACTTATGCCTTGGGCATTATGATAACGGCGATATAGAAACCTTTAGATTAGATTAGATAATCTTAAAGAAACTGGATTCCCATATATCAAAGATGCAGACTGTGTGTATTATGGAAAGCACGATATGGAATAACACAACTGACATATCCAAAGAAGCTTCTGTGTGCTCAGCCACTCATGGCACGTTTCTGCTTGGTGCTGTGAATGCAGTGCCGGCAGAAGCAGCAGTCAATCATCATGACCCTGGTTAGTGCTTAAATGCAGGTGAATGTCCATGGAGACTCTCTACTCTCCACTCAGCATGCCACCCTTTTGGAGACAGAAAAGGCAGTTGGTAAATAAGTACCAATAATGTTCTGTCACCTGATTGCTGTGGTAGAGTCTGCACCTCAGCTGAGTGGAAAGGGTTGTCTTGTTGTTCAAATGCTGTTGGGTTTGGGTTTAAGCGGAAAAATCCATCAACCACAGACCACAACAACTTCCTATTCAACCAGGTCATCTGACTGTCTTTCTCTGGTCATACCTAACACTTGAACTGTTGCTGGACAGAAATTGCAGAACGCCCTTCCTGTGTCCATTCATTCTGCTAAATTGCTTGTGCCATTTCATTCTCCATTTTAAGACTCACCTTTTTCAAAACTGCTTAACCACCACAGGCAGCCTCTCTGTCATAGTGCTGGCAGGAGCAACAAAGTCAATCATCATGAATGACCTTCTGGATATTGACTTAACAGCGGTTTTCGCCTTGGTGCACCAGTGGTTGATGCATTGTGCATCAGACACCTAGAAGTAACTAGTTACAATTATAATTGAATCTAAGGACTCCTGCAATGTCCTCATCTGCTTTAGTCACCAATCAGTGAGCAGCAGTTGACCAAAGCCATCGTCTGCTGGAAGAAGTCCGAGGTCAAGAAGAACAGATGCAGCAACAGTCGAAAGGACAAGTGGAGAAGAAAAGTTACGAGTCCAGACTATTTGAACTGCATCAAGGACCTGACAGAAAGGACAAAACGGGGCAGCTCATCCGAAAGCCTCAAACCAACATGCCTCGGACTCAAGAACTCTCCAGGTTCCACGCACAGTAACACTCAGAGCCATTACCTTACCTCACCTTTCCCAACTTTCACTCAGTTTCTATCAAAGTATGGCTAAAATAGCAGACTAAACTACAGCATGATTTATAGGAGAATGCACCTGAGTTCAGCTTGGCTCAAATTCCACAATAAAAACCTGAAATTCAATATCCAACTGAATCTGATACTGTGACAAACGACATTTGTGACGGTATGCAATTCTAATCCCCTAAACCCATTCCAAGTGAGTTAATCAAGTAATCAATTAATCAAGTCAATCAAAGGTCCTCTATGCTCCCATTAGGAATGTAGGAGAGGCACTCATTTCCTTTTCTTTAGGCCCTTGAACCAGCAATGGACGAATCCCAAGGTCCTGCACACGAGGCCAGTGCATCACAGGACTTGCCATTTACTTGCCTGTACCAAATTATACTGTTTAGTGACAGAGGCCTGGTGAGTGCCAACAACTTGCCCAGGTTTGTTATACGAGTCAAACCCGCAACCACATGATCGTTGACCAAACACGTTACCAATACACTGCTGTGTGGTAAAAAGTCAATCAAGACCCGGTATATACCTGATCCATCTCTGACTGAATGGAAACGACACTGCTGAGACTTAAAGGAAAGAAAAGCTTCGATCTAGGTGGCTGACTGCATAAGTTATTGTTTGTCTGAACTCAGCATACACATAAAAATTCATTACCACGTAAATGAATATCCTTTCAAAACCAGACGTTCACATAAACATTGCATGATTTATTGATTCCATCACATCTAACTCATTCTAACACTAGCAGCTAATCAAATCAAATCTTAATCTGGCCAATGCAAGCATTCAGTTGATTCAGCCATGGTTCAAACCGTAATTGTAATATGAAATTTGTACAGCACCGCTTCACAAGAAACTGATAAGAGTGGCTCCCTGCCCTAGCCTTTACAATGTTAGACGTCAAACATATGCAGAGCCCTACCAACAGATTCACAAGTAGAACTGAAAGGTGAAATCATGTTCTGAGTTCCTGAGGCACATGGCATCAAGAATGAGGAACAAAGATGAAAGTACAAGAGAACATGACAGTCCAAATGCCTAGCAACTTCTGCATCAGGCATCTCTTATATGAGTCTCTCTTAAACAGGAGCTATATAAATCTGTCAGTAACGTTACAACTACCGCTACAATTACAAATTGCAATACCTGGCAGTTCTCTCCACTTCTGTCATTCAATCAGTAACTCAATTCAGTGCATCTTCAAGTACTCTGCATTTTCAAGACATCTACTCCTACATTCTCCCATCCAAGTCCTGCAGAAAGAGAACAGCACTGATGGAAGGTGCAAAAGTGTCTTAAATTGCCAGGCTGATGTGGTCAGACAGTTACTCAAGTGGCAATGGAAAGCAAGACTAATGGCTGATTTAAGAACTTTGGTTGCCAGACAACCTGGTTAACGTTGCCAAGCCTCAAGCGGCTTACAGAGGTCAGGACTGCATCAGGTCACAATTCATAATCATAAAGTGCTTATGGTCATAAGTAGAGGTCAGCATGAAATGACCATGTCCCTTGAAGAGACAAAAAAGACCGCCAGACGGTGACATAAAAGGAAGAGACAGCAGATGTCCAACCGCCTGTTCTAATGGATAAATAATGAAGGCTGATGAATTCAACTGGAAATGTTGCCTAATGGAAACCTGTGTTGTTTCAGTTGACAGCCATAGGGCAGCAGATGATGATGATGAGTTCTCTGCACAAAGGCAGGTCCACTGGCTTATGCCACCCGGGGATGAGATGAGTGAGGTGGTTTCCCATTGCCTTCCTCACAGACAATTGTGGGTGAGCAACTTGTCCAAGGTCGCTACACAGTGGCTTGAGGCAGATTCAAACCCGCGACCTTCCGGTTACGAGGCACAGACCACACCACTATACCTCCACGTCTCACTAGGGCAGCAGAGGAAACCTGAATTCCACAGTAAGTGCATTTCACGGATCTAACATAGACATTTCTACATAATAGCACCTTTAAAAACTTTCTGAGACAATCTCTGCCATCAGTGCCCATAATGCAGTGGTGCAATTTGCATAAATACACGAGAACCGATCAGCATTTTGAGGACATTAACAACAGCCAGTCATTAAAACAGCCAAGATGATCATTGATCAGAGTAGACAGTGCAGGCAGAATGTCCCCACTAGGTGGCACTGCTGTCCTCATTAAGATGGCACTGTCCTCCACAGCCTCCAACTGCTCCAGGAACAACCCGCTGCTCAGCGTTATCCTGAATTCTAAAGACCTCTCTGGTGCCTGTGGATTGTAATTTAAGAACATGGAGCTCAGAGAAATGTTTAAAAAGAACTGATGCTATGCGCAGAACAAATAATAAGTAAGTAGGTCAGAAATGCAATGCCAACATATAATACAAAGCAAACGTCATCAGGTACGGCCTGTCTAAGTTCAAAGGTGTGCAAAGGAGTTCACTCAACAGTGAAGGAGTTTACAGATATCTATTCTAATCTAATCTAATGACTTACAACATCTCTCTAGATATATCTGTAAAGTGGCTAAAGACTTATTTGTATCATCTTGCTTTTGTTGTCTGACCCCTGTGACCCCTGTGACCCACCCATGCTATGATTCCTCATTCAGTTGATAGACATATCGCGTGTTAACAAATGCATTACTTGCTTACTCACTTACTTCTACAGCGTTGTTATCATAATGCCTAAGGCATCAATTGATGGTCACTTCAAGTGAAACTGTCATCAAAATAATAGTCCACCGGAGAAGCCAGGTCGAATTCTGACAGATCAAAGAAACCAGAAATTACAGTATGTTTGGAAGTTGAATAATTCGGTAAAATGAGCGCCAGGAGAGGTTAGAGCTCAGTGCAGAAGTACAGATGTTGTTGGGGAGGATGGATCAGTGGATAGATCCACCGGAAGCAGAAACATTGGAAATCCTTTGCAGTTTGCTTTTGCAACATGGCAGAGATAGAACAGCTGTGGCATCACAACCCACTGACTCCACAAAACACAGCAGAGTACTTGGTTGAGGAAAGAAGCCGAATAACTTGGCAGCCGACCAAGTGTGGGAAAACTTCTTCACACACTGGAGAGAGATATTTTGTTGGGTTCTCAGAATTCCACACATAAACAAACAGATCTCTGCATCAGTGAAGGAATTCTCTGCTAGGTGGGTGATCACCTCACACAGAGGACAGTCAACACCCTTGTGCGGTGGATAGAGAAAGATACCTTAATATGATACAATCCCGGACAGAAAAGTCTACATAAGACAAACAGTTTTAACAGGAGGCCAGAATGTTTGCCTCCAGTTTGCAAATAAGAAGTTGCAGTGAAAGGGATGTGTTAAAAGATGCCTGACTGGTCTAATTGCATTTGAGTGAGAAGGACAAGTGGCTGGGAAAACGAAGTCATAAAACATCAGGTCAATTTGTGTCAGTTACTGACAAAAAACTCGGGCCACCCCAACCAATTCCCCTCAAAGGCAAGTCGTGTCAGGAGTCAGTCACTCAGTGGCAACTTCAATCTGTCAGGAACACATTTTCAATATCAGCAGCAAGTTTCATAATTAGTGGCATCTGGAAGAAATAGCTGTAACCGAAAACTGAACTAAGACTTAACCAAAATCTGCTCAAAACCTTTGCATCAGTGATTGCCAAACTATTGCCACAGAGAATAGTCATTATTATTAATTATTTCTGCATTTGTCAAGTGCCACTATCGAATGACTAAGCATCAATCAATACACTTCAGCCAAATAATCTCGTGATGAGGACCACACTTCTGAGGAGTTTCTACTGGGGTTTGTCAACAAGTGTGTTACCTTCAACACGTGTTACCTTCAGCAAGTGTGCTACATTCAACAAATGTGTTACTTTCAGCAAGTGCATTACCTTTAGCAAGTGTGCTACTTTCACCAAGTGCATTACCTTCAACAAGAGTGTTACCTTCACCAAGTGCTTTACTTTCAACACGTGTGTTACCTTCAACATGTGTTATCTTTACCTTTCACAGATTTTTACAAACACTGGCAAGATGCACGAGGCAAACACCGACAGCACACCGAGATGAACCCAAAATTCTGGTCAGTTACCTGGATGTCTGTTTGCTGAGACAGATGCTGTTAGTGTAAGTCTATGATTCCAAGCTCAGCTGATGGCCACATGGAGTGGTAACAAATGCTTATTTACTTGGTCATGCTATGGTCGTGCAGAAGCCAGACTCATGCTTTACAAATTAAACTGCCAGTAAAAATTCTGTACAAATTTTATTACTTAAAATTTACCTTAGAGAAAGCTTACCATATTTTATTTGCAAGACTGTCATTTGGAAATATTTAAATATTATTTACCTCAAGTGTTTATATCTGACATAAATCAACAAATGGAATATCAAAGAAATTGTTGAAGTCCCACCAAATGAAGCAACATTCATTGTGTCAAGCACATTCAGTTTAATCAAACAGGTGGGGCATGGAAGCCGATTGGATAGAGTGCTCAGCTAATAACACGAAAAGTATGGGTTCGAGCCTCCCCTTAGATGATTACTGTGTAGGGACCTTGAGCAAGTCCTTCACTCACAGTTGCTCAGATTCAGATTTACTGATCTTGCACGTAATAATTGCAAAATAATAATAATAATAATAAATTAACACTGCACGAAGTCAGCTTACAGCTTAGTACTTTCCTCGTCTCAAATGGACAGGGCAGGCAATCACAAACATAGGCTCTGATTAATTGTTGCAAAGCAATAATAACATCCAGTGGAAATCAACTGCCTGATACTTATCAGACATTTACTTAGCCATTGAAAGGCTTCTTCATAACCGCAGCCTGGTGTCAAGGCTCTACCATTAAACAAACAAGAACCCTGGTACTCAGATAGAGCGGCAACCATAAACCAATTTAGACCACTCACTGGGACCAGGTTTAGGGCTTAATCACCCCAAGCAATAATATTTTGATAGCTGTTACTGAGTTTTGGTCAGCATGCACTGCCATTGGTCAGTGCCGAGAGGGAGCTCCGCCTCCCAGACCTGTTGGGCAGATAAGAGTTAATGTACTCTGTGGGTGGTCCTTCTGATGTAAGACTGATCCGTGTTGGTTTAAGTGTCTGATGAATGGCCGGTGACATTCAACAAAGACTAAAGCAAAGTCAGACTGATGAGAAGCCACTGAGTGTTACACTCTATTTGAATTGTCCCCTGGGTGAAAACTTCGAAATAGACAAACAACCACGAAATAGACAAACAATGAGGTGAACTGATAAAACCCTGTGGCAGCATTCCTCAGCTCAGCGCTCAGCTCAAGCGCCAAGTCTAAACACAGAGATACTCGCCTGCTTAAGCGCAAGCACTGACAGTACGACTACACCTCGGTTCCATTCCTGCAGAAAGTCAGCCCTGCACAAAAGCCAGACACTCCTACAGCTGCACAGACCTTATGGCATGCAAAGCCCACATGAATAATCAGAATCTAATCTTGAATGTCCTATTCAATGAAAAATTAGCAGGGTCAAGGCCATTTGGTTTGCTACATTCACATATACATTTTATATTTACATCCCTATCTGCAATGAATGTCATATCCGAAATGTTTCCACTGAGCTTTGTGCTATCGTATTTCATTAGCAGTTCACTGGAGAGCTGTACAAAATCCCTTTGGCCTTTATATATGGAAAATAACATTTTTTATTTTTTTACCCGAGGTATATATGATCATCCCTCAGGAATTAAAAAATTCTCACAAGAATTTAAAAATTCTGGGACAGCTAGAAATCGTGAAGGTCTAGTGGAGCAAAAGTTAATGGACAATTAATCAATTGATTGATTATTAAAATATAAAGTTTCTGTTTTTACACTGATTTATCTGTTCAACATGGCAATGCTCGTCCATCCAGCTCATTCTGTTCGGCCAATCACTCAGCAGCATTACCTTCAACTAATTCCAATCAATTTATCTCTCGAAATAGCAACATGACAAGTGAACTGAACAGACATTAATCAAGCCCGCATGTATCCGAGATTCCACAAATATCAGCATCAGCTAGAAACTCTAACTCTAGCAATTCCTGGGCAACAAATCCTTAAAGACTGACAACAAACTGCAATGCTAATCCACCTTCAAAATACGATTCCTTGATCCTCGAAATCTCCTCAAAAACAAAAATCAGAATAACTGCCACACTGATAACGCAGACACAGATATTAATGCAATTCTGATTTTGCTTTACGCTTTAATCCGTCAGAATATAAGCATTTTTAATCTGAACTAGCCTAAATCATTGACCCATTAATTGAGGTCTGTCTACATACAAAATATGGAATTACAAATACTTACCGACTGAAATCAGGCAAATTCTTTGTCGCTTCTGGGCCTCAAATGTTGTCACAACTCACAAATAAGCAATTTGTTGATCTCCCGTAGCTGTTGCCAAAGAAGAAAATTTAATCTTGAGGTTGTACGACCTAAATCACGCCCTACATAAACGCAGCACAATGCGTATCGCTGAATCTTCGCCTCGTAAACGAATAAATATACCTCGGCACGTGTTACCCCTTAACATAATTCCATTACACCCGAGTTCACGGAATCAACACGACTAACGTTTATTTAGGAAAAATTCTACGATAATTTTACACAGATTTCTTGTATTCTCAGCTCGAATCAACCGCTCGGTTCCACAGAACACGAGGAGTGAGAGGAACGCAGAAGGCTCACAGCCTAAGAGTCAGTCAATCAGTAAGTAAGTCAGTCAGTCACTTAGTCAGTCAAGTCGGTGGGTCGATCGGTCAAACGTAGTTTCTGACGGCCGCAACTGCAATACGCCTTCCACACACAGCTCCGGACTCCTGTGTGTGATTCAATGACGAACGGCTGTTTAAGACCATAGGCGACGAACGGTGATCGAAGCGGGTGACCTCAGTTCGTTAGAAATTCCTTCGCTGCTCCAATACACGCTTACATTCCCCCCCGTCCGTCCCTCTCTCTGTCTCTCTCCTTCCCTCTCTACGTTGGGCGTATGCACTCAGCACAGTGGGTCACTTGCATCCTTTGCACCGACCTACTGCCTGCCATCTGGTGAATAATTCGACGAAAACTAATGGTATTCTAGTGAAGAAAACAGTAATTAGCGATTGCAGTCTCTAGATCGTAATCGTAATCGTAATTCCGAGATTTCTACAGCGCCCAGCGAAAGGGGACCAGCTTATTCACAGGTGTTCAGTCAAAACAAAATCGATAGGCAAAATGTTCGGTTCCAGGTCAAGATCCAAGAGTTAGGCAGAGAGAAAGCGTGGCAGCTAGATATAGAGTTACAGATCCAGTAGTTCAAAAACAATTAACACGACATAGTTAGGGTTTCAAGTGATTCAGAAGACGTATAGGGCCTAATCTGTGTTAGAACAACCGCGAACCAGGAATGCTTAATAGCCAATCCTTCCTAATTTCTTCTTGAAAGCTGATAGTGTCCACCGAGACAGTACTATCATGAATTGTAGACAAATGTAAAATGTAAATGTAGGCCTACACGTTTTTCTATGGCGACCGCGTGTCCTCGACCCTATGGCCTCGACCCTATGGCCTCGACCCTACTCATTTTTCAGTGAATTAATCGGAGGATCTCACCCGATCAAATGATTGGAAAAAAGCAGCGTCGAAGATAAACAGTTTACATTTACATTTATCATCGGAGCTATTTCTCAAGTCAACAACTCTTGCACTGAAGAATTTCTACCATGACGTAGCTTTCGATTCCTTATACAATTGATACCTGTGTCCTTGAGTCGCCTTGTTTGGTGCTAATTTAAAGAACCCGTCACGCTTAATTTGTTCGCATTGTTTTGTTCCATTCTGCTACTTGTGTATGTTCATGTCTGAAGAATCTTTTGAGGTATACGACTTTATTGTTGAGGCCTTATATATTATATATATATACACACATATATATACACACATACACATACATACACATACACATACACATACACATATATACACATAAATATAGGCCTACACATACATACATACAGGCATACATATTGTTACATAGGGTGTGTAGAATAGGACCGAGTAGGTTGAGTTGCTGTACGTTGAACGCCTTCTGTAGATTTTGGCGGGAAAGCCGACCTTATAAAAGATGTCTTTAAATTTGACTCAGATTGGATTTTAGTTTTGTTCCTGCATGACCGGGCTTTTTCTTAATAGTCTCTTTTGGCTGGTCGTGTTTAGGCCTAAGTCTTCCAGCGTGGATGACTTGCTTGGTTCTTCTGAGCCTGTTAGCCAATTTGGCTTCTTTTGAGCCGTTTTTCGTCACCGTCTGTTGGTGGACGTTATCTTTCTCTTCTTGAGAGGCTGTTCGCTGGTTTTGTCGCCGACTGAGGTGGACGTCTTGTTTCTATGTGAGTCTTGTAAATAACTCAGGAAATAAATCTTTTAAACCTAAAGCTGATAAGTTCTTTCATATCTCTAGACAGCCTGCAACAACACACGTAGGCCTACACATTGCGAGGAATCGTGGGTTATGCGCGCTTATCAGCAAGGCTAAAAGCCTGGACGAACTTGACGCCTATCGTTTAAGATAATATAGAGGCGCCGATAGCTAAACTAACACTAGGCTTAAGGTATGTCTTTGGCTACGGGTTTGAGTACCTTATAAACAATGGTATTTGGCATAGAGACAATAGACATGGAAATTAAAAATTGAAAATGTAAAGGAATTTGTGTACTTAGGGAGTCTCATGACATGGAATAATGATTGCACAAAAGACATCAAGACAAGAATAGTAAAGGCAAAGGGAGTCATGGCAGGGCTAAATAACATCTGGAAAAGTAGGAAAATCAGTAACAAGACCAAACTAAACGTCTTGAAAACGTGTGTTTAGCACGGCTCTGTATGCATGTGAGGCATGAACAATCAAAAAGACTGATCAAGATAAGATATTAGCATTTGAAATGTACTGCTATAGACGAATATTACATCTGAATTGGACAATGAAGGTAACAAATACGGAGGTCCGAAGAAGACTGAGCATAAAAGAAGATCTAATACAAGTAATAATGAGAAGGAAATTACGCTTGTTTGGACATATATGCAGGATGGATGACAGTAGAAAAATAAAAAGCGTGATGATGGGAATCATGGACGGAAATGGGAGAAGAAGAAGACTTAATAGGGAGTGGACAGATGATATAAGGGATTAGTGTAAGCAAGACTTGCACGCCTTGATAAGAACAGCGCAGGATCGGGATCTGTGAAGACAAGAGATAATGTATGCAGTGGACACCTAGGGGCTCTTGGCCCATGGATCATGATGATGATGATGATGATGATAATGAATTAGCAACTTCTATCGCGTCGTTGTCTGTTGCATAAGGCATCAACAGATGGCGCACCAACCCACTAGATCACCCACTGTAGCTGCCACGCTGTCTCTCTGCCTGACTTTTGGGTCTTGACCTAGAACCGAACCCCTTTTGCTTATCGATTTCGTTTTGACTGAGCGCCTGTGAATGAGCTGGTCCCCGTGCCGTGGCTTTCGTTGGACGCTGTAGAAATCTCGGGATTACGATAACGATATGGTGTTATCTCCTAGATTTGGAAGAGCATGTTCCAACAAAACGACTAGAAAGAGTTCTGATGACTTCTACGGAGCCCTAATCATAATGCTCAAGGTATCAATTGATGTCTTCAAGTGAAATCGTAATCAAAATCTTAATCCACTGGAGAAGCCAGGTCGAATTTCTAAAAGTCAAAGAAGAAGAGAAAGCGAAAGGTCCGCAAATCTCGGTGATAGCGAATTCAATAGGTGTGGTGCAAAATGCTAAAAGACGCAGAAACGGCAAGATTTTTTTGTTAAGTTGGGCAAACAGCTGACCAGATGAAACTGATTTCAACCGTGAGCTGGTAGGATTAAATGTGAGTGGAATGCAGAAGCCAGCAAGATAAATGTAAGTGCAAATGCACCCGTTTTTCTAAAGCGACCGTATGGCCTTGACCCTGCTCATGTTTCAATGAATTGATCGGGGGATTCTTCAACACCGCTGCCCGTTTGATATTGTAGTTGTCACAGTAGATTATAATAAAGAGTTAAAACAGTATTAAAGCATACTCTTACAATGGCCGCCACGTCATTTGAGGTCCCCATGTAAGGGCCGTGCTAGCCCGATATTCAAATTTCTGAAGATAGTTTGGTGTTAGATCATACTAAACGCCTTATATGCGAGGACTGCTACTATAAACTGAATCCCAAGTGACTAGAGTTCACTAGCATATAACATAGAAGACATTGACTCTGTCAATGGAGATTTTGGAGAAAGCGAAGAACAAGCCGAGCAGCAGCAAGCAGGGTGTGAAGAGAAAGCCAAGGCGACGAGGAAGAAAATAAAAGACTAAATGACAATGATGTGATGAGTAACCGAACAAGGTCCTGGACAAGACAGCATCATGAGTTCAAGCTCAACGAATCCGGTTGCCTCAGCTAACACAGCCATGTGATTTTGGCGATATTTGACACTGTCAGTTACAGCTTTATTTTAAAATCCTACGTATATAGCGTACGACCATGGGTAGTGGTAGAATCTTTACATTCAAAGCTGAAAACACTCCCCTTCCGCAGGCGCTATCCTGATTCCTCGTCTTCCCCTTATCTGTGCTGCAAATCCAATTCCAACATCACAACCGTAGCCCTCTGACTGACTTTTGGATCTTGATCTGGAACCGAACCCTTCTTGCCTAACGATTTTATTTTTGACTGAGCGCCTGTGAATAAGCTGGTTCCCGCGACTTAGCTTTCGTTGGGCGCTGTAGAAATCTCGAGCTTACGATTACGATTACGATTCCATAGTTGGGAACAGCTTTTGTTCTAACGCGGATCTCGGGAATGCAGGCGCCTGCGGCTGATTATCTCGTATGCCTCGGCCTGTGTGTACCTCCCTTACAACTTATCGCCTGATGTGTATTACATGTTTCCCTCGTGACTTTGCTTAGCTTAATCGAGCAATTTAGTCACGAGAACAACAGCTGAATATAGTCACGTATGAATTTCATGCCCGCTGTATATACAACCTGATGGCTACGAGCTGTGTTGCAAGATAACCAACTTACTAAACCCCGATTTGTCCTCCATCGTTTAAAAACGAGTTAACCGAAGGGCACGTTATCGTTCAACCCTGGCTGAAATTTGAACCTTCGACCTTTGGGAGAAAATATAGCACGCAAACCGAGCAGTAAAAACCTAGAGAAACGTGACGTGAGCGCCGTCCCTGTTGAGTCGAGGGCAGGAGATGTAGACAGATGGGCGACGAATTCGATTAACCTATTATGGGCTTTACGAGGCTAGCCTCAGGTCTGCATAAATAAGCCATTCTTAAGAATGAATTATCGTACTACCATCCCACATTTAAATGAGACTGAAATACACGAATACATAAATTTAGTATCTGCTCCTGTTCTTAACCTCTATCATTTAGGCAATAGCAAGGAGTGCCTTCAACACGTACGTATGTGCGTACGCATGTATCTATGTATATGTATGTATTATGTACGTATGTGTGTATGTATATATATATATATATGTATGCATGCATGGATGAATTGATGTATGTATGCAAGGATGAATGGATGAAAGGATGTATGTATATACGTATCTGGCTATTTGTACAGCACCTTTTAAGAACATAACAAGGGCACTAAACAAGGCCATCTAAAAGTTCTAAAACGGTGCAATTTAATTCAAATTGAAATGTTTCTTGAGCCAGAACAGTAGGGAATTTTAGAGGAAGACCGTTCCAAAAGGGTGGTCCAATTCACAATGAATCAACACGTACCCTCATCTTCGTAACGGAGTGCGGGACCATCAAGTCTCCTTGGGCCGCTGAAAACAACGATGGTAGCCCCAGCTGGCTACCGACAGGAACGCTCTTTGGTGTATTCTGGGTCCACACCGAACATCAAAGCTCAATCCATGAGGAGGATCTTGAATATATTCTTGTCCTTGACAGGAAGCCAGTGCAGTGTCTCCCATATATAGCTCGAAACATGCAAAAATTTGGTCACGTTAGCGCCGATTTGGACACTTCGACTCGACCTACGTCTGGAGCCTGAGCGATGCTACACTTAAGGGCTTTCTCGAGACACTGGCATCCATTGGCTAGTTCTGCCGTTCTGTCAATTCCGTGCTGTCATTCAGGTCCAGACGACTAAAAACTCACCTGTTCTATGTAGAGCAATTGTAGTTGACCGTTTTCAGGTCTCAATCGATACCTTTTGGATCTCTGCTGACTTTGTCTAATGGGTTATAACCACCGACTATGGCTTCAATTCGATGCGACCATCGACCAATGCCTTGTGATTTATGATAACGCTTTCCTGTTACTTCCTGAATGCACGGAGGGTATCAGGTTTTCTGTAACGACCTAGAACCTCAATCCTGCTAATTTTCAATGTTTATCCGACGAGACCCTTCTCCGTCTCTGCCAGTTTAAATGAATAAAACGCAATTTTATGTCTCTGTGCTACCCTGAAATGCAAATATCTTAAATAAACCCTAATAACGATCGAAATTTGATCCGCGTGACAGCTTTTTGTAAAGAGTGGTAACTAGAGTGTTTGACGAGAAGAGAGGATTGCAAGTAGATAAGGAGATGTTAATTACACTGGCCAACAGAAAAAATTTTTTTTCTTGTTGCCTTCGGTTTTAGACCTGTTCTTGGGGTAATTTTGGGCGCTGATTCAGAAAATGTCATTGGATTGAGTGCATCAGGTCTAGTTTCTGAGATATCGTCGATTTTGTAAAGAAAACCCAGTCCACTCTTTAAACGATGTCTTTGGCAAAACTAAAATGTCATAATAAGCTTTATTTATGGCTAATTATAATTCTTGCTGATTCATATAATGCCTACATCCTTATAATGTAAAATCAGCATATCTTGCCGCGTGCTGAGATATTGCTGATTCAACGAAATAACTATTCCGTAGCCTACAGCTTACTCAGCACTAAATTCATGGCCTCATTTAGAATTTATTTGTGCTTATACAGCGTTTCATGGTTTCGAACTATGTAAATAGATTATGCTGAAGTCAGCATTTATAGCCTATATAAACCGCCTCCTGAAAGCTAGAGCAGCCGCAGTCGTCTTAGGGCATATTAAGAGTTGGTCGCAAGAACAATCTGTGAATGTGAGCATTAAATAACTACATGTTCTTACTATTTTTAGGTTAGTCATTTAATTCCTCAGATGCGAACATCCTTAAGGTTATGGCTACTTCTGCTACATTTGTGGGGAATACACACTAAAAGCAAACAGGAAACCGATTTCTGAGTTTGTAAAAAGAGCATATGTAGGTTATTTTGGTGTCAAACTTGGAGATCAAGATAAGCAATGGGCTCCTCATACAGTATGCAAAACTTGTATTGAACAATTGCGCCACTGGACAATTGGAAAGAGAAGCTGCCTGAAATTTGGTGTACCGATGGTTTGGAGGGAACAGATAAACCACTTCGACGACTGTTACTTTTGTATGGTTAATATCATATGCATCAATCGAAATAATCGTCACAAGTTGTCTTACCCTGATATACCTTCAGCCAGGAGACCTGTTCCGCATTCGGATATTGTACCAGTTCCACCTTTTCGCGAACTACCTCAGCTCTCAGACGATGAGACTTGCATGTCCAATATCGGACAAGATGACGAAAGTGAAGAAAGTGGGGGCAGTGACAGTGATTTCCAATCAACTTCACACAGTGAACGTTTTGACCAAAAAGAGTTGAGTGATCTGATCAGGGACTTAAATCTTTCCAAAGAGTCCTCTGAATTGCTTGCGTCCAGACTAAAGGAAAAGAATGCACTTCAGCCTGGAACGAAAATTACAATTTATAGAAACAGAGAAAAGGATTTACCGAAGACAACAACCTAGTATTCTGTAATGACATCAGCAACTTATTGAAGAAAATTGGTCTGTCGGATTACAGCCCAGATGAGTGGCGTCTTTTTATCGACAGTTCAAAACGTAGTCTGAAATGTGTGCTTTTAAATAACGGCAACAAATTTGGTTCTATTCCAATCGGTCACTCCACCAGGATGAAAGAAGAGTACAATGCCATCTCTTTAGTACCGGAAAAGATAAAATACAAAGAACATCAATGGGTAATTTGTGTAGACTTGAAGATGGTAAATTTCCTCCTTGGTCAACAAAGTGGCTACACAAAGTATCCCTGCTTTTTGTGTCTTTGGGACAGTAGAGCCAAGCATGAACATTGGACAAGAAAAGATTGGCCTTCGAGGAAAGACATGGTGGTTGGAGCTCAAAATGTAATCAAGGAATCTTTGGTGGCACGAGATAGGATCATACTGCCACCACTACATATAAAGCTAGGCCTGATGAAACAATTTGTCAGGGCTTTGAATAAAGAAGGTTCATGCTTCGAATACATAGTACACAAGTTACCAGGAATTACAATGGAAAAATTGAAGGCTGGAATCTTCGATGGTCCACAGATCAGGCAACTTATGAATGACCCACTTTTCATACCATCAATGAATGAAATCGAATCTTGTGCCTGGTCTTCCTTTGTTCTTGTAACTAAAAATTTTCTTGGCAACAAGAAGGCAGACAATTATGCACAACTAGTAGAGGATATGCTTCTTCATTTCAACAAGCTTGGCTGCAACATGAGCATTAAAGTCCATTATCTCCACAGTCACTTAGATCGCTTTCCAGAGAATCTTGGTGACTTCAGCGAAGAGCAAGGTGAAAGATTTCACCAAGACATCAAAACAATGGAAAATCGATATCAAGGAAGATGGGATGCACACATGATGGCAGACTATTGCTGGAATATTATGCGCGATTGTTCCGGCAGATACCACACTCGGAAATCGTACAAAAGGAGCTTCTTCGGTGTCGAATGACTTGAAATTTTTATAACAAACTTGTTCTGTTTGGTATCATATAAGTACAGTTTCAGGTACTACCATTTTCTTTTAAGTATTTGTATTATTATGTTTATTTAGTGTATCACATAATAAATTGAGCACTACATAATTATAGCTATAGCCTTATGTTTTATGGGCGAGCAGAGGCAAGGACTGGTATATGGCATAATGTTCTATATCTCGAAAACTAGACCTGCTGGGAGAAAACTGGTGCCTTTTCTGGAATCAGCAGGTCAAATATACCCAGAAACAGTTCTAACATTTGAGGCAACAAATTATGTGTTGGCCAGTGTTATTTTAGCGATGATACGAGGAAAGCGGATGCGAAGTCTTCAGCAATAAAGTTGTTTTTTTCGGTAAGATTTTTTCAAGAATCATGGAAAGAATAAATTAAATGTAAATGTAGGCCTACGCGTTTTTCTATAGCGATCGTATGGCCTCGACGCTGTTCATTTTTACCATGATTTTATTGGGTGAGATCCTTCACCACTGCTGCCCGTTTCAATGAGCGCCACGCCATTTAAGGTCCCCGTGTATGGCCCGTGCTAGCCCGAGATTAAAATCTCTGACATAATGCCACGATCAGTATGCGAACAGGAATCCTCGCGCACAGAGACGCCTTGACGTACGCTTTAACCAATGTAGCTAACCAGGTCAGTAATGGATCCTCTTGGGGAACCGTCGACAGATGCAAGAAACAGTAGGATTCGAATATGTTGAATTGAATTATATTCGTTTCTGCTATTCCTCTCGTTATACCACAACTGACCCCGACTCTTGATCGAAACAAGAAACTGTTTTTCATACCTAAGGCAGTCGCTTGGTTTAGATGTTTACATCCTGAGGCAAAACTAAAAGGAAAATCGGTGATTAGGACAGCCCAGAAGATGAATCACTAGAGGGAGTTGCGCTTGCGCCGGGACAGCGGAGGGGGTACGTCTACTCTGAAAGAATAGCTGGTATCAGGCGTGTTTAAGCATGCTTCGACATCATCCTTAGCATTGGCCACGTACGGCGAGGAGCGGCGGTCAATAAACTGGAGCGGAAGTAGATGCGTGATTTTGGCGGCCGGCGATCGCGTAACTTTATATCGATGTTTCCGGTGTTGCTTTCTCGATTTGATCGTGCAACAGGTGCAACTGCAGGCGGATGACCGATCGCCGTTGTACACCTCAGCTGCTGAAAGCTCGTGTTCCGTCGACATGATACTTCCGTTAACGGTTATGACGTCACCTGTAAAGAACAAGAACAAGAATAAAAAATACAACGATGCTCTAGGCCTACCTGCATGACCGGAAGAAATTGAAATAAATCAATGATACACCATGGGTTTCAGTTGGCTTTATGGTTAGTTCTTGTTCAGGTTTCTGTTATGAGCTTCGGGCGAATTTTATGGTTTTATGGTAATTAAAGTTAGTGTAACGCTCGTAATTCTTCGCCAAAGCTACCTCAGCGAACACGAGTTCGGTTCCGGGGCAAAAACAGTTCAGAAAAATTGTGATTAGTTCACGTGACCGATGACGTCAGGTAGTTTGCAGCCGCTTCGTTATCAAAATAATGTTTGGTCCTAATTACGAATGCACAAGTACAGATTGTTTGAGTGAAATCTTCGGCTTGAATTTTTCCACCTACTAAAATATTGGTTTCGCATAAAAATTCGCTATAAAGACAACAGAACACTTTAAAATTCGCGTCACTATGTCGCGCCTTAGCAACAAAAGTGTGTGGAGTCGGAACCTTTTTCGTTCTGGACTCGATCTCGCACCACACCGTCGCTTAAACAGCCCTGCGATGTCAATCGTCTACTTGTATACAAGTGCAGAGAGATTTCCAGGAAGCCCGATCCGCGTGGGAAAGACGCTGTTCGCAAAATTACAGTCTCAGTAATTAACACCACGTCGCAACAGACCTACTTCCGGAGAGGTGCATTTGGTTACGAAGTGGGACTTATGGAAACAGTATGAAAGGCGCAATATAAATGCACTGTTAATATTCAGTAGACGTCTTGCCGTTGAGGTGAAGAGCGCAGCCGAGTGTACAAGATGGGCTGCGAACCGTGAAAGAGCCTCAGTATACACAGCTTATGTGTTCTTGTGGGGCTCACTGGTTGGCAACCCAGGTGAATTAAGAGACTGCAACGCGACAGTGTTCCATTCATGCATGTATGTATGTATGTATGTATGTATGTATGTATGTATGCATGCATGCATGTATGTGTATATGTATATGTGTAAGTATTTATGTATGTGTGCATGTATATATGTATGTACGTATGTATGTATGCATGTATGTTTGTATGTATGTATGTTTGTATGTATGTATGCATGTATGTGTATATGTATGTATATACGTATGTATATATACGTATGTGTGCATATATGCATGTATGGTATGTATGTATGCATTATGTATGAATGTATGGATGTATGCATGTATGTATTTATGCATCTATGCACGTATGTATTTATATATATGTATGTATGCATGCATGTATGTATCTCGGCATTTATATAGCGCCTTTTGATATAATCACGATGACCTATTCTAGTGTCATTCGGTCTCAGTGATGGTCTTTGGTAGCTTGGCTAGGAAGACGTTTCAGTGGTCCAGTCTTTTGACTGATGTCCATCCAGCTATTCAAGCGACTGTCAGTCAACTCCAGCTAAAGTGGAAGCGGGATCTGCTAATCGTTACTTGGTGGATAAAACTCGACTAGGGCGCCTCTTAAACCATCACTGATCAAAAGCGACTGTCAGCCTAGCGCATTAGTAGCTAAATGTTGATGTACACGATGTTCTATAACGACCGTATGGCCTCGACCCTGCTCATTTTTCAATGAATTAATCGAGATCCTTCATCACCGCTGCCCGTTTGAATGGTTGCCACACTATTTAAGGTCCCCGTGCATGGACCGTACTAGCCCGAGATTTAAATCTCTGAAATAAGCCACGACCGGGACGCGAACCTGGGATCCTCACGTACAGAGGCTCCCCGGCATACGCACTTACCGATGTAGCTAACAAGGCTGGTATAAATCAGTTCTTCTGTAGCTGGTACTTATAGCGCTTCCGACTCTTGCAAAAATAAGATATCAAAGTTTCGGAACAAGGTAGAGTTTGTTCGGTTTTGAATGATGCTCGCACAGCCGAGTCTACTACTAGGGACAGTTAGTACAGAAGTCGGAATGCTTCTGGTATGCTGAAGATGGAATGACGGCGACAAGTAAATATATTTTCAGCCGTTCCCAGTATGCAGGCAAGCATTGTTCTGAGTCCCTATATTGTTGCCATGGCTACAATGCCCATATAATATCCCGGTAGACACAGTCGCCGTGCAAATCGCTACTTTCTGATGAAGAGCCCCAGGTTTAATATTGCACGTCTTGCAACGTCCGAATCGCTAGGATAGACGATATACAGTTAGAAAAGCGCCAGTTGTTTATTAATCCAGTATGGTGGCCTCTTCAAATCGAAACTTACAAACCACGAATCTACCTGGAAAAAAACAGCTCAAAATTCCAGACTCTGGAAGACACCGCAGAATCAGATTGGGAAACAAGAGACTCAGCCTGGAAAACAGGAAACTCAGACTGGGAAACAGAAGGCTCAGACTAGGAAAGAGGAAACTCAGGCTGGAACATAGGAGACTCAGACTGGACCACGGGAGACTTAGACTGGGAAACAGAAAACTCAGACTGGGAAACAGAAGACTCAGACTACGAAAGAGGAGGCTCAGGTCGGAAAAAGGAGACTTGGATTAGGAAGGAGGAGACTTAGTCTGGAAGACAGGAGACTCAGCCTGGGAAACAAGAGACTCGAGTTGCGCAAGACGATTTATGAGTAAACGCATCGACTAACTTAAGCATTCGACTACACAGAACTAGACAAAAACCCACCGCTTCTACTGACGTTAGGGTTAAGATGTAAACAGACGGTTTCTATCCCAAACCCCCATCTCTCCCTGTTCACTAAACTACAGTTGTAGTAACGCAGTTTTTATGCAGTTTTTCAGTACAAGTTGCATGAGGCCCCTGAAAGAAATCAAATCAGATTTGCTTTCTTAGGGAATTAAGACAAATAATTCTTTACATTATGATCTCCGGTTTCTAGCATCGTTGTGTGAAAGCTATGCCCTCTTGTAAATCATGCGATTCTCTGTAATCGAAAAAAGCAACGCGATAGAAACCGTGTCTTCATAAAACTCTAAAACACAAACTCTAAGGGGAGTCCGCAAATAGGTCAAGCTATCGTTTGGACAATACACCTTAACTTGACCAATGTCACTCGTCTACCGTCCAAATCAGTCACTGGAGAAGATGCACAGCCAGCTGAGTTGCTTCCATCTCATCGCTTTTGTTTCCGCTTCGGAATCGCATCCACATATACATTGTCCAAAGTGTACACGTCATGATTTGATTACGATTACGATTACATGAGCCCTAGGCCTACATACATTAAGCAGCGGATCGGATTTCCATCGTGATGGCTTCCAGCAAAAGGCGAACTGCAGCATCAATCCAATTTCACAAGAAGCAATTTCGATTATGAATACAAAGAGGGGGACCGAAGCCCTGCACAGCCCTGCTGCATCGATACGGGTAACACAAGATGGCAGCGTCGGCGGAACTGCCGTCTGCTATGGCGCTATATCAGTTTCACGACCACGCGCAGCCGCAAGGCGATATACACCAAGTTCAATTATTCGCTGAAATTTGCAATTTCCGACGATAGTCCACCATATCCGATAGTTGGCCTAAAAATGCAATCTACTCTACCTGATGGACGACCTAAATATGCAAAAATGTAAAAGAAGCTGCTTTAGGCATACTTTGTCATATATTATTCCCAAACACCATTTTTTAAATGGACCCTAAAGTAGATTAATTTTAAGAAATCCAAGCATGTGACTTCTACCAAGGTTTAGACCTTCAGGCTATAGACAAAACGCGTATAGAAGCCACCGTATTCAACCTCGCCACTAATCCCACAGTCATGCTGCACGTATTAATTCATTTGGCATCTCTCTGCCAACAGCCACATACTCGCTACTTTGTAGATCTATATGACTTCATCCAAGTGCGGTGTTTAAAACATGTTCTAACACAGTCTTTAAACATTGTGTGTAGACGCTGCACAAACTTTAGCACTGGATCAATTTACGCACGTTAAGTGTGCGCAGTATCTGTGTTTATGTCAATTCTTATTAGGAGTGTTAAATTTTAAATGCAATTTAATGAGTGTTCGATATTGAATGTTATTTTAAGAAACAGCTGTTTACTCAATCGGAGAATGAAGGTTTGCGCACTTCAATATGACAGACTATGTGAAACGTGTGTCTGCCTGCGTGTCTGTCTGTGTGTCTGTTAAACTGTGTACCCGTGTCTGTGCTTAAACTCAGTCCTTATTCCCCAGACTTACCATTATTCTGCAAGGTCATCTGATTGTCTCTCTCTGGTCATCCCTAAGACTAAAAGTTTTCTTGGTGAACGGGCTTTTTCGTTTGCTGGACTATAATTTGGAACTGTCTCCTCGTATCTGTTCGTTCTGCTCGGTAACTTCTGTCATTTCGTTCTCAACTTGAAACTTACCTTTTTCAAACTCCTTATCCACCGTAGGCTGCATATCTGTCTCGTAGACTGACCCTCTGGATACTGACCTGATTGCGGCTTGGCTTTGGTGCACCACCGGTTGAAGCCTTGTACATTATACACTGGGGCATTAGAAGTTACTAATTGTTGATTATACTCATTGCAAGACGTACCATCTAGACGGACGGAGGACCGGAGTGCGGCGACGGCCTCCATTTCGTCTCTGCGTTCGTCTGCGGTGTTCATCGTGAGAAATCGGAGGACGAGGAGGTTCATGGCGGCCGAGACGACGGCCAGACCGAAGAGGATGAAGAGGATGCTGAAGGCGACGTACTCGGGACGGTTCTGGAGGTCTCCGTTCCTCTGCAGCGCCACGAAGTCTCCGAACCCTACAGTCGTTAGGGTGATGACGCAGTAGTAGAAGGAGTCGAGGTAGTTCCAGCCCTCGTAGCGGCTGAACGCCCAGGCGCCGCCGACGACGACGACCGTTGACATGTTCATGGAGATGAGAATGAGGTGAGTCTGCGAGATCTCGGTGTCCTTGAAGCGAAGGCATTTCTTCACCTGACGCAGCAGGTACGTCACGAGGATGTTGAGTCGCTCGCCGATGCTCTGGAACATGACGAGGTTCAACGGAATACCGGCCAAGGCGTAGACCATGCAGAAGATCTTGCCTTCTGCTGTCTTCGGAGTGCTGTGGCCATAACCTAAGGACAGATAATTCAACGTTCACTTACAAAACGACCAGCTGACCACTGAATGCGTGAATGAATGAATGAATGAATGAATGAATGAATGAAAAGACAATCTGAGCCTTCGAAGCTTCACTTGAGTCAGATCATCTATTACCTAGGTTTAGAAACGTGAAGCAAATGGATAACCCGGATAACGAGACATTTGGCGTCGGGCACATTTCCCACATGACGCTCTTTAGATTCAAATTATTTCTTAGGCTATTGTCCTATTATATCATATTATTGGTGTCCTATTAAATAACAGGACACAATATATACATACAAATCTTTATCACTGAACTGATTCTGTCTGTCTGTCTATTGTCTGTTATTATTATTATTTCCAAAGTTTAACGACATCTTATGGCTACAGTGGCCGTTGAAGTCTTGTCTATCTGTCTGTCTGCCTGTCTCTGTCTGTCTGTCTGTATGTATGTATGACTGCCTACCGTTGGTTTTTCTGCAGGTTTATCTGTCTGAATCTGCCTTGTCTGTCTAGCTGCATGCTTGTCTCTTTCCGACTGTCTTGCTATCGAGCTAACCCATTCGAACAACTGAGGCTCCCATAACGAGTAATAGTTATACACTGGTACTCACACACATGCATATTCAAGAAGAACAGTCCGTTAAGCTGGCCAAAGAGGCAGCCAAGGGTATGAATATTTTTCTAACCTCGGCATATGATCCATCGCCTCCTGATCTTCCAACTGACGGTGTACGGTCAGTGTACTCGTTATAGCAGAGTTCGCTAGAGGCGCAAGTGGTGCTGACGTCTAAAACTTATTTCTCCGCCAGGGGATTTGAACTCTCGATCTCTCGGTTCACAGTCCAGCATGTTTACCACTAGACTATCACGCACCCCTATACATGCATGTGTATATTGTTGGTCTAAACTAACCTTAATCATTGGGAGAGGTCGCTCAATTAACTCCTGTACCATCGTACTCTATCCTCTCATGCCTAAGATAAATGGGTTCGTTGGCTGGAAGACGACAACTGCAGTTAATTGCTGAAAACGGTGGAGAGGCTTGAACGATGTATGCAAACCTAACACCAGTATCTGAATTTATTGGGAGGCAGGGAAGTCTGACAGTTGCTTAAGAGAAATCGACGCAAGTGATACATGTGCTGCAAAGATCACTCATTCTATTGATGGATGTATGAAAAGAATCTTGGCAGACACGCAGAAGGGCGGATACGCGGACAGATTAAGTAAGAAAGCATGGAAGCTTTATTAGCGCGAGACAAACCCCCAACCTTTACACCAACAATGCATACGAGCTGCATGAAAGTAGTACAGTTTCAGGAAACCGATGCAATATTATGAATTTAACAAGTCTAACTTTACATGCAGTTCTGTAGTTCGGAAACTAACAGCATAAAGCTTTATATAGGCTGAGGGTTGGAAAGAAAACTAGCAGCATTGATTTTGGAGAAATCAGCAGAACTAGAGTATTCACAATTTCTGTGGTAATACAGTGAGAGAATGATGAGGGATCTTTTATGCAACAGTACATGAAAGCAAGGTAATTGAAATTGATGTGAATGCAACTGGCTAAGCAGTGAAGGAGCGACTGGATGCCTTAAAAACTTCAGCTTTATCACAAATCTTTCCCAACGTTATATTGTCTCCAGACAGCAAGCAGATGCACTTGCTAAATATTTGAATTCACTGGGAATATAGACATGTTCTTTGCGCAAAGCTTTGCTCGACGGACTCCTCGGTTCATGAGTACAGCAGCAGCACCAGCACCAGCAGCACCAGCACCAGCAGCACCAGCAGCAGCACCACCAGCAGCACCAGCACCAGCAGCAGCACCAGCACCAGCACCAGCAGCAGCACCAGCAGCAGCGACCGATTTGTCGGTCTAATTACGATGACAACGTGAATACATGAAAACGCAACACAGAAGAATCGATCAACACGTGCACTTGGGGCCAAATCTTGACGGTGGTTTACGTCAGCCCTCGTTCCCCGCCTCCCCTACTCTTTCTCTCCTTCTCCCAGAGGAACTGACGACCAGCGAAGACGATTGCTTTATACCGACTGACCGACGGTTAGAACATTCGCTGACGCATGTGTCTGGTTCTCGGCGGAGTTCGGCCGATTTGCAGATGGAGAAGACGTCTGCAGTAGGAAACAAAGGCTTTTCAATTTATATTACACGGCTGCGATTGTAAAAGCCCATTGTCTGTTCCACATAAGAACTTCCTATCGCACTTACTGTCCATGCAGCTGTTTGACGTGCAGAGGTATCTCTACGGATTCCTTTTCAAGAGAGGTGCAACAGACGTCTGAGAGGCTGTCATTACGATTCCAGCATAACAACGACATTCGTGTTGGCAACTCCTGTCAAATCCCTTGTGACCAGTTGTCTTTCAATCCTCCTTAACGTCTGGGTGCGTTTTTGTTCGCTCCCAAACTAATTGTAGATCCTGCAGTTGAAGACATTAGCCCCATCAGGGTTGATGGAACTTTTCTATGGTATCCAGGCCTTGGCCCAACTGTGCCGCGCTCTTGCAATCCTCTAAACCACATTCAGACGACTGCAGGAGCGTATCAATCCGACAGCCGCAGCCATATATGCGTTGAAAGAATCAAATGGCACAATTTTGGTTAAAGCAGGACTCGTTGCAATGCTACCTATCAGAAAAAGTCGACATGAGCTGTCGGTATTTAGCGAAGTCTCTTCCCCAGCACATTCCGATATATCAGGGACCATTGAAAGTTGGAAACGTGGTATTGCTAGTTTTACAGAGGCGAATTCACCTCCGGTAGCACAGATATGGGTTGCCGCACTTCATACACTTCTTACCCGTATCACAAAGACAGCTGCACTGTATACCCCTAACACAAAGATGTGCTTGCAAATACTGGAAATTGTTTTGAATTCCATCCTTGGCAACCCTCCAGAATCGAAAATATAAATGCTGAAATGATAAAAATAGTACTAATTCAGGCCACACAATATTTGAATTAGTCTACTGTAAAACTGGACAGCCACGCTGTTTCTTTATGGGTCCATATTTGCCGAATCTCTTTGGCCATCCTCATCACGATGATGATTGCCAGCAGTGTATGGAAAGCCATTCAAAATGGGACAGACACACAACGGCCAATTTGAACGCCATTCCTGCTTAGAAGTCCGCAGATTGATTGATTGATTTACTGACTGACTGACTGATTAATTGATTTACAGACAGACAGACAGATAGATAGATAGACAGACAGACAGACAGACAGACAGGCAGGCAGACTGACTGACTGACTGACTGATTGATTGATTGATTATATGACAACAAGGACTAGGCTAGATGTTTCATATGGAATTTCCACTTTCAGAGCTTCCCAGTCATAACCTGAACAATTCTTCGACTTCATCTCTGGTCTACAGAAATAAGCGAACTGCATACAATGCATAGAATGATTAATTAGAATTCTTCAACTTTTCCCTCCAGGAATAGACAGACTGCACAGAGTGTGGTCTGGAGTTAGACCGGCTTTGCTCGGTCTCCTCCCAGCAGGGCGTCACTCCTGTGTCCGGCATGTGTTTGTGATGGTTATCTGCGAGTTTGGTCTAATAAATCTGTGCGGTCTGTGAGCCATTGAATGATCTAAAGCAGGGAACAGCAGTTGGTGGGCGGAACTGTCTGTCGCTACCGGACAGGAAATAGAATCTCCGGAAGCCATCTTTAGTGAGTGCGCTCTGAATTATAGGTAAGTGAATTTCGACGATAATTCCGCATTAGGGCCCTTGTGAATGAAATGATTTGTGTACATATAGGACTACCACATACACACACATATACATGCATGCAGGAGTATATATATATATATATATGTGTGTGTGTGTGTGTGTGTGTATGTATACAATGCCTGAGGGCGATTGAGCAGTCCTCCACCCTCTTGTCGGTCACCGTCGACGGCTGTTGGTGCTGTCATCAGAATGAGTTCGAAATTGTTGCGACATATAATTTTGACGAATTTAAGACCCGGCTGAGCACCGGCTTTGATCATAAAAGCTCTGCTTTTAGTGTCGCACTTGTCCATCTGCTGCCCTACAGTCATGTCTACACTGATCACTACACATTTATATCTACTATCCTCTTCTATCTATCTGTCTGTCTGTCTGTCTGTCTGTTTGTCTGTCCATCCATCGATCTATCCATCCATCCATCCATCTATTAATCGATCGATCGATCAGTCAATCAATCAATCAAACAATCAACCAACCTACCTACCTATCCATCTATCCATCCATCCATCCATCCATTCACCCATCCATCCATCCACCTATTAATCGATCGATCGATCGATCAATCACTCAATCAAACAATCAACCAGCCTACCTATCCATCCATCCATCCATCTATCCACCCACCCACCAACCCATCCATCCATCCATCCACCTACCTACCTACCTACCTACGTAGTTACTCTACTACCTACTTATCTATCTAACTATCTATCTATCTATCTATGTATCTATCTATCTATCTATCTATCTATCTATCTATCTATCTATCTATCTATCTATCTATCTATCTATCTATCTATCTATCTATCTATCTATCTATCTATCTATCTATCTATCTATCTATCTATCTAATCTATTTCTAACAGTCAAATGCATTAGTGTCACTTGGTTAGCCTAAAAGGAAGAAAAAATGTTCCTCTTCTAGGATCACCATAATTAAACCTTTGAATGCTGAGTGTGACGTCATTCGATTAAATCAAATCAATGAAGTACCTAACTGTAGTACAGAAATGGAGGGAATAATTGATGCTTGTGCAAAAACTTTATCGTAAACTCAGATAAGTACTTAAAAGAGATGGGATTCCAGATTTATTTTAAATAGACGTAATGTAGAAAGACAAGTGAGTTCAATATGCCATAACAACGGTCCACAGACTACAACATAAAACTGCCTATTGGTAGTGTAAGCAGGGCTTTTATGAAACTTCCTCAGTGATCGCTAGCAAATGATTACGTATCTCTCAATTGTTACAGATTATGGTTAAAATTTATAGGCAACAGATTACTTGGAACATAAATAAACCAACTTGTAGCTTTGTATATTCAAAGGCAAAAATTCCCAAACTACGAAATAACGGTTCAGTACTAGCTCTGAAGTGTAAATTACAATTTCTGCATCGTTTTATAGTTACTTAAGTTAGTACGATATGTAGGTTCCCAAGCAATATTGCAGTACGAGATACATGGACAAATTAATAAGTACTACAAAATCAAAAGTATATCTCGAGGTACAATATCGCGGATACGATAGATTATGCCAAAGTTTTTTGACATGCTTGTATGTATGTATGTAAGGACGAATGTATGTAATCATATATACATGTATGTTTGTATGAATGTATGTACAATATGTACGTACGTACATATGTATGTATGTGAGAATGTATGAATGTATGTATGTATATGTGTATGTATGTATGCGTGCATCCACATATGGTGTCAACACTCAGACGGATCGGATCGATCAAGAAGAAATGCTGCAGGGAGATAGGTTGCACACTCAACATCAATAATGCAGATTGGTTGGTTATTATTGGCTGATGTTAATTATAGCAAAAATCGTAGCTGAATTTTAAAAGCACATCGACCGAAGGAATAAATCCTTCATAATCGAAGCATAAAAGAAATGATTTTGAAAAATAACTCATCAGCTTGAGGAGATTTTTAGTCGTGGAAGATGTCGCTATAACTGGAAGGAAAAGCAATATCGTAGATTACTTGAAAGTAGAGGATAAAAGATATATTCCGTGTCTGAGTTGGGTTTGGACAGCATCGAGTCTCATCATCTAATATAATCTAAAGACTTCTGTAGCGCCATTATCACAATGCCCAGGGCATCAGTCGATGGTCGCTTTATGTAAAAATCGCAATCAAAATCCTAATCCTCTGAAGAAGCCAGGTCGACTGTTAGAGAAACCGGAAGCCAGGCTACGGTGGGTAAGTAAGTTTAGAGACATGCATCTTTAGTCTGGACCTGAATGACATCAAAGAATTAACAGAACGAACTGAATTGGACAGTGAATTCCAAAGCTTTGGGTTAGTTAAGTTACATAGCGTCTCATACGAGAAAATAAAACCACAAAAATATTATAGGAGGTTTCGTCCACCTACGCAATTTGATAGCAGCACAGACTTACGGCTCGTCAACATGACTACCTCAACAGAGCCAGTTGACGAACACATGCGTGTATTGCAAGCGCTCCGCCAGCCCGTCGTCTGCGTACCGTGGACCGGGGGCTTTGAGTTCTGCTTCAACTGGTAACCCTGTCCACGGAAAATCGTTTAAAATCGTTGGAAATCTTTGGAAATCGGTCCTTCGGTTTTTCGTGTCTGCCAAAGTCTGCCAGTTGACACCCTTCCCACCACGTGAGCATCATTTGACTACAAACTCTAACAATACCCTAACAATCAAATCCTTTGAGACGTTCCTAAGAAAAGGCGCGATATAAATTCCCACACAGATACGCCTAAATACATGCACACATACAAACAAAAACAGGCAGACAAAGACAGAGACATAGGTAGGTGCAAAGACAGGAAGATAGGCAGGAAGAGTGAATGACACAAGCAAATAACTCTACAAATATAATAAATTGTCATTCATCTAAGCTGCACCAGATGGCATTTTCCATCGATAAGTGACAGTGATTTACTCACAAAAACACGGTCAGCATTGAAGGCGGGAAGGGAAGAAAGAAAGGAAAGAAGACAGAAAGAAAGAAAAGGAGAAAGGAAACAAGCAAAGAAGAAAGGAACGAAGAAAACGATAAAGGAGGAATAGGAAGAAAAGAAGGAAGTTAAAGAAGGAAAGACATAAAGGATAGGCGAAAGGAAGCAGAAGAGGAAAGAATGAAGGAAGGAAAGAAGAAAGGTTGGAAGGATAGAAGGGATAATTGAAGGAAGGGAGAATGCAGAAAGGATGGGAAAATGTGGAATGGTGGTTGAACCATCGACGGAATGAACGAAGCCAAGCCATTATCCTCTACTCCCCTATTAGTCGGCAGTCGAATGGAACGCCTTTCGCCTACTAATCAGATTATGGACAGCCGAACAGTTGCAAATGGCAACAGCATATAATTGCACTCTTGCTATGTCCCACGTTTTGACATGTCCTCCTCAAGTAAGGTATATATTATATATGTACTTCATTTGGTTACTTTACAGAGCTTGATAACAGAGTTTTGATATGCGTCCAATATGTCCAATGATAAAATGGGACCAGATTACATTGAATCGACCAAATGCACTCGTCAAACTAAGTAACAATCAACAAAATTCGTGGCCGAATTTTGCTTCCGGTGATCAGTTCAAGTGGCTTACAATACAGATCGCTCAATGTCTGACTAACACTCTCTGTCTGTTTCGATCAATGCTATCTATATCTCTGTCTGTCTGTCTGTCTCTGTCGGTCTGTCTCTGTCTGCCTGGCATCCCATTTAGTCGGTTTCCCGGTATTTCTGATTGTTGAAACCTTCGAGGTGTTCTCTTGAAGTCTCTGATAGAGTTACCCTTCCCTTGTACAATTTCCTTCACATTGTCTGATTCCTTCCTCTTGTATGGCTCTTTTCCCCGTACGATACTTACATCATCATCAGTAGCAGCAGCAGCATCATCACCACCACCAACAACAACGCCATCATCACCACCATCATCATCATACGTCATCAGCGTCACCTTCAACATCATCAATGTCAGCAGCAGCAGCATAATCATAATCATCATCATCATACGTTGAGGAAGACTCAGCCAGTGGAGGGATTTATAATGGAGCCTTGTTGCAAAATGTTACCATCTTAATAGAGCTTATCATCGGACGTCTCAGTCTTTCAAAATTCGTCAGCAATTCCCCGTCCAACCTCCATATCTACACGTATAACTCCTTTCCTGATCTCGCGGCTCTTGTGCACTTCATCTGATTTGATGTCTTCACACATCCAGAGGCCATGACTGCAGAATTTCTAGGCCTCCGTTTCTAATCGTTACAGTTAACAAGACATGGCGAATCCCGCCAAGGTCCTTAACTTACGTTATCAATCCATGTCGTTCTCCGTCTTCCACGTGCTCGTGATATGACTAAGCGTCGGTAAATAGGATGACCTCCTTAACGAAGCCCTTGTATGGCCCCGAGAAATTGAAATTGACCTAACATTACATTACAGGTATCAACATTCAAACGATTCTGCAATGCATATCTAACTAATCTAATCAGCAAAACTTGTATAGCACCATCTTCGTATTGCACAAAGCATCAATCGATGGTCGCTTCATAGCAAAGTCGCATCCCAAATCACACTCCATTGGATGGGGCAATGCAGTCGATATCCGTGAGGCTCCTGAGACTATAAGACGGGTTACAGAGGATAAGCAGCTCGAAGCAGTCTCGGTCCTAACCTAAACCTAAGATTCTCTCAACCAATCAACCTGCATACTGTACCTACCGTCTTACTCACAGCGCTACCAGCCATCCAGATCTCTTCGGTCCGCTACACAAAACCGTTTGTCTCTTCCCGACATCCGAGACTACTGGTCTGAATTCTCCCGATGTGGATTCAACAATTCTGCACCAGCCATCTGGAGTAGTCTCCCTGTTTACATTTCTCATAATACATCGCTAGAAATATTTGTAAAGCGGCTTAAGACCGATTAGTACCGTCTTGCTTTTGTTGTCTGAGCGCCGAGACCCATCAAAGCCAATGATTCCTCGCTCAGCCTATGGACACAATTATTATGGCATGTTAATAAATAAATTACTTCATTCTTTGACATTGCAGAACCTGCCAGGCCGACAGAAACAGACTGTAAAGTTGTATAGGCTACAAACTCTGCTCGAATGACGTCCAGATTGGCGCTATAGTAACTAAATACAATGCCATTCATACTGTGTACAGATGTGTGTGTAATTGTCATTTGAGATTTATAAAGCGTCTCTTAGAGGATAATCTCAACAGAGGCGCTCCCTACCCGAATAAGTAAACTCACTGTTAAACAGTACAGTCTTCAGGCGCCTGCGAAACCATGAGAGTGGGAGAGAGAGGAGCTCGAGTCGCAGATCTCGAGAGACGGTTCCAGGAAGTGGGACCGACATACGCAAAACTTCTTGACTGGGCCGCAGCAGTTCGCATGAGGGAAAAAAACAGAGGTCATGGGTGGCCGAGCGGAGGGTGCTACTGCCCTATAACGAGGAGACCAAAGTGCAGATGTCCATGAGTTAAAGGGAAGCTGAGCCAGCAACACAGTTGCGCATAAGTTTGTGTGTAATGGGAGCCCAGGCCTTCTCGGTAGCTGGTCCAAATCTTTGGAATTCAAGCCCAGTTTAGTTCGTTCTGTTAATTCCTTGATGTCATTCAGGTCCAGACCGAAGATGCATTCCTTTCTAAATGTGTACCCACCGTAGCCTATCTTCTGGTTTCTCTGACCTATAAGAGTTCGGCCTGGCTTCTCCAACGGATTATGATTTTCACATAAAGCGACCATCGACTGATGCCCTGGGATTATGATAATGGCGCTATAGAAGCTATTAGATTAGACGATGAGATCCGATGTTGCCCAAATTAGCTCAGGCGCAGAATATGGCTTTTATCCTCTGGTTTAAACTAACCTAATATGAAACGACTACTGTGATAATAAATAAGGCTTCTTAATAAAATGGAGCAAAAATCTCATCTTGAGTCATTGTAGTCAAACGTAGAAGAGACAGGAAAAACGTAGACTAAGAAGGAAGTGCTATCTGAAAGGAACTCCTGAGGACATAATAATAGTGTGTGTGACGTTTTGGATGTCTACTGCGTCCCTGCACTTAAACTCTAGGAACATAGCTGCACTCAAAGGGATTGCCAGAATCCTTGGACAGCAACCCAGAAGATTCATCAGCCAAGAACCGAATTCGTCCTCGGAATAGTCATTATAGATGTCTGTCGGTTTACATGAGCACACTCGAGGTGAATGGAGCTGCATCCATTGTGTGGCGCACTTCCTCCTCTGCTTGGCCTTGCCTTTTTGTGTAGCGTTCAACCGAGGAGCGTGCTTTTTATGTTATCTCTCGCACTGTACTGGTACATGTGGCTCGTGGTCTGCCAAATGGTCCGCTAAGTGGTCTCTTTCAGACCCTAGGGGCATCATAAATTGCAATGCTTAGGCTTCTTCTATGTTCCTTTTCATGTGGAGCTTGTGCGACATAACCGCGAACCACGTGCTGTGTTATCGGATCAAGAGGAAACTCAAGCACTTGCCCTCTTGCTCCGATTGAACCGCTTGTTTATTTGCTTAAAACCTACCTGTTTCGGCGTCCTTATTCTCCTAATGCTATCTCTGTGTTTCGCCGGACTCATCTTCTGGAATTGATCATGAAGCTGCGTCGGTAGGTGCGCCATCGACTTATGCTTTGTGCATATGGTTACGGAGCTATAGGATTGTAAGACAAGATTAGACTGTAATATAGTTTTCGTAAATGCATCATACCTCAGTTACTGTATCTAGTATTATCTAATCTAACTAAAGACTTCTACAGCGCCGTAATCATAATGCCCAAGGCATCAGTCGCTGGTCGCTTCAAGTCAAAATCGCATCCAAAATCATAATCTGTTGGAGAAGCCGGGTCGAATTCCTATAGGTCAGAGAAACCAGAAGTTAGGCTAAGGTGAGTAAGCAAGTTGAAACAGATGAGTTTTAAGTTCAGGCTTGAATGACATCCTGCACAGTATCTAGTGTTGTAAACTCAAATCAGTTTGGTAGCTGTCCTCTGTACTTTCTCCAATTGTTTTATGTCATGTTCCAGACATAGATTCCATACCTGGATGCAACATTTCAGCTCTCACCTCACCAATGAATTTTTATAGCCAAGTCTCTACTAACCACTGTTCTGTTGATCACACATCATATTGAGTGAACCTTTTTGCTTCAGCATACTGCGTTAAAGGTTTTGTACTCTTATGTATAATCACCCGATTGTTCATTTCTTCCTCACTAACTTTCAATACCTCACTCCTGATATCTCGGCGATTCTGATTCAATTAAACCAACTTATTCATCGATATCCTATAACCGAAAGCGAAGTTTAAATGCATGACAAGGCGACCAAATATGTATTAATCATAAGAGCGTGGCTTAGTTAAGATGGGGTTAATTATGCTGATCTAAAAAAGTCCTGCGCACCTGGATTGATTGCTAAGTTTCTTACCTATGGTGGTGATGACGGTAGTGGCAAAGTAAAACGACCCGACGAACTTCCACTGTATCCCAGCCTTGTGTGGAATCGAGTTGATGATGTTCCACGTCATGTTATGAAAGTCGGCCTCGGAGATGTTATACTTGTGGCGGAAGTACATCTCCTCCTGATTCAGACTCTCTCTCTGCTGCCACTCCGTCTGCGACTCGAAGGCGTCGAAGACAGCGGCTCCAATCAACAGGTAGGTAAATGTAACGACGATCAGGGAAATTGTTCGAACGTTCTGCTTCTTCATAATCGGCCGAGGTCGTTGTGTCCAATACGCATGCGCATTAGGTCGGCGATATACTTAGCCCATGTTATTGACCTAGAAAGTGAGCCATGTGCAGATGTTCGCCGTTTTGTCCGATCGAACTGATGCTCGAGTTGTCGCAACGAAGGCTAAAACGAATTCCCCGCCGTCCAGATTCACCATACGGTTTTATAAAACAAAAGGTGAAGGTGTCGAGCGAAATGTCACGATTCGGTTCACTGGAGCGGAACGAGTGCGTCGTAGCTCGATGTGAAGCATATTCATTCATCGTTTCATCTTCGTCCGCAGTCGTGTTGCATCTGGTGCAAAACATAAAACAAGGACATATATTACTGTATATTATTGTCGACATAATTAGCTTCGGCGTAGCAGCATGCTATAGCCGCGTGGCTAATGGCCTACTTACGCGTGGCCAGGCATCATCGTAACAAAGAGTCTCCTAGACAAAGGTTTCTATGACAAAGGTTTCTATGATAAAGGTTGCCATGACAGACGACCATCGTCGTCACTAAACACGTGCCCGTCTACCCACATATGACAATGACCGAGAGACCGTAAGAAAGCGCTGCATAAGCAATGGTTATCATAAAAGCCTTGGTAAAAACATTCACGCAGCTTCAAGAAATTTGTGAACTCATACAGAAATTCAAGTGAATTTAAAAGATGTTAATTAGCAAACAACTGAAAATGATTTGAAAATTAATCATAGAATTTCCCGAGTAACTTAAAATCAAAACGTTCTCAGAGGTCGACCTGAATAGGTAGGACACTGGTAGAGATATGAGCAGGTAAGACGTAGGTAGAACATTCTGAACTGATGCCTTCCAATTTATAGCGCTAGAGTAGCCACTGGATTGATTGAAGTATGGCGCTTGCGGGGGCTACTTGGCTATTGTAATTGTAAGTGGGAACTTCTAGAGCACCACACAAGGCATCAACCAATGGCGCACCAAAATCAAGCCGCACTCAGGTCTATACCCAGAAAGTCAGTCTCCTAAAATCGAGAGGCTCCCCATGAGGGATAAGCCAACTGTAAAGTAATTATGAAATGACACAAGAGTCTGAGCAGAACGAACAGATGCAGGAAGAGAGTTCCAAAATCTGGGTTCAGCAACCGAAGAACTGAGAACAAGAACAATTCTAGGTTTTGGCACCAAAGAAAGAAAGATAATCAGATGATCTAAGGAGTGAGGACCGATTTTTAGGATTGTGGTTGGCCAGAGTTTAATATTTTATAAACCGTAGGTATCAATTTTAAAGAAATCCTCTGCTGAACAGGAAGCCAATGCAAACATTTAAGTACAGATGTTATAAGCTCATAGTTGGACGTATCCAACTCTTTCATCGTCCATGGTTTGAGTTTCTACCTTTGTCTGCTTTGTTCTCTTCCCTATTGCTTATTTCTCTATCTGGATGTCTTTGTCTCTGTCTGTTTACCAGTCTGTCTCTGTGTTTCTTTCCTTCTGTGCCCATCTGGACATCTCATTCTGCATTCATAGCTTGCCGTAACCAACACAGCCTCCTGCGACCATCTCCTACAGCTGACCAAATCGCATCTGAATATCAACGCAACCGCCTTCATTGCATAACGAACTCAATCTTACTAAATGCAGCGCACATGTCCACGCATCATTACGGTTAAATCGTATCTGCATAAATGCATAAATATATGTTGCGTCTGTTGCAAAACGCCATTTCGAGCTGAACATTGGCCTCAGAGAGCAGGCATTGAAAAGGAAATGTGCTTCAAATTGAATTTGTGAAATTGCCATAAATAAGCCGTAATCTACGTCTGAACCGTAAGTGATGACGCATGATGCATACGAAAATGTCCAGCGACTACTAAACCAGGCCAGAGAAAAACCAAAGGCCCTTCATTCCCTCCAGCATGCCCACAGTGGGCTAATGTTGGACCAACGTGTATGTATGAGTGCAGGGTGGGAATGCTACTCAATGCTAAATGTAGGGAAGCCTATAAACATCTGTAACCCTGGTCATTAGGTGCTTGCTGATTCCCACGTTTAATTGTAAGGCCTATTTGCTCATAAAAAGTGGAACCAAGAGAAGCGTCCACTGCGCAGTATTGATGCAGTAATATCCGAACATCAAATCTAAAGACTTCAATTGCGCCGTTATTATAATCCCCAAGGCATCAATCAGTGGGACATCCACACGCGCTAAGCAGCTGATCTTAATAATTATATGCTATAGTTTAGCGTTTTGCGATTTGTTTAGAAATTGCAAATGAGCTAAAAATTGTTTGCTTCTAGCGTCAGAGAGTTAGAAAGAAACACGTGAAGAGCAAGGCGACAAATGTAGAGAAGGCAGAAAGAAAAGTGAGAGGTAAGAGACAGATAGATAGACAGACAGACAGACAGGCAGGCAGGCAAGCAGGCAGGCAGGCAGATATATTGAAAGACACTTACAAAGAGAGAGAGAGAAACAGATATATAGAAATACAGAAAGAGAGAGGTTGATATATAGAAAGACACAGAGAGAGAGCGAGAGAGAGAGAGAGAGAGGCAGTTATACAGAAATATATTGCAAAGACAGATAGACATATATATATATATATATATATATATATATACACATTAACAAATAAAGAAAGAGAGAGAGACGAAGGTAGAGAGAGAGAGACAGATATATAGAAAGACACTTACAGAGAGAAAGAGATAGAGCTGCAGATATACAGAAAGATATTACAAAGACAGAAAGACAGATGTATAGAAAGACATTAACATATAGAGAGACACAGAGAGAGACAGACAGACGGACAGACAGGCAGGAGAGATGAGTTAAGCACAAGATAAAAGAGACAGAGAAGGTGACTTGAACAAAGACAGCGAAAATCAGGAAAACCGCTTAAGAAACAGCAGAACAAAGAAGCAGACATGCAGGAATACTACGACGGAGACAAAGACACACACACACACACAGATACAAACGTAGAGTGGAAGGCGAAGCCACCTATCCGTCTAGCCGTCTGTTGTTCGGCTTCTGCTGCTGCTGCTTCTCGTTGGATCTTTGTATTACGAAAATAGCTCCTCATCGCCGTAATTTACGGCTCTGCTTCACCAGCAGCAGCAGCAGCAGCAGCAGCAGCAGCAACTTCCTGGCGCAGAAGAAGAGGAGGAAGAGACGACCTAGATGTGAATCCCGGCGATTGTAGAGGACAACCAGCGAATAGGTAAATGCCGAACGGCGGCGAAACCCCTTACTTCGCTCGCTCCAAGTCTTCGCTGATATTCGACCTGAGCCGCCGCCAGTGGTCGCTCTCACTCCCTCCCGTTGGCACATACAATCAGTACACACCCAGGTACACAAGCACATATGTGATGTATAATAGCACGTGGTCGCAACGGTCGTACGTACTCAAGGGGAGTGCCCAAGTCTCGAAGATTCAAGAAAGCTCGCCCTTGGGTCTAAGTAACCGAGGACTTTTGGCCGGAGTGGGATTTGAAATTAGGTTTTAGCGTGGTTATTTCACGGGCAGCGGTGGTGAAAGATCTCACCCGATAAATTCGTTGCAAAATGAGCAGGGTGGAAGCCATACGGTTGCTATATAAAACCATGTACATTTACATTTACTGAATATATAGTCAACTGGAGTTGACGCTAACGGTGCGAAGTTTGAAGTGTAATGGCTTGTGGTGTTTTGCGGACGTTGTGTGGAGCTAAGTGTTACAATATTCGGCTTATTGAAATAATAGAAAGTGACAGTCGGAACTTTTTGTTCTTAATGACATTTTGCCATCGTTTAAACCAGCATAGGATGGGCTTGTTTGAGAGTGATAAAGGATCTCACCCAATCAATGCATTGAAAAATGTGCAGGGTAAGGCCAAACGGTCGCCAAAGAAAATCGTGTTCATTTAAATTTACATCTACTTGCGTCAACAAGTTCTGGCTATGGTAGCAGTTTAAATACGTGGAAACCCCCTTTTAATTAATTCAAAGGCTTTATAGTCTATGGTCGAAGGTGGAAGCACATTATTCTGATTCCAGCATAGCCACACAACTTAGAACCAGTATGAATTAAAATAAAACAAAATGAAGTGTTATTATTGATAGTTATTGTTAATTTTAGTAACTTCTATCTCGCCGGTGTCTTATGCACAAGGCATCAGCTGATGGCGTACCAAGACCAAGCCGCAATCAGGTCAATATCCAGAAGGTCAGAGCATTAAGACAGGTAGACAGGCTACAAGCAGTTAAGCAGCTTGAAAAAGGTAAGTCGTAAGTTGAGAATTGTAATTGTAATTTGAGATTTATAAAGCGCCTCTTAGAGGATAAACTCAACAGAGGTGCTTCCGACCCGAACGAAATGACACAAACGACTGAGCAGAACTAACAGATACAAAGAGTTCCAAAATCTAGGTCCAACAACCAAAAAAGCCAGTTTACCAAGAACAGTTCTAGTCATTGGTATGCCCAGAGGAGGCTATTAGATGTTCCAGTTGAATAGCGGTTAAGGCTGGTGGGGAGTGAGGACTGATTTTAAGTATTGTGGTTGGCCAGAGTTTAATGTTTTATAAAAAATAAGCCTCAATTTAAAATAAATCCTTCGCTGAACAGGAAGCCAGTGCAGGGATTTAAGTGCAGAGGTTACGTATATGCTCATATTTTGACGTGTCTGTTATGACTCTAGCCAAAGAGATAGAGACAGACAGACAGAGATAGAGACAAGGATATAACGAACGCTCGTAATTTGAGCATCAAAAGGAGCTGCCATTCAACGCCGGATAGCCTCTTCCATCGGTCAGTCCAAGATCTATTAATAGCCAGCCCATTTTGACCCGATGACCCTTCATCCCAAAAGGCAGCATAGGAACCTTATGCTTATAAAAATGGCAGTACTAAACTTTCAACACCTCGGTCAACGGATGTGCAAAGATGAACGTCATTTAAACCGCCATCAATGTGGTTCGTTTTTCTGCTGAGGAGTCTACTAGGATGTCCAGCCGACACAATGGGTCACGCCCTCTCATACATACATATGCGCATATACATGTCAATACATATACATTATACATGCATTCAGGCACTATGTATTTATGTATACATTTACGTATGTATACATGCCTCCATGTATTTATGTATGTCTGTATGCGTATATGCATGTGTGTATGTATGTACGTATGTATGCATGTAAGTCTGTATGTATTGTGCATGCATCTGTATATCCATGTCTGCATGTCTACATGTATGTATGTATGTATGTATGTATGTATGTATCTGTGTGTATGTGTGTATGTATTTTTGTGTATGTATGTTTGTGTTTGTCTAAAAGTTCGTTTTTTGTTTGTCTGCATATGTGTGTATTTGTGTATTCATGAATAGTTGTTTGTTCACCTGAATTGCAATATAGTGTTTTCTAGCTTGTAGTAAAATCAGTTGTTGACGCAGACTAAGAAAAAATGACGATTTTCTGTGTAATTTTTTAAAAATCAGACACTGGTCTTTCTTCTGCTCTCCGTCTCTTCCTCTCATCGCTTTCTCCTTCGACCGCTTTCATCTTGCTCTTGCAAGATGAATATATATACATTTATATATAACGTCTGATAAACTGCTGAGGCTAAAAAATCGTCCAAGGTTTCTTCCTTCAACTCGATTCTATAAATAACTGCATCTCAAAATAGACACTTAGGCGAATATACTGCTGTGTGAATGATACAAGACGTGACATCCAGAAAGATAATTGTAATATCTATAGATGTATATGTAGACCCATCGGAGCCCAGAAAGACCTATCATGTGTTTCGTATTTCAATCGGAAATCTTGGAAAACAACCATCTACACAGCCTTTGGCGTATTTACGTATACATTTTTGCAGGCTGTGTTGTCTAGGAATATGTAATAGGATACCAGCGTTAGTTGATTCGTTGGTTTAGATGTATGTTTCTCGCTTTGTGTACACGGGGTCTCGGGTTCAAACCCTGATTGAGCGCAATTTTAGTACTGGCTCAGTACTCTTAAGAAGAAGAAACGTGGAATGATTTGCTACTAAACATTTCTGCTCGATTTGCAGTGGTTCTAACACAGATTACATATTTGCTGAACACTTGTTATGTAACATTAATAAAAGCAACTTTGCAGTTTAGGTGGAACCTCCATTTTTGTTATTCCCAACCGTGAGGAGTAATTTTATCCCTCCACTTTCGCACAAGCAATCCTTTCAGAATAGCATAACAGCTGCGGTTCTAAGCTGCTGCTGCTATCAGCAGATGTAGCCAGCTTAAACATCGGCAACATTTCAGCATCTGACTATAAGTCTCACGACAAACAAACGTAATCGTAAACTCGAAATTTCTAAGGCGCTACTTAAAGGTTCAGCGCAGGGCACCAGCTTATTCACGAGCGCTGCGTCAAGTCAGATGGGTTGTCCAGAGAGAGCATGTCAAGAACCAAGTCCGGTTGCCAGAAGACCAGAGAGAGAGAGAGAGAGAGAATGGGGAAAGGTGCTGTTAGGGTGGGTTGTGTTTAACAATATCAGTCATTTCATCGTTACTATCAACCCATCCCTCAAATAATTCAAGAAAACCATTCTTGTCAATTATTATCATTATTAATTAGTGTTACTAAACAGAGATTTATAACGCATGCAATTAACAACAGTCTCAAAGGCGTGTGCAACGATCCTAAAAAGTCCTACCGAGTAATATCGAGTAATACTGAAATCAATAGGAATACACAGAAACCTAGGCAGACCTATTAAACATGTAAGTTTTAAGCTTCTTTTTAAAACTTGCTTTTGGAAGTGTTATCTTTGATGCTAGTCGGCAAAGCATTTCACACTGTGGGGTAATAGTAACAAAATCCACGAGAGCCAAATGTAGTGTTAATCTTGGGAACTATAAGATTTCCACTGGTAGCAGGACATCAAGAGGATCAACCAGGAACTGTTGCAACCTGAATGCAGAACCATGCTTGCATTTGTAGGCAGTCGTAGCTAGTTAGTAATCGTCCCTTTGTGGATAAGACAGCCAGTGTAATTGCTGCCTCATCAGTTCTGCCATACTGGCTGAACTTGGCAGACGGAGTACGAGTCACGCGGCAGTACGCAAGACAGATTGAAGTTTGCTGTATAGATATGTATATCTCAGTCAAAACATCAGTTGGACTTATATCCTGCCAAAGAGCACCGATGCGTTTGCCATATCGCGGTCATTTACTGACTTTGATTGGGCTTTCGTTGTTACCCCAACAGACAAACCCGAGGCGCTTCCTCCAACCCAAGATCATTGCCTATCAGAACGTGTACACCGTCGGGAAATTGAGCAAAGCTAGTCCCATTACCAAATCTGGTTTCTACGCGAATTTCGACCAGGGTTCTTGAAGCGTGACCCCGGTTATTCCCTTAGTGAGTTTGTTTTCATCAGTGTCGGAATATTCATACATCATAATCGTCGTCGTCATCATCGTCGTCGTCGTAATCATAACTATCATCGTCATGGTCATCGTCATTATAAATGTCTTCGTCGTCGTCATCATCATCATCACCATCATCATCATAGTCATCGCTATCAGCTGTCATCGTCATCGTCGTCATCACCATCATAATCGTTTCCACTGTCATTATCATCATCATCATCATCATCATCATCAGCATCACCATCATCATCATCACCATCAACGTAATCGCTATCATCGTCAACGCCATCATCATCGTCGTCATCGTCGTCGTCATCACCACTACCACCATCAGTTTCTCACTCACGCTAGACCCTTTAGTGCACAGGAAATCTATAGAATTTCTTCTCGTATGAATTAGCAAAAGTGAAGCTTCAAATGCAGTTCAAACTGGCTCTTTTATTTCCTAAGCATATAACTGGAATTGGTTTAACAGACGATTAATAATAAAAGGCAAAAGGAAATTCCCCTTGGTGCAATAAATTTGTAAGATTAACTTGTGCTAATGTAGATAAGCAATGCATTTGTTAACATGCCATATATCCGTCGACTGGGCGAGGAATCGTAGGTGTGGATGGCTGACAGTGGTTTAGATTGGATTCACATTAATGCCCTGCAACCGTTTTATGACACTCGACATTTGATTCATAGATAATATCTTTGGAGAAATTAGCACCTCTTAGGTTACCTCGAATATCGTCATCGTAAACTTCTACAGTACCCACAGAAAGCTAAAACGCTGGAACCAGCTTATTCTCAGACGATCAGTCAAAACATAATCGATAGGCAGGTAGGTTCAGATTCAAGATCTAAGAGTCAGGCAGGCAGACTGTCTGACGGCTACGGTAGGTGGTGTTTGGAATTGAAGCGGCAAGAGAGATAAGGGAAAGAGGAGGAATCAGGATAACATTTGTGGAAGAGGAATGTTTTCAATTTAAGTGAAAGACCTGCGCAGAAAATGCAAGGGGTGAGTTCGTAAGATATTTTAATTCTGGTGGGAGTTTATTCCAGGGGGTGAAGCAGTTATGGCTGCTAAGAGATTTCCAAATTTCAAGGATGAGGTGACGGAAGGGCGGAGAAGCGTTGGGGCGGAAGAGGAGAGGATTGAACGGAGGAACTGTATTGTGAAAAAATGAGGAAGATTGGAGGGTTGGGAGGTTTGAAGTGTGTTGTAGGTAAGTACCCAGGCAACACAGTCACTTTGGGACAACACTGGACCAACGTTGTTCTACATTGACCTAACATCAGCTACCACTGGCCCAACGTGTGTGTGCTGGCTGGGCAATAGGACTGCACTCATTTCGTTCAGGAGTTTTAAGCCAGTGAAGTGATCTGAGAACGATAGTGATGTGATGGTGTTTGGAGGTTTTGGTGACAGCACGAGCGAGGATTTGGATGGCCTGAAGACGATTTATTTTGGGTGGTGTCTATATTCAGGAATAGTGAATTGCAGTAGTCAAGTTTAGCATGGACCATGGATGTGTTTAGCATGGACTATGGCCATAGACTTAAAAATTTTATTGTCTATTTAGTTACGCTAGGGTTGGGGTATCGGCTGAGAGCAGTTTTTAAGTCAAGCATAGGGGGTATTCTGCGAAGGTCACGGACATCCATGAAGCATGAGCTGAAAATGCGTGCTGCTAGCAAGAAGGTCTTTTCAACTTATAAGCCCTATATTTTCAATATTTTTATAAGCCGTCCACACGTATGCAGGTGTATACATCTAGGTTTATGCCTATACGGTTTATACAAAAACTATTAATGCCTTTGCCATAAATGCTTTTGATGCGCTTCGAATGGTTGCTTTCTTACGCAACAGGTCATTTTTTAAAGTCTATTTACTAGGTATAGTCATTTCAGCGCAAGATTATGGTCTGGTATATGACGTGCGTCAACAGAGTCTAATCGGCGTCCATAAAAAGACATTTGCTGTGTCATGTGTTGACCATATGCTGCAAAATTAGTACGAATCCGTCGTTGCATTTCACTGCATATCATTTATCATTTATGACATCAAATCCTGTTATGATCAACGGTTTTGATGCAAGGGACTTACGAAGGGGATTGCTTAAAGATCGTCAGACGTTTTAGCCTCAGCAGTTTATCAAACGTTATATATATATATATAGAAATGTATATATATTCATCTTGCAAGAACAAGATGAAAGCGGTCGAAGGAGAAGGTGATGAGAGGACGAGATGGAGAGCAGAAGGAACAATTGGATATTTCCTTCAAATACAAGTAGTTCTGAGCCAAAAGTCTGACGAGAGCTCATCCAGTTCTGATGCTAGGGGAACTGGCGGTAGGCCTGCGAGGTCGGCGGTTCATGCGGTCAACTCTTTCGCCATCGACCCTCGATTGTTCAGCCTGGACAGTCAATGTCAGTTCATCCATAAGATTTTGGAAATCGCTCCGTATTCAAAGCTGCTCCATCCATGTGAGTAGACTTCCATCAGAATTACGACAATTATCTGATCCATCTTACGAACTCACCATCACTTCACCCCTTGCAATCTCTGCGCAGATCTTCCACTCAAAACTGAAAACACTCCTCTTCCGCAGATCCCATCCTGCTTCCTCTTCTTCCCCTTATCTATCATGCAGATCCAATTCCAAACACCCCTACTGTAGACGTCTGCCTGCCTCCCTACCTGACTCTTGGATCTTGACCTGGAACCGAACCCTTCCTGCCTAACGAATTTGTTGTCACTGGTGCGCCTGTGAATAAGCTGGTTCCCGCGACTTAGCTTTCTTTGGAAGCTGTAGAAATCTCGATCTTACGATTACGAATACGATTACGATACTCTCACAGCTGTTTCCTTAGCACCATGAACCGAGTGGAGTGCACTAAAGTCGATAATTGGAGGACGGGAGCACGTTGCTTGGAGCACTCAGCACCTTGATCTACCTTCTGCAAGCACGCCACCTTGGACCCACCATTATAGACGGTCGCCGGCCTGATAAGGACAAACAAACGATTTGGCAATTGGAAAGTCCAGAAAAAGCAAGTGTTATATTCTTAGAATTCTTCCATGTATCACCTTTTCAAGAAATCTTACCCTAATCCTGCCAATCCGCCGCTTCTCTCAACCTAAGCACAACCCACTCTAACAGCTGCTTTTTCTCCTTCTCTGTCTTGTCTTCTGGCAACCGGACTTTGTTCTTCCAATGGCATGTTTGGACAACCATTCTGAATTGACGCAGCGCTCGTGAATAAGCCGATGCCCTGCGCTTAGCTATACAGCATCACTTTAGAAATTCTCGAGATTACGATTACGATTGAACAATGAGCAGCGTCGAGGCTAAAACGATCGCTATATGAAAACTTGTACATTTACACTTACATTCACCTGACAACCTGAACTTATATAACACTAAATCAATTCAACATTTAAAAAAATTATGCTATCGGATTTTACGCCTATGGTTCGTCGGGGTCACCCTGAGGAAGCAGATTAGCTTTTCTTTCCTGATTTACATCCGGTGTGTGCACACATTTCGACCTGCTACGTATTGACGATTTGACATCATTTCTAGCGAGGTTTATTGGCAGCTAAACTGGGTGTGTACACCTACAAACCCTGAGCAAATATTTCATCGTGTGTGTTTAACAGTTTTTTATGTCCCTTCGTGAATACACAGAGACCGATCTCCTGACCACACATACATCTTAGAACAATCACACATTCCCACCAGGCAGGACCTTGTGCAAAGACTGGCAGCTTTATGGATGTGCGACCGCTAAGTGGAGGAAACGCCTGATAAGGACATACAGCGAGCGACAGCAAACGACTTGGCAATTGAAAAGTCCAGGAAAAGCCAGTGTTATATTCTTAGAATTCTGCGCAATATATCACGCGACCAACCGTCGACGAGGCAGTCTTCCTTGCAATGGGCCTTTGATCCTATAGGGCCAAAGGTAAAGGTATATATGTTTACATTTCGTAATAGAAACACCTGGAGATTCTGGAACTTCCGCTTGTCCAAGATATCAGTGTAAATGTACATGTTTTTCTATAGCGACCGAATGGACTCGATTCTTCGTATTTCTCTCAGCGTAAACATAACGCACCCTAACAGCTCCTGTCCCCCTTTCTCTCTGTGGTCTTCTAGCAACCGGACTTAGTTCTTGACATGGCATCTTTGGACGACCCCACTGACTTGACGCAGCGCTCTTGAATAAGATGGTGCCCTGCGCTTAACTTTTAAGTAGCGCTTTAGAAATTTCGAGTTTACGATTACGATTAAGATTACCCTGTACATTTTACAACGAAGTTATAGGGTGAGATCCTCCACCGCCGCTTCTCGTTTGAGTGGGCGCCACCCCATTTAACGTCCGCGTGTACGGACCGTGGAAGTCCCAAGATTCATATTTCTGAAATAAATCTTTGTAGTGTTCCCAGCTTGGTTTTTGTTCTGCTTTTCTCGACTTTTATGCTGTCTGACATCTCTACAGTCGAGAATTTGAGGTTTTTAAACAGGTCTGTTTCGAATTTGGTGATTTATGCTGTTCAGCGAGTTTCTGTAGGTTACCGCTGCACACACAAGTTGCTCCTCTCTCCATGCCACCTGTTTCAATGCAGTGGTCTTGTAAACAAGCTCTAGGTGAGGCTCACTGCGCTAAATGTTTGACGATTTCCCGTATAGCCCGTATTTTTTATGAATTCCTCACAGGACCAATCTATGTCCCCTCATCGGGTGTCGCAGAAAGCGACGGGAGTTTGTAGTGTCTACTGTATAATAGAGATGGCAAGTTCCACGTAATAAACTGTGTCGCTGTTCCAATTAACAACCCTCCTCCCGTTTTATTACAATCTTCTGTGACATGTTGCGACTTGGACATCTTTCCCTGCTTCAGGGATTGACGGTCAATAATTCATTCCTTCTTTTGCTACCAAAATTCCTCACCTATTGAGCCAAAAGAGGTTGCTTAAATATAAATGCAGCTAGGTCAGGCTTCTTACCACCATTATCAACGGGCCTGGTTAGCTACACGCGTACGTCAAGGCGCCTCTGAGCACGAGGATGCCGGTTCGCGTCTCGTTGTGGCTTAGGCCTATTTCAGAGATTTGAATATCGGACTAGCACGGTCCGTACACAGGGACCTTAAATAGTGTGGCCCCATTCAAAGGGGCAGCGGTGGTGAAGGATCTCACCCGATTAATTCATTGAATGATAAGCAGGGTAGAGGCCAAGCGTTCGCTATAGAAAACGTATACATTTATATTTACATTATCAAGAGAATTCTATTGGATCGGCTTAACCCAATCTCATGGCAGACCCTCACTTATTCCGGGGCAAGCATCCTAGAGTAACCCGTTGAGAGATGGGGAAGAGTCAAAATCTGACATCCATGTAATCAAAAGGCGGGTTGAAATCTCTCTCGACGCCTGGTCTGAGAAAGCGGCCGAACCTTTCTCCACAGCTTTCAATAGCAGATCAATTAGGAAGGCTTGGAGTCGCTCAAGCTGTTATTGCATGCAGCCGTCTTATCTGAGCTACAGGATGGCAACATAAGAAGAGGAGTCAGAATTCTTTCCTCAGATTTTATGAACCTGCTGAACGTCTGAAGATCTACGTCTTAAAAGACCTAAACCCCTTTTCAAACCGTCCCCAATCCCACAGTTAATTACATTGACTTCTCTCATACAACCGAGGATGAAGAAGCATACTTTATACGCTCTTTCCCAGCTAAATGTAAAAGTAAATGTTCACATTTTTATAGCGACTGTATGGCCTTGACCCTGTTCATTATTCAGTGAATTAATCGGGTGATATCCTACACCACCGCACGCAGCCCGTTTGAATGGGTGCCGCACCATTTAAGGTCCCCATGCAGGGACCGTGCTAGCCTGAGATTCAGATCTCAGAGGCAGCCGATGGCCTCCGACCCCAGCACGTTCTTGATTTAACTAGTAATGTTGTTGGTGGTGGTTCAGAACTTGTTTCTGCAGTCACTTCCCTGGTCAACCTTATTCTAGCCTGGTTTTGCCCAGAACAGGTCCGTTCAACTCTCTTCGGTGGCACCTTTTCGCACTGCTCAAGACGTCTAGGCACCTGCGATCTTTTGTGCTGTTGGCGTAGAATCTCATCCAAATGTGCAAACACTTTCGCTCTTTCCGAGGTGAACACATACTTAAACAGGTGGATATGGGTGTTGCCGGAGGCTGTGAGCTGTTGTACACGCTGCCAGCTGCTTCCTAAATAATACGTAGCTTGGTTTAGTCTTGGTTAAGCTGCATTTAAAAGCCTATACTGTGATTGCATGCTTAACACGGTGGAAAATATCCTGCCAGAAATGCTACATTTTTGCCAGTTGGCCTATGCAGAACATACGGAACTTTAATATGGTCCCATCACCCTGTTATCTCAAGTTGGCCATCAACAGGGAAATCCGCTAGGAATCCTTCTTTTTGCCTCCCTCTTCAACCAATTCTGCTTGACCTCTCTTCTGGTATTGGGCTATCTGAATGACCTGACTCTGGGGAGAAAACACTAACAAAAATGGAGAGTGAATGTAAAAAGCTGGGCTTAAGGTTTAATCAAACCAAGTTCAAAGTTCAGTAACATCACTTCATGTTTTGGATATCAATCATTAACAACACAATTAATTTTTTTGGCTATCAATCCTCAAGAAGCCAAATTACTAGGAGCTCCATTTTCTAACTCAATAGCCCTTTCTTTAATCCAGGTTGGAAGCTTGTTGTTTGGAAATGTCTCTGGCAAATTCTAGGTAAGGGTGTATCGCAAAACTTGATACAAAACATGATGCCCGCAAAACATGATGCCCTCATCCTGCTTAGGTGCTTACTTAGTTCTCCCAGTTTGCTGCACACTTTGCGCTGCTTCCTCTGCAGTGGCCATCCTCTTCTTGATAAGTAAGAATCTCTCTTGCTCGATGGTCTCTGCTGTATTCTAAACCTCTCCTTGTCAGAAAAACACAGGCCACTATTCCGGTTAAAATTGGGGGACTGAGTATCCGTATGGCTGCCTCGCTTGTATTACCTACCCTTCTGGCTTCTGCTGCTGGTACCCGGGTTCTCCAATCCACAATGCTTTGCAATCTGCCATTCACTGTTGATGCCTAGTTTGAAACGATGCTCAAACATTGGTATGCTGAAAGTACCATCATACATCCTAATGATCATATGCAATATTGACAACAGAAAAGGTTGCAATTAATCTTGCTGCCTCAAACATCATGTCTACCACTAGACTCGTCTCAAAGCCTTTTGTGCTCCACATGCAGGCGATTGGCCATTTATTTTACCCATCACTGCCTGTGGCCGGAGATTAGATGACGAAGCTGTGAGAACAGCTGTGGGTCTCCACCTCGGAGCCAATATATATGAGCCACACTAGTGTCCCTGTGGAGCGTTTGTGGCTGCAAATGGTTCTCATGGGCTTTCTTGTTCGTTGGATTCTTGCAGCATTGCCAGACATGTTGTTTTGAATAATCTCATTTGGGGGGAAAGTCATCTCTGCTGGATTCCCTACTATTAAAGAGCTGGTCTTCCAAGAACCATTGGTAAGAGACCCTACTGTAATTCCGTGGCGCTTAGGCCGCAGTCCAACCTGGGACGTCACAGTCATGGATACTGTGGCAACCTCTTACTTGTGCACTACCTCGGAGTCGAGCGATGGAGCTGCTGAACTTGCCGGTGTTTGTTTGGAAATGCGCAAAACATGGCTCGCTGTTGCATACCCATCATTTTGTTCCTCTGGCCTATTAGACGCTTGGTCCAATCAACAGTGGCATGGCATTTCCCACGGACCTTGGGCGTTGTCTCTTCCACATTTCCTGTGACTCAAGGGAAGCAATCGTAAACTAGAGATTTTTACAGCCCCCAACGAAAGCTAAGTCGTGGGAAACAGCTTATTCACAGGCACTCAGTCAAAACAAAATCGAGAGGCAAGAAGAGTTTGGTTCCACGTCAAGATCCAAGAGCCAGGCAGACAGGCAGTCAGACGGCTACAGGGGGTGGTGTTTGGAATTGGATCTGCAGGATAGATAATGGGAAGAAGAGGAATCGGGATAGGATCTACGGAAGAGGAGTGTTTTCAGTTTTTGAGCGGAAGATCTGGGCAGAGATTGCAATGGCTGAAGTGTTGGTGAATTTGTATGATGGATCAGATAATTGCTATCTCTTCCAACGCCTTGCAACAGTTATCCAACGGTTTAATGCAGTCGCTTTTCGTGGTATCTTTTCACTGGCGGATACTGACGAGTCACAGACGTTCCTGGTACTTTTTTCACCGGACTGATTTTATACAACCACTGGGTGCATAACACCTTAGAGTATACAAAACTGGTCAAGATCTCGATTGAAAAGTATGGGCGAGGAACAGCTGTTTAATCGTAATCGTAATATCAAGATTTCTGCAGCGCCGAACGAAAGCTAAGTCGCGGGAACCAGCTTATTCACAGTTTTAGGCACAAACGCAGCGGTGCATCGGCGAATAGAGAGTTAAATATGCTATCAATCATTGAGCTGCACAATTACTAAATTCCGTGCTACGTACAAGACTTCGAACGGTGAACATTATATCATACGTTTGTGCGGTATGCAATAACCAGCTTTGCCATATTTTGCCTTGAATTGACCAGGCTTGTCATACATTCCTTCCTTCCAAGCCATACCCTGTCCTACAATATTCTATGTTATTGTAATATCCTTTGCCATAGCTTTGTCATTTCCAGCCTTGCTATTATCTACAGGATGGCCGCACAATGACTTACTGCTCAAAATGAATGTCCGCCATCTTCAGATAACCAAAATGAAAACAACAAGCCTTAAGTTGAGAACGATATGACAGATGCAACTGAGCAGAACGAACAGACACAGGGAGGGAGTTCCAAAATTTAGGCCCAGCAACCGAAAAAGCGCATGTTCTACTGAAAGGGTTTTCAAGAAGTGCATCAGAATCAAGGTCTAAATTGTTTGCGATTGCACTTCCGTCGCTTGCGACCGGGTCACAGCCCGGACTTCGCAGCCCCTACCTTGGCCTTACTATCAAAACCGTGCTGACGCCTTTGTATAAATCAATACAATACAATACCATGCAATAAAGTACAATTGAATAGTAACCACATGTTGGCCGGGTCCTTATAAAGCATAACTAAATTATAGACGATAATGTAAAGGTGCCCCTAAAGTTGCAACCATTGTTGACAAAAGACTCCTATCTGCCTATAATGCACAATGCTAATAGGGCAAAGGTATGTAGCAAACTTGTATGGCAAATCTCTGTGAAAACTCCTAAGAAACATTGTCTTCGGGTCTGGAGAATCTTTCGGTTGCATCGCAAACACAACCATCCAACTAGAATGCATGTCAACCTCCCAACATGTGTTGATACACCTATACCGATCCCAGAAGGATGAAGGACTAAGTTGGCTTAGAAGGCCTACCCCCAAACACAACCATCATACTAAGATAATGTCAATCTCCTAACATGTGTTGATACACCTATACCGATCCCAGAAGGATGAAGGCCTAATCGCAAACACAACCATCCAACTAGAATGCATGTCTTAACCTCCCAACATGTGTTGATAAACCTATACCGATCCCAGAAGGATGAAGGACTAAGTTGGCTTAGAAGGCCTACCCCAAACACAACCATCAAACTAAGACAATGTGATAACCTCCCTACGTGCATTGATACACATGTAGCGATCCCAGAATGATGGACGGCTAAGTTGACTTAGAAGACCTAGCATGCGAGGGATTGTCACCAAGTACTAACCGTGCTCTATGTCGGTCGGTCGGTCGGGCGGGCGGTAGGTCACCTTTGATCCGAAGGAAGTTCACTGTGTAAGTGAAACTTCGTTTGCTGAACATTTGTCGTCAGTTTATTCCATATCCAAAGGATTGGCCCGCGACGCACGCTCAGCCGCACGAACCTAGATAGGTCTACCACTAGACTGCAGTTTCACTATCCAGACATCACCTGCAGCAGCAGCAGCCAAAGCCTTCTTCAACTGCATCACTGCTCATATGATGCACCGCACAAAGGCCGCCGCTCTCATATACATTAAACACAGACGTATGTCTGCTCAGACGCCGATGTTTTTAGCTATAATAGACAGACCTGTATGTATAAATTGATTTCGACCACCCCCGTCGGTTAATTCCATCGTCTAGATGCGGCCAGTCGTTTTCTGCATTTCTTTCTGTGTTTTTGTATTTACGTGTATCGATCTCAATATATATTGATGCATCCGATATATATATACACAGATATACATATACATATATGTATACAGTGGACTATTGATGTGAAAAGCTGTAGCATGAGGGATGAATACATATATACATGCATACATACGTATGAGAATGCAAAAATGCACATAACGTGTGTTTCTGATGGATGAATTTACGAGCGACTCAAAATAATACGAACATACTGATTATTTGCTATAATAAATTATATTTTTGTTGTTCAAGTAAAGCCATCTATCTGTCTAGCGTTTCTCTTTCCGTCCGTCCATCCGTCGTCCTCTGCACATAAACACACATACACTTAAACGTATATACATGCGTCTTCACGCAAAGCCACACGCACTCACAGATCCCTCACACATACACACACATACACACATACACACATACATACACACATACATACACACATCCACACATACACACACATAAATGTTTATACTTGTGTGTGCTTTAGCTGCAATACAGGACCGATCGTTCTGTAACATAAAGTGGGCCAACGTCTGTTCAGACCAATCTGATCTGAGCCAATATCGTCCGATCAAATCTTTTAACTTCAATAGCGTAGTTGTAATAATGCGTGACGCATAGTCAAACAAAGGATTTGTTTGAAAATGGGGCTTAAAGTTTATAAAACATTGAACTCTATGGCTAATCACACTACTTAAAATCAGTCCTCATTAGTCTGACATATCATTACTCAACCAGGTCATCTGATTGTCTTTCTATGGTCATGTCTAAGACTTGAAGTGTTCTTGGTGAACGGGCTTTTTCTGCTGCTGGACCTAAAATTTGAAACTCTCCCTGGATGGGCTCGTTCTGCTCAGTCGCTTGTGTCATTTTATTCTCAGCTTTAGAATTACATTTAAAAAATTGCTTATCCACCATAGGCTGCCTCTCTGTTTTAGTGGACTGACCTTCTGGATATTGACCTGATTGCAGCTTGGCTTTGATGCGCCATCGGTTGATGCCTTGTGCATTAGACATCGGCGCGATAGAAGTTACTGAATACAAGATCAATGGCGATTCATGAATGTCGACTGGACTTCAGTGGCTCAGCGGCTCAGGGTGCAAGATGGTCTAGTGGTTAGTGTGCTGGAAGGTCAATCGAGATTTCGGGGGTCAAATTCCCCGCCAGGACAGAAATTTATTTCGAGAATTTGGCTTCGCTTGCGCCCCCTAGCCAACTCAGCTATAATGAATACACTGGCCCTACACTGCCAGTGGAAAAATATTAGGGGGCGAGGGAGACATGAGTCATATGACGAGGTCAAGAAATATGAAGTCTCTAGCATTTCATACCAATGACTGTCTCAGAGCTAGTTTTAAAGATTGCTCTTCTTCTTCTTCTTCTTCTTTTTATTCTTCTTCCTTTTCTCTTTCTCCTTCTTCTCCTCCTCCTTGTTCTCCTTCTCCTCAGTTGGCTTATTACTTTGAATGGTGGTTTTACTACATAGCGACAGTCGACTGATCCTATGTGCTTTATGATAACGGCGCTATATAAGTCATTAGCTTGTATCAATGGCTTCTTAATAAGCCAGATAGACAGCATAACGCAGATAAGCCGCATACTAAATAAGCCAGAGAGACGTTTTAAAGAACAGGTTTAGGGCTTAAGCCGAGATCAGAATGACAGCTCTGGCCAAAGCCGACAGATTGGTAATTGCATTTCAGGAACTTCACTCGCATTTACCGAAATATAGGATGCTTCTCAGTCACTGCTTCTCCTTCTTGTTCTTCTTCTTGTATCCTCTTCTTTCTTAACTCCTTGCTGTCCTCCTCTTCCTTCATTTTCTCTTCCTCCTCTTCTTACTTCTTCTTCTCTTCGTCCTCTTCTTCCTTCTTCTTCTCTTTCATCTCCAATTTCTTCTCCCCTTCGTCCTGCCTTGTGATCATAGCAGCTTTCTCGTAGTGCCATCATCATCAGCAACAGCAACAGCAACATCGCCAACATCACCATCATCATCATCATAATCATAATCTTAAATATCATCATAATTAGCATCATCAGTATCATCATAATCATCATCTTCTTCATTATTACCAACGTCGGCATAATTATCATCATCATCATCATAGTCATCATCATATTCTTCGTCATCATAATCAGCATCAACAAAAATAACCTAGTGGCATCGTCGTCATCGTCGTCTGCAACAGTCCTCAGAAACATCTTTTGCATCACCAGCCAGAGAAACTGCAGCAGCAGCAGCAGCAGAGGAAATAGCAGGGGTGCAAGCAAGTTGGGTCGGGTTCATTGCATTGTGAAGAACACTCAAAGTGCACAGGATACGATCATCCATGCATCCACTGCACGAGTGTTTGTCCTCCAGGTACCAGATCATATTCAGCACATTTTATGTAGCGCTTCAACATCACACGCTGCATCATCCAGGTGTGCGACTGCGATAACTTCCATGGACGGCTTCTGTTAGCGGTTGGCAAACGTCTCCAGATGAAACGGAGCAAAGGCTCACTCCTTCTCCTCCCTCATCTCTTTCTCTTCTCCTTGTCCTATTCCTCCTTCTTCTCCTAATTCTCCTCCTCCTTTTCCTCCTTCTTTTCCTGCTGTCTGACCGCCTCCTCTTCCTTCTCATCAAATGAGCACAAACACACCTCATTCCTACCATGCAAGGTTCAAGAGTTTCAAAGGGATTCCTGTGTCAGCAGGTGGATGGATTTCCACCTCACTCATTCCATCCACCCACCCACCCACACCACTCACATCGCCCACCGACTCCATCCACCGAAAATACGCAGCAGATCAAATCGATAGATGTTTCAATGTTTCACATGTGATCTTATGTTTTCATAATTAGCGTAGGCCTCCAAATTCAAAATATGGCCTAGAAGGCCTAAATAAAACTTTAACATACGCTTGCCTTGTTAGGCGAAGAGTAAATGTAAATGTACACGGTTTCTGTGGCGACCGTATGACCTCGAACCTGTCATTTTTCAATCAATTCTTCGGATGAGATCCTTCACCACCGCTGCCCGTTTGAATGAGCGCAACGCCGTTTACGGTCCTCGTGCACGGACCGTGCTAGGCGGAGATTCAAATCTCTTAAATAAGCCACCATTGATTTGCAAGACGGGACCCTCACGCACAGAGGCGCCTCGACGTACGCTTTAACCACTGTAGATAACCAGGCCAGTGTACAGTACGTGTTCGAGAATTCTCTCTGAGGCCGTTTCTGCGTAGGGATCTTGAGCAAGTCCTTCACTCACAACTGCTCAGCGCTATCGATTAGTGCTTAGTCATTACATAGTGGCGCTCGATAAATGCAGAAATATAAATGGATGCACGGAAAAACAGACATGTAGACCTAATAAAATCTTTAGTTATATTATAAGCAGAACGTACCATTTAGCACTTAATAATTATGTTAATAGCTAAGTGCTTCTGAGAGATCGAAGGACGCATCATAAAGCCATTATGCATACTTGCTTATAACCTTTAGTCTAATATGTCGAAAATGATTTAGACCCTTTGGATGACGTTAATCGTCAAACGACGTTTATCACAGGCCATGCGTGACTGGCCTGGTTAGGGTACAGTCATTTGGTTAGAGTACGTCAATGCGCATCACTTGGTCTGACGCACACTGACGTCACAATCGTCGCTATGATACCTAGCTACATTGGTTAACGCGTACGTCAAGGCGCCTCTGTGCGTGAGGATGCCGGTTCGCATACAGATCGTGGCTTGTTTCAGAGATCTGAATCTCCGGCTAGCACGGTCCGTACACGGGGACCTTAAATGGCGAGGCGCCTATTCAAACGGGCAGCAGTGGTAAAGGATCTCACCCGATGAATTCATTGAAAAATGAACAGGGTCGAGACTATTCGGTCGCTATTGAAAAACATTTACGTTTACATCTTCGTGAATGTTCGTGCGTGTATGTGTGTGTTTTGATGGTCACCTCGAGCACCTGCATCAATTGTGCGGCTATTTTAAGTCTGTTAACACTTGCATATTAACTGGGTTGTCCGTTTCTTTCTCTGTTCATCCGTCCGTCTGCCTTGCACACATGCATGCCTTTAGTAATAAAACGATCGAGAGAATGAGTGAGGAAGGCAGCAGCAGAGAAGTAGGCTGCATGTAAATATGATGAGTTATACAGATATAGAAAATATGCAGAAGACAGGCAGCTACGACGAAGCGGCTGTGTATATCGCGTGGAACGCACGTGCTGGCGGAGAGCGTTGCGGCTAAGAATAGCTTTGCCATTTATTCAGTAAACGCACTCGGATACCGCAGTTTAATATCGGTCATCATCTACGGCAGCTGCAGCAACAGAGACAGGGAGAGACTGGTACGGGTGCATACAGACAGCAATGGAAACGGACAGATGCAAACTATGTAATACTACAGAGAGAGACAGAGAGACAGTGGAAAGAACATACAGATAGACAGACAGACATACATAAAGGCACAAAGACGAAGACAGATAACAGAAAGAGAGAGAGAGAGAGAGAGAGAGAGAGAGAGAGAGAGAGAGAGAGAGAAACAAAGAGATGCAAAGGCAGAGGTAAAGAGAGGCACTGGCTAGTCAAACGCGTTGCCATGGAGACGGTCGTAACCTACGTCCGAAGCCGCAACAGATGCGGACAATAGCCGAGCATCAATGAAATCTTTAATAGAATCGATTGCAGCGGAACAGATGTTTAGCCAAGCGCGGTGGAAACGCAGCCGCCTCAGACTCCTCCGAGTCATGGCCTGTTCTTTGCATCAAGGAATTTTGATGATGATGGTGACGAGATTGATGATGATGATGATGGCGATGACGACGACGACGATGATGATGTAACTGTAATTTGTAATTGTAATTTGAAATTTGTATAGCACCTCTTCAAGATAAACTCATCAGAGGCGATGATGATGATGATACATCAATGGGTATCGTTTCTGCCGCTAACTTTATGTGTCTAAACCTGTTAGACCATTACTACCTGGAGTAAAATAGCTACAATGACAACGATGCATTATAGGGATTGACTCATCCATCGTCTCTCAATGTGGAGTGCAGTTGCAATCTTAATTGATTGATCGGGCGTGAACCAATTAAATCCAAATAAATGCTAACTGTTGGTTATCAACGTCATAGTCAAATTTAATGCTAACTCACTCTTACAGCAGTGAGCAATACTTGAGGGTCCTTGCCCCCGGAACTACACCGTAAGCATTGCAGCGTCGGTTGGACCATGTTGACCAGGTGGCTTCAGTGAAGGTCGTCCCCGTGTTTTCTGAACCTTGACACTTGTGATGGTCGACCAGCGTTTGTCGCTCTTTGTACCTGCGTCTTGAATGCATACTACTACTGAAGAAGGGAATCTAAGATGCGTAGCCTCGAACGGTCTTTAGTTGTTATTTATCCCCATGACCACAGTTTTTTGATCAAAGTGCTAAACTGGTTATCTAGCAATTCTGAGAAGGTGAGATAATAGAACGTTAAGGGCAACGGGAGTCTACCGTATACCAGGCAATCTGGTATTCAATATTATGGAATTATGGCATCCCATAATATTAACCTGCTCTTCAATAAATATTTTCTCATAGACGCGAATGGCGTCTTTGAAGCCGAAAACTTGTCTGTGAAAGGATTATTTAGACGACGCTGTAGAATTTCCGTGGATTTCATGGCTCATTCAGGCGAAACGCAAACACGCATAAAGCAACCCAATATGACACCCTTGTAAAACCTTTCAACTTGCGTTTTTGCTCCTAAGCCAATCACGAAGAGATGGCAGACTGAGTTGGCTCAGATAGCCTGGTAATGCTGGTATACCATGTACGGAATATCAGGTCATCTGGCATTCCATAATATTGAATAACAGATTGCCTGGTGTGCTGTAGACTCCCGTCGCATCATAAATGTTCTATTATCTCACCTTTCCAGAATTGTTAGATAACCATTTTAACACCTTTGTGAGGTTCTTAAAATACGCTAAATAAATGTTCAGATGCATGGATACACAAACACATGCGCAGTACCAATCCATCATCTTCGTCTCTACATGTGGCCATCTTCTCTGCACCTTGGTCGACAGCTATGATCGCCCTATTGCTGTTTGGATGCCTGCCACGAACACAACATTGTTCCAGCCACAGAGATTGGTGTAAATCTCTTCGACTGAGTCAACTGAACTGACAGACAGACGAACGGACGGACGAAGAGGAAACGAGGCAGACGGACAACAGACGTACAGAGACGGATGATGGAACAAAGAGACGGATGGGCCCTGGAATTTTCGTTCAGAAGTGAAACCGCGTGTCTATTAATCGCCAAAATATCACCTGCGGCGCCCGAGATAATTGCGTCTGAAGGCAGACAGCCTCCTGGTCGTCTGCCTCCCTGCCTCCTGGTCGTCTGCCTCCCTGCCTCTTGGTCGTCTGCCTCTCTGCCTCTTGGTCGTCTGCCTCCCTGCCTCTTGGTCGTCTGCCTCCCTGCCTTCTGGTCGTCTGCCTCCCTGGCCTCATCTGCCTCCAGCTGAGGCTTTAATAGATTGCGTATGGGGCAATTCCTACCTGGTTCTTCTCCCTCCTCCTACTCCTTACCCCCCATACATTCGCGCCAGAGTTAGCGAGCGCATCGTTCATCATCTCACTCATCATCGCTGTAAGTAACTCGACTCCTGCCTGCCGTCTTTTTTTGCGACGTCAAGCTGACGTCAAACTCAGCATGACGTAAGTCTCAACTCTTCAGCTGCTCCCGTAGAGACCATTTCCGACAACACCGTAGCAACTGAGTCCAGTAACTTCTGTAACGCCACTGGAGGCAAAATGAAGCTTAAATTTAAGTGTACACGTTTCTCTATAGCGCCATACGGCCTCGACCCTGCTCATTTTTCAATGAGTTTATCGGTTGAGATCCTTCACCACCGCTGCCCATTTGAATGGGCGCCAAGCCATTTACGTTCCCCGTGTACGGACCGTAATAAACCGAGATTTAAATCTCTGAAATAAGCCACGACCGGGACGCGAGCCTACATCCTGATGTTCACGTCTGGTGCTGTCTGGATTAAATGATATAAAGAAAAGCGCACCCCGTCTGAGCAGACTCTTCACGAGTGAACGCTGACTGCAGACGGTTCACTTAGACAAACAACCTTGAACTCTAAGAAGCTTCCCAGGGCTTTGGCGTCTGTTTCTGATAGCAGTGATAGAACCGTTTGTAAATAGGATAGGCCTAAACGTGGGCGAATCCACCGCCATGACTCCATTTGAGTTTGTAGCCGTTTGACTTGGGGTGCGGTACGCCATTGGGTTGGCCAATGGGTTGATAAAACTGCAGAAAAACTTCGATAATAATGTTATTATTATTATTATTATTTTATTGTTATTATTATTATTATTATTAATTAGTCACTTCTGTTGTGCAGGTGTCTAATGCACAAGGCATCAACCGATGACGTGCCTAAGCCATACAGCAACCAGGTCAACATCCAGAAGGTAAAAATACGAGGAACCAACACAAAGGTCACAAAAATCTGAGAAATTAGAGAGGTCGTTAAACATCGTGAAAAACTAACGAAAAAAGATAAAACAAATTGTAAATCCTGGACAGCTGAAAAACACTATCACAAATTCTGGAAGCTAAACTATGTAGATAAAAAGAAATCAATTAAGAAACTAAAAGGTAATAAAAATTGAGAAACTATAAAGATCAACAAAGACAAAAATTGTCTGCTTACTAAACCATCTGTAAGGCAACAATGGCGAAGCTTAAGTACGACCTTGCCTAAGTACTTGTGAACTGTATCCATCAGGGATTCACGCATATGAAACATACGCAATATGTAAGCCGCATGTACATACTAGAAAACACACGAGTCCATGCCATATGCAAGCGAAACGTCTGTATCCGCTGCCTAAGGTTCGATTCAATGCATCTCTCCGACTCCAGTGCGGCGTCATAACTGGACCAGAGTACGAGGAAACAGAGCTCTCCTCCGGAGGCTCCTCTCCTGTAGCAGATGCTCAGGAAATCAGCCTCCGAATCCTTCTCCCACTCCATCGCCTCAGAGCATTTAACTCTGCTCCTACATCCGCAGATGAAGCAAGTACAGTACCGGCTAGCATTACAAGCGCTTCTGTCCCTGCAACCTTCTGCGTGTTAGCACCACAAATCAATAATGGATCCATTATGAAAGTACAGTATAATGATACCGCACTAATGGCTTGCTTGTCCTGTGAAAAGGCCACTCGAACACTTTATTCCTCTTCCCCTTATCTCACTTTCCGGTTCACTTCCAAACACCATCCACCATAGCCGTCGGACTGTCTTCTGCCTGACTCTTGGATCTTGACCTGAAACCTAACCCTTCCAATCTATCGATTTTGAATAAGGAAATGACTGAGCGTCTCGGGTAAGCTGGTGCTCGCGACTTAGCTTTCGTTGGCGCTGTAGAAATCTTGAGTTTACAACTACGATTATGACCGCTTGTCGTCCAAATTCGAGGATTGTTAATGCGGTCGAATGTATTTCTCATGCATGTACAAAGCACTGGAAAATCATCTGCCATCCGACCTATTATCCTTGGTTGACCCTGTACCATTGTTAAAGGGATTCAATCCGCATTTTATATCGTTCTGGTACAAGTCAAGTCATGCTGCCGGCGCTTATTAACAGTTAATGCACCCTACATCTGGAACCCTCATGTCCGCAACTCTCTTACTGAGGCTATCTTTCACTCTAAAACCGAAACCCTGCATTTCCCGGTCTGTTTATCGTTCTTAATGATCTTGTTGCCTGGCGTCAATTTGCACTTCTGAACATAGTAAGAGGGTATTATCAATTTTTAAGTTGTATTGCATTGTGTCGTAGAAGGTAGAGTTAGGCGTCAAATGGTTGAATATGCAAAACATGGCTCATACATGAGTAAATATTAGGATGGAAAAACACTAACCAATTCCTGCATTGTTCACTGAAGCATGTTGTGAGGCGAATCGTGACTTATTTTTGGTAAGGAAAGGTAAGCACATCTACGAAGGAGTGGTCTTAAAAGCTGAAAGATCTTCTGCAGCAAATTGCAAATCGACAATTTTACTATCTTCTCTTTAGGGTTAAATGGCTCGACAGTGTCACATCATGTAATACGATGCGAATCTCAGGCCCTGAGACCAAAGGAAAGGTCAGTGTCTAAAATGATAAACGGCTACTTTGATATTTCAGAAAAATTTGTCAGTTTTCTGGCTATAGCATACCAAATTCCCAGATCAATGAAGCAAGACTTTCCTAGAAAATGTGTGCTTTTGGTTAAACTGTTTCACCGACTTATTTGGCTAATCATATCACAGGCAGCAATTTTAAACAATATTTGCTGAACAATCTACAAAGAAACACAGTTTAAGACCTTAGGGAAAAAACCACGTATGTCGACAAATCCATGTTCATGTCTACTCTTTGGCGAAATCTTTTCAATTCAGTAAAGCACGTAACCCAGAAATTCCTTTGCAATCAGTGTAATGTTAAGGGTACCAAATATACTGAGACCAGATATGTCAACAAAGTTTACGTCTGAGAACTTGACTTCTGTCAAGTATCAGCGATATGCCTGTCTGCAACTGCCAATAAATTACATAACTGAAAAAAACGATTTCTTGCAAACATAGAAGCATTTTACGATCAACTTGGTTATTGCAGTTTAAAATCTTGTTATTGTGCGAGGATCATCCTGCCAAATATAGTCTTCTAATGATATGTCTGTTAACTTATTTCGTGCAAATTTTAATTAAGGAGATTACAAGTTTATTCAAGCGCAAAGAGGAGGTATATGTCCGCTAAAATTGAAGTGTAAGCATGTCAAACACTGCAGCACTTAGGTTTGTCCTAATAGGCCTTTATGTAAAAATCTTGTTATTTCTTAGATATCTATGGCTGTATACTTGTGACGTATCTTATCCTAATTGGCACTTCCCACGAAATCGGTGGTCGACCTTTGAACTACCGTCATTCCATCCCGGGAGTCGAGCAATTGTGGCGGCAATAATATCAGAATGCACGGCTTGGACACTAGTTCCAGTCGGGTCCGATATGGCTCAGTAGTATAGCCATTTTTACGTCTTATACATGGCAGACCTTATTTGGATATTAGGATGTCCATTGAAACTGATCCGCTGACTTATTAAAGGATTCTTTAGACAATGAAGACTCCGACAAATGAATTCAATTAAGACTTACCCATATCTGAGTTCCTCGTACAAATTAAATTTCTTTCTTAAGAATAACTCACGTCTTTCCTCCCTAATTTATGACCACTCCCTTGATTTTTAAACGCGGATGCGCCACACGCAAGCGATTTCTACGATTGGTTTCAAAAATCGAGAGCCAGACTGGTGGGAAGGAAACATAAGGAAACGTAACATTCCGAGCTTTTTAAGCGCCGGATAAGCTAGAATTTACCACAACGACGACAATTCCCATCCATCTCACCCGACACACAACTTATTTCTGTGGACTATGCTATTAGTTAGTCGCCAGGTGGCCAAATTGTCGCTGAACGATTTGATCGTCGATGGGGTCGTCAAACCTCGTAAGTAGCATTTTTGCGAAATGCATTATTTGCATCAAATATTGCTTACAATATTGGTCATGTTATTGCAAAAGCTAATATTTATTTGACAGATACAAAGACCTCTTTCAGAGTATTTCCGATACGATTCAAAGCTATGATTAGTCCTTGGCTATTATTATCAGTCATGCAAAAGCTCGTAATATAGTTGTCATCCATGTATTTGCAAAGAAGTCAAACCTCATGAACACATGGTTTAGCTCTTACTTTTTTGTTTAGCCTCGTGCTTTTTTGGTCTTTTGCAACAATTTTAATCTGATGAAATTCAGTTCAATTGACACAATATAAGTATAAAATAGTAATATATTAGTAAAAATAGTATTCTTACAAATGTAAATTAGGGCAGTAATTTTTTCAATTTCGCAATAAATTTGCATAAATCGTTCCAACAGTATTTCTGTTTCAGCTAGAACGACGGATTAATTATAGGGTTATTAGTGCTCTTATTATCTAGGTTTCGACAGTTCAGTCCAAATTTGTAGCTACTAAAATACTATAGTACAGACCCCGTAACGTTAACATAAATTAAATTTTTTATATTATTTAGTATTTTATTATGCAGGTCATAGAGGAAAGTGACTGTGATTAAAACTCGTGGTCAACTACTTATTGACTTGGTCCTGAGCATGTTGAAACAGCCCAACAATATTCAAATCTTCCAATATGGTCTTAGATGTTGCTTTACCCATAATGACCAAGCCAAAACTTCCAACACTCCATTAGCTGCAACTCTGCCAACTGATGGCCAGATAAACTCAAGCACGTCATATCTCAGTTGCAACTTTCCAAGCGTTGGCCAAGTTGACTTCTCACTGACCAAGTCGACTCCTCAGCCATTCCAGCGCTTGCTTATCAAGCTACTGTTCATATTCGACTCCTGAGGATTTGTGCAGATTAACTAATGTTCCCAAATGGGATCGTTTTGCGTAAATGAGTTAAATCAAGTGCTACGATCTTAGCAATGGACAATTCGAAACTTCAGGCATTACATCAATTACTATTAAGATACGTAATTCAGACAAGTTTCCTGGTTAAGTGATTAAGTAAAGTATCACACATCCCACAAGTTAGACGTAGGGTCGATGCTCAATTTCTTTTCTTTACACCCTTGAGCCGGCAATGGACGAATCCGAAGGTCCTGGACACGGGGCAATGCATCGCAGGACTTTCCGTTTACTTCCCAGCTTGGGCCGGTACCAAATTACACTGCTTGGTGAAAGAGGCACGGTGTGCGCAAACAACTTGCCTACAATCTTTGCACGGAGTCGAATCCGCAACCGCCTGATCACTGACCAAACGTGTTACCAATAAACCACAAGTGGAAGATACGTAATTAGATTTATCCTTGAAACAACTCGCAGTACTTCTGACGTCGGACTCATTCTGATTTCATGGCAAATTTCATCGCCATGGTCCAACTTCTTTGAAACACGCGGCAGGCATTCACAGACGGTTACTATCCGATGAAACGCCGAGAAGGTGAGTCATACGCCGCCGGTTGATCAATGACAGGTATTTCTACGAAGTGCTAAGCAGATGGTTGGTTAGTGTTCCTTTGGCGGGCGCCATTTTTCCTTAGCAAAGCGCATCAGTTTGGATGCATCTGTTGCACTGAAACCAAGGTCTGAGATGAGAATGTCTTCGTTGAGCTCCAGGAGCAGGGCCCCGTTGATGTCGAGTCTTTCAAAGGCCATGCCGAACTGCCAGAGGTTCAGAAGACACAGACAGTGAGCAACATCCGCCTTCGACAGACAGCGGAAGTCCAGTTCTCGCGGAACATCGCTCGCAAACAGATACCGTCGCATCACAAAAGTCTCGTCGTCGCCAGAGGTAGCCGACGATGACGTCATCGCAGGAGAACCAGAGCCCTCTGTCGTCGTCGCTGTCGCCAGGTGGCAGCTGTCGTCACTCGTTGAAGGGAGGCGTCGATGTTCCTCGGCTTCTGTCGGGACGAAGGCAAAAGAGGGCATTTCTGATCTCACCAGGTCCGGCGTACCGCATGAAAAACCTCGTGGCGCAGGTCCAGGCAGTGGAGAAAGTGGTAGAAGTGGTGCTGGTTGAGCAGGAGCTGATCGGGTCTTCTTTTTCTTCTTCTTCTTCATTGTAGCGGATGTCGTTCCAGTTCTTCGTTCGGGAATCGGAGGAGGAGGTGACGAGTCCTCTGCACCGTCTCCGTCCCCGCTCCTTCTCATCGTTTCCCCTTCGACGGAGGCATTCCCTCCTTCGGTTTCCCGATTCCCGCGGAAGAGGGAACCTGGTGGCATGGGCAGCTGAGGCAGAGAGACTGCCCCTCCGTCGTCTACCACTGGATCAGCCGGAATTGTCGTCTGCGTGGGCGTCGTTTCCTGTGGGTCAGGGTCAGGGTCGTTGTCGGAGATGATGTGTTCGTACTTATGCTCGATGTGGGCCAGGACGAGGTTCCTCGGCGTCGTGTATTCATAGGAACGATCACGTGACGACTCAGGCAGACGGTCCAAGAAAATGATCTCTACAAGTAGTATCATCATCAGCGTCGTCGTTATCTTCATCATTATCATCTTCACCTTCATCTTTGTTCTATTTATCATCGTCATCATCATCTTCGTCGTCGTCATCGTCGTCGTCATCACCATCATCTCCTTCAACATCGTCATCATCTTCGTCATCGTCATCTTCTTCATCATCATCTTAATCGTCGTTGTCATCTTAAATCATCATCATCTTCATCGTCATCTTCATCTTTAACATCGTCGTCTTCGTCATCATCATCTTCATCACTGTCGTCGTCATCAAAATGTAAAAAGTATTGTGAAGTGAAAAATTCAAAAGTTCATCGGTTGTCCCTAGGAAAACCGTCTGTCCTTCTGAAGATTTATAATTCCTCTTCTTCCTCCTGTTCTTTTTGTTTCATTTAGGTCATGACTAAAACCCTTTCGAGTTTCTTAAAGATTTTATTTGCCCTCCGACTGTTTCCAAGTTCCCTGTTGTTTTGATTGGTTCCCTGTTGCCTTGCCCACTGGTGGCTCCATGCATCTTTATCCTCTGAATGGTTCTCTGGTGCTTAGCCAACTGACTGGTACCCTGCTTCCTTCTCCTTTGACTGGATTTCTCCTGCTCCTAGTTCATCGGTTTCACTTGGCAACAATTGATCGATTGACGATGCCATAGAAGTCTTGCGATCAAAGAGGAATCCAAGTGGAGTGAAAGCAGCAGCAGCAGCAGCAGCAGCAGCAGCAGCAGCAGCAGCAGCAGCAGCAGCAGCAGCAGCAGCACCAACTGACCGTTGCACATCGCGGGCTTCGATCGACCGAAGGACGTTCGTCCGATCGCACTGACTTCCGCCATCCAACGCCGGAAGTCATCATCGTTGCCGTGGAGACACCCGACTGCGACGACGAAACTCAGGTCGAGGAAGACCGGAATGGACGTCATCCGTGAGTCCATCATGTCTGTAAGAACAGCAACGCACGTATTTTTTAGATCTGTCAGTTCAAGGGATTGATCATCTGTCATTCTATCTCACATGGCCTCACCTCACTTGGCTTCACCTGATTTCATCTGACCTCACATGACCTCATCTGACTTTATTTGACCTAATATGACCTCATATGATCTCACTTGGCTTCACCTGACCTCACCAGACCTCATCTGACCTCACATGACCTCACATGATCTCACTTGACCTCATCTGATCTCACATGACCTCATCTGACCTCATCTGATCTCACTTGGCCTCACCTGACCTCACCAGACCTCATCTGACCTCAGCTGACCTCAGCTGTCTGGAGACTATGATAACGAGGTTGACTGCTAACACTCGTAGATGCTGTGCGCTTGCAGGTACGGGAGTTCGTAGGCGTCGATGATCTCGAGCACTCCTAATGGAGCGAACGTCGTCGTTGACCTCTTGACCCCTCGACCTCCTTCATTGGTGCCAAAGGTCACCGGTTGGTCGTTCTTCAACATGATCAGAGGCAGCGACGCAGATGGCAACGAAAGCATCACCTCTTGCAAGCTCCGCACCGACGCCCGTTCTACAAAGATAGACACGCACAGGCTGATATTCTGAAAGGGCACAGACAGACAGACAGATAGACAGACAGACAGACAGACAGACATAGGGAGATAAACACAGATATGAAAAGAGACAGAAAAGTAATTCTGGCACCAAAAGTTGAAGATTAATTGAAAATTCGTTTCAATTTGAAACACAGCAATCAAACTCAGACTAACCAAAAAGACCTCGGGGTAGATATTTTAAAGTGTTTGTGCTATAGAAGGGTCATTACATCTGCGGAATTTCAGAAGATGAAATCATCAGAAAAACTCGCGAAAACCATTCAGAGAAAGCTAAAGTGAATATTACCAAAATATCAACAGAAGACCAAGCGAAGACATTACACAAATAAAAGAAGACGCAGCGAAGAGAGAGAGGACCAAATAAAAAACCAAGTCCAAGTGAAAACAAATTGAAGACCAAAATGAAGGCAAAGATAAAACCAAATTAAGCCCCGATGAAGACCAAGCGAAGATAAAGAGTAAAGAGAAGACCAAATGGAAACAAAGAAAAGACCAAATGGTAACAAAGAAAAGACCAAATGAAGACAAAGAGAAGACCAAACGAAGAGGAAATAGAAACAAAGAGAAGATCAAACGAAGACAAAGAAAAGACCAAATGAAGACCAAACAGAGACCAAGTGAAGACATAGCAAAGACCAAATGACGATAAAGAGAAGATCAAACGAAGGCCAAGTGATGAGAAAGATAGGACCAACTTAAAGAAGAAGTCTTAGGTACTTTCGTTGGGGCCAGAGAACATATGGAACTGGAGTTGGTAGTCGATAGGAATGCTGTAGTATCGATTGAGTTTGTCTCGAACGAGGATTCTTTTCTGCCGAGCCACGTCAAAGATCCAGAAGACCTGCTCAACGACAACCATCATTCAAACATGATCACTGACGACGATGACGACGACGACGATGACGACGATGATGACGATGATGGTGATTACATATCAGAACAGGAAATTATTATTATCACCATCATCATCATTGTCATTCTCCTCATCATCCTCATCTTCATCGTCTTCCTCATTATACTCATCGTCATCACCGTCATCATCATTGTCATCATCATTATCATTCTCCTCGTCATCCTCATCTTCATCGACTTCCTTATCATACTCATCGTCGTCACCATCATCATCATTGTAATGATCATCATCATCATCATCGTCGTCATCGTCGTCATCGTCATCGTCATCATTATCATCATCATCATCATCATCATCATCATCATCATCATCATCATCATCATCATCATAGCTGTATTGACCAATCTGTCCCAGCATGTGCAGCTAATTGCAGCTCTTGCCCATAACGCAAGCCTTTTAAACTAGGTCATCCTCAAAAATAATTGTTATGCTGGACTACGTTATCAAACGCCGTGTCTGTCTGGCTATGTTGTGTACAAATCGGTTTTACTGTTCGGCCGTCCACGTCCTACGACTCATCAGTTGTTTGCGCGGTATCTCACTATCCCACCTCTATTAGGCTGCAGCATCTCCTACTGGACGGATACCTTAGACAGACAGACAGACAGACAGACAGACAGGCAACAGACAGACAGAAAAGCAGACAGATAGATAGACAGACAACAGACAGATAGACAGGCAAACAACAGACAGACAACAGACAGACAACAGACAGACAACAGACAGACAACAGACAGACAACAGACAGACAACAGACAGACAACAGACAGACAACAGACAGACAGACAGACAACAGACAGACAACAGACAGACAGACAGACAACAGACAGACAACAGACAGACAGACAACAGACAGACACAGAGAGGGGCGGCTGCGCAGACGAACGGACAGAGAGAAGGATGTAAAGCGGAAGACGTCTTTCTATGGTGTCGATGTTAAAAAGGGAACAAATGCAGGCGACTGCAACGTGACACGTCGAAGCGAAACAGAAACAAACACGTTGTTATTATGTCTCTCGCACAATATTATTATTATGATAATGATGATGGTCATTATTATTATTACTATTATTATTATTATTGTTGTTGTTGTTGTTTTTAATTTTAATTGTTGTTGTTCTTCTTCTTCTTATAATTTTGTTAGCCCGGTCTAAGTATAATCCCTCAGGAACTTAAAAATTACTCAAGGAGCTGTTAAGGGGTGTCTGGGAAATCAGGCTTCGTCCTCAGCAATTATTATTATTATTATTATTATTATTATTATAATAATAATAATAATAATTATTATTATTATTATAATAATAATAATAATAATAATAATTATTATTATTATTATTATTATTGCTACTACTACTATTATTATTTTAACCTGAAGTACAGATGATCCCTCAGGATTACAAAAATTAGGAGTTCGTTGATACGTAGCTCTTATACGTAGCTAGTCTTCCCTGATTTTAAATTGAAAGCATTATGCTCCCGCTGGCATGGAGCATCACTTGCACCACATCATCATAGGCCTACATCGCAGATGGATATTGATGAATGAGTGAACGTCGATACATCATCATCATCGTCGTCGTCGTCATCATTGTATGTGAAAGTGTAATTGTAATCAGAAATTGGTATAGCACCGCTTAAAAAGAAAATAATCAGAAGCGCTTTTTACCCCGTCCTAATTCCTAAATGATGTTAATGAACTTTAACACTGAACTTTGCCCAACAACAATGCTTAGTCCTCGTTCCCCATAATAACCATTATTCTGCAAAGTCATCTGCTCGTCTTTCTCTGGTCATAACTAAGACTAGAACTGTTCTTGGTGAACGGGCTTTTTCAGTTGCTGGACCTAAATTATGGAACTCCCTCCCTGTGTCTGTTCGTTCTGCTCAGTCGCTTCTGTCATTTCGTTCTCAACTTAAAACTTACCTGTTTCAAATTGCTTATCAGCCATAGTCTACCTCTTTATTTTTTGTGCTGACCTTATGGATATTGGCTTTGGTGCACCATGGGTTGATGCCTTGAGCATTATGCACCAGCGCGATAGAAATTATTAATTACAATTACAATTACAACAACATAAAGACGATTGAAGCGTTATTAACGTTAGTTTTATTATTTTGGAAATTTCTAACGAGCTGTGTATGTGGGTGTGGGTGTGTGTGTGGGTGTGTGTGCGGGTGTGTGTGTTGATGACTGAGATCTATGAATTGCGTGACAAAATTTATATACCGCCCCATATTACCTCTTCTGATCCGATTTCGTTTCCATAGCAACCGAAGAATCCGTCGACGACTGAAACGATGACCGGTAGTCGATGTCCATAGCAACTGACGAACTGTTGCATGGTCAACGAACGCCTCCTCTTCCTCCCATCCTCTCCCTCCCTCTCCTCGTCACCCCCACCCGACGACGCTGACCACCGCAGACCATCGCTAACACAAACCGTCGACATATTGACCGTCCACACTCCCTGTTGTGCCTCTCTTTCTCTCTGCCTCTCCGTCTGCCTGCCTACGTCTCTGATATGCGACCGATAGCAGAATAGGCTGAAGCGCAGTCCTCGTCCTTCTGCTCCTGCTCCTGTTCCTCCTGTTCTTGTTCCTGCTGATCTTGTTCCTGCTCCTGCTCCTCCTGCTCCTGTTCCTGCTCCTCCTGCTCCTGTTCCTGCTCCTCCTGCTCCTGTTCCTGCTCCTCCTGTTCTTGTTCCTGCTGCTCTTGTTCCTGCCCCTGTTCCTCCTGCTCTTCCGGCTCCTCCTCTATCGCTCTGGGTCCAGTCTTCCCATGTTATCCGCTTTGATTATTTCCAGAACAACGACATCATCAGCGTAGTCGTCGTCGTCGTCATAATCAGAGTCCGAGTTGTCGTTTCACTCATCAACAAAAACTACAGTCAGTCAATCGATCGATCAGTCAATCGGTCGAAGCGCAGACGAATTGAAAAATCAATCAATCGACGAATCGATCCTGAAAAGCAGATCGATATACATCAACTGATCCAAACGACAACTAAACACCAACTTCCCTCTCACCTCCTCGTCCTGCGCTGATCCTCTCTCGATCTTCGCCCAGTCGCTTCAGCTGTCGTGCGTAGCCCAATCATGATGGCACAAGGACTCGAAACGTTATTCTTATGAATATTCACACATGCATGCATAATTACAGTTTCTCCTTCGTATCCCAAAGCCTGGTTTCCTAGTCAAACACACGCAATGAACCCTGGAGTCTGTTGATATGAATATTCATATATACATTTATGCATAATTTATTATTGCTTGTCTTTCGTATCCTATTCGTCGTAGTTAATGAATGTCTCGTGATCTCGCAGTCTCCATAAATCGTAATCGTAAACTCGAAACTTCTGAAAAAGCTAATTTAAAGCTAAGCGCAGGACACCAGCTTATTCACTTCGAGTCAGTGGGGTTGTCCGAAGATGCCATGTGAAGAACCGAACCCTTTTACCTATCGATTTGTTTTGACTGAGCGCCTGTGAATAAGCTGGTCCTCGTGACGTGGCTTTCGTTGGGCGCTGTAGAAATCTCGGGATTACGATTACGATTAACTAAGTCCGGTTGCCAGAAGACGAAACAGAAGGGGAGAGGAGCTGGTAGGGTGGGTTGTGTTTAAGCCCTCCTCACACCAATCCCTTTCATTTAACCCCATTAGGCTTCTGTCTGTCTGTCTGTCTGTCTGTCTGTCTGTCTGTCTGTCTGTCTGTCTGTCTGTCTGTCTGTCTGTCTGTCTGTCTGTCTGTCTGTCTGTCTGTCTGTCTGTCTGTCTCGCTCTCTACACTTATTTGCATGCACCGGAAATTCCACTCGTCAGCCAGTCAGAACTGCTGAACGAATGGAAAACCCATGATCGTCTGAGTCAAAACAAACAGGCCAACTACTGAGCTACTTTACCTGCGAAAGAAATCGTCCAGAAACTCGGATAAACTTATTTTTCATCGGCTTCGATTTCTGAAAATTGACTTTGAAAGTCAAGTGCAGTTTCTGGATTGAAGTAAATCATTTCAACGCATCCGGGGGAGATTTTTCTTGAAAGGTAAATATTTTGTGACAGCTTAGTTTACCTGCCTCGACACGGCGTAATGTTTTGACCTCTATGGCTGTTCAACACGTGTGATAAAGAGCTTCGGAATTAAAGCAAGAGAGTGGAAGGAAGGGAAGGACGGACGGAAGGGTAGCGAATGGAAGGAAAAGCAGAAGGCGAAGTCGGAGTCAGTGAAAACTAGAAAACCAACTCAGAAACTGAGCATTCAAAGTCTGTCTTTCCAGGCAAGTAATTCACTTCATTTCATATTCATTCTTAAATGTAACCCAGGCTTAAATCTGCGAAATTTCTCTGAACTGCCCAAAGCCTGCGTCTGAAAGACCAGTTTATTAACCGGGCTGTTGGAAATCAAGTCCGCAAGAGCCAGGTTGTTTTTATTCATTTTCGGTGCCACGTCATAGCCATAGCTGCCCCACCCGTCTGGAATTAACTCCCACTAGAATTACGACAAGTATCAGACCCATCATAGGAACTCACCATCACTTCACCCCTTGCAATCTCTGCGCAGGTCTTTCACTCAAAACTGAAAACACTCCTCTTCCGCAGATCCTATCCTGGTGCTTCCTCTTCCCCTTATTTCACTTTCTGGTTCAATTCCAAACACCATCCACATAGTCGTCTCACAGTCCGCATGACTCTTGGACCTTGACCTGAAACCGAACCCTTCCTGCCTTACGATTCTGTTTTGACTAAGCGCCTTTGAATAATCTGGTTCCCGCGACTTAGCTTTTGTTGGCGCTGTAGAAATCTCGAGCATACGAATTACGAATAATCCGGAAGGATCAGGGTGGGGAGACAGCGTGGAGTGGTGCTAGTCAAGGTGATGAGCGAGTTTGATGGCAAAGGTGGGTGTACTGAGTGGGCGAAATACATGAAGAGCTGTGTGTCGTCGGCGGAGAGGTGGCTAGCAATAGAGGATGAGGAAATGAGTGGAAAGGTTCATGAACAAAAATGATGAGACAGAGTGCAGAACCCTGAGGAACACCGCAGGCGAGGATGAGAGGAATAAACAATATACCTGTAGCATTAATAGAGGAAAAGCGAGGGAAACTTGATCCATGATAGGGCAGCAGCAGAGATTTCAAAAACATAAAGAGAGAGTATAAACTGATTATGGATTTAGACAAGATAGACGGTTAAGATAAGAAATTTGGATATGACGCCTTCCACTTTCCATTTTAAACTATCTTGCCTGTTTCCTATCATCCTTTAACACCCTCGTCCCTGAGGCCTTGACCCTGACCATACATAGTCTAGTGATGACTGTGTTGTGATGCTTGTGTTTAGTTTGACGCAATGAAGATCAACGCTGTTCACCTGCAGAACAGTTGCTCACAGTTGACGTCAGATGGAGTCACTCGCCGTGGCTTCCTCTACAAGAAGAGCGAGTCGGGTCGAGGCTTCCGGAAGCGATGGTTCCTTCTGCAGGACAACCTACTCTTCTACTTCAGCCGCAAGCGATCAGACAATCCTATCGCTGCCACTCCTGTCGGCCTCATCATCCTCGAGGGATGCTGTGTCGAGCGCCTGGAAGAACTCTGCTTCCAGCTCACGTTCCCTGGATCCGGAGAGAGGAAGTTATGTCCTGGCGGCAGAGACGGAAGAGGAGCGCGAAGACTGGATGCAGGCAATAAACGTTGCTGGATTCGGATTCATGCAGTATGCCATTGCGGAGATGGTAAAGACGCTTGACGCGCTTGGAAAAGCCGAGGTGGACCAGGAGGAGATCGCGACGGCTTCTTTCTCTATCCCAGACGACAGAGGACAAAGTAGCGCCACCGGATGTTACTCGGTCGCGGTTAAAGGAGGTCAAGCGACTTCCGTGGAAGATAATTCTCTTTCTTCATCCGCAGTGGACGAAAGCAGAAGCGTTGAAGAACACGTTCCAAGTAACAGTCGCCTCTTCTTCGAACGAATGCATCTTCGATTGCGTGAAGAGATCGAAAGGAAAACAAAAGCACAACACAAACAGACTTATGCTCAACAGTGACCCGGATATGACCTTTGACATAATTACTTCAACCCTGTGCCAAAGTTTTTAGTTTAAGTTATGTCTGTCTGATTTCCGTTAGCAATACAACAGACTGTTGCCTTGCAGTTGTCTTTGCCTAGCAACAGTTTGCTGTTCAACAGTAAACTTTTTCATAGCAACAGTGTGTTGCCTGGCAGCAGTCTGTGCCTAGCAACAACCTTTTGCCTAGCAACTGGTCACCCAATGGGCGCTTTCGTCGCTTGGCAGAAGCTGTGACTTCTGTTTTTCGTTTCTCCGGTCGCTTTTTGTTAGCATATTTATGCTTTGCAATAGTAGTTGAACGACTCGAAATCGCTTACTCGCAATCTAACGTTGCTCTTTGAAGTTTATAGTAGATTGAGTTCAAATTCCTCAGTTAAAATGGAACGCCTTTAAAGCTGGTTATTTACAAAGCACCTTTAAAAACCTAACAAAGGCGTTGTATTAGGCCTTTAGGGTCAACTGCCTAGATATGAGAGCCCATTTCAGAGGAAGCGAACCGAAGAATAAACATATGATTCAGAGCACAGCTGAATGGATCATTGTGTTTTAATGATTTCTATAAATGTAAATGCACTCGGTTTGCAGTTGCCAGTGTAAGGCGAAATAAATTCCGGCGACAAAATCGTTCTGAAGACTTGTATGATTGGTTCACGTGACATATGATGTCATATAGCAACGTAGACACCTGAGCCGAGCCTTCTTTGCCAGATATGGTCCGGGTATGTTACTGAATACGCGTGATAAGTAAATCATTTTAAAGAAATATTAATTAATTAATTAATTAATTAATTAATTATTATTATTATTAATTATTATTTGTATTTGTAATACAAATACAGATATTAATTATTAATTTACTGGGACGTTGTCTATCTCGCATTTCGGGAGACGCGAGAGGATCTAGCTATCTTTTTCAACGGCTCTCAATCATAATTCAACGCTTCAACGCCGTCGCCTTTCGCAGTACCTTCTCTCTGCCAGAGCGGGATGAGACGTAGCCGTTCCAGATGTTCATTAATGTCTCCGGAGTAATTTTTCACCACCTGAGGGATTATACCTACCTCGGGTTAAAAAAGTAATAGTAATTACTAATATTATTAATTAGTTAATAATTATTAATAATTGGCAGATAATTGTGAAAGTCTGCCCATATTTCCGCCGGTGATCCACTTTCCTATATTCCAGTGTACAAAGAACTGGTCTGCTGCGACGTTAGGCTACTATTTACAACTTTCAACTGGCTTATGTATACGTTAGTTATATTCTATAGATACACTCGTATAAGATTTCACACAGTTGCCCATAATTGACTAAACTGAGCTGCTGCTCCATTAACAATTATTTAGCCTCGACTACTTGCGATAAGTATTTACTTTTTCAGACGCAGATATTTCTTCCCCAAATTAGTACTATGCTTCTGCGACGCAACTTAGCACCGCTTCGTCCATCAGAATCACCTTTTGTCCTAAATCCTAAATTTAATTCCATAATTTTAACATAGCTAGTCCGGGATCCCACTTAATTAATTACACATTAACTGTAATATTTCTTGGCATAGCGAGTTATCTGCTTCAACAACGGGGCGAACGACTGGTCGGTTCTGTTGTCGGGTAAATTATTCATAATGGTATATATGAGGAGAAGAAGAAGAAGAACGCGAAGACCCGACCCTGTGTACGAAGCGGATCAAGCTCCTTCACAATAGCCTTCCTTTTTCTCTCCTTGGAATTTAGCGGTGGAGCAGGAAGTCGGTGTCGGGATAGAAGCAGAGCCTTCAGCAAGCACTGTTTGACTGCTTTCGGAATAGGTTCATCCACGAAGGACCACGATTCTCTGCACAGCAGACCAGAAAGCCAAAGAATCTGGCTGTGTAAACGCGGCTAAGACCTTGTTCGTTGATGTACTTGTCCATGTGATCGTACGCAATACTAACCGTCGAACCCTTTTCTAGTTTGACACCGACATCATCATTAACTCATCCGGGACTGTTGTGAAGTTCTTTGTATCGCGTTTCTCATCATTGATTAGCTTGTGCGCTGCTGATTGAGAACCACAACCTAGGCATAAACGAACTTTCGCGTGAGTTCCCGCACAACATTTGAGGCATGCGAAGGGCTAATCTGCAGTTTAACCCGATGTTTCTTTCAGTACTTGGAGACACAGCTTCGGCTGCATGTTTTCATTAGCCCGATTTTAAACCACGCACACTTATTTTGCCCAGTTGGGATTATCCTGTTTGGGTGTACCTATGATCTTCCTTCCGTCACCATGTGTCTATTTGGGTTTATGAATATTCAGAGAACACTCATGCGCTGACGAATCGTCACGTATGAGCAAAGAAGAACCTCCGCTAACCTCAGCGGAGGTGGTAGGCTGTCCGCGAGGCTCTTCCTGTCCCGCATCGGCGTTTTGGGAGGGGCTCGACCGGTCTATTTGTTTTGGTGCATAACGGGAATTGTGGCTTGGGCTTCATAGGAGTTGCGATATGTCCCATGCACAACAGAGAAGGTAGGCTACGTAATAATCGCTATGTTGTTGTTTCTTCTTCTTCTTCTTCTTCTTCTTCTTCTTCTTCTTCTTCTTCTTCTTCTTCTTCTTCTTCTTCTTCTTCTTCTTCTTCTTCTTCTCCTTCTCCTTCTTCTTTTTCTTTCTTCTCCTTTTTCTTTCTTCTCCTTTTTCTTCCCCTTCCCCTTCCGCTTCTCTTTCCCATTCTACTCCTCCTCCTCCTTCTCCTTCTCTTTCTTCTCCGCCTTCAGGAATGTTCAAACGTCCGATGACGCCATTCCTCTCTGTGCTGAACTTCATCTTTCAGCCTGCTGTATACGTCCATCATTATCTAAATCCAGCAACATCGGTCTGGGTCTTCCTCTTGTCCTCGTCCCCTCCATTCTGCTCTTAGTGACGGTTCTCAAGAGTGGATCCTCTCTCGGTAAGTGACCAATTGATTTTCTCTGTCGCTGTTCTTCTTTTAATTTCCTTGCGATGACAACGCTTCCCAGGTAGCAGAATTCTTTCGGCTGTTCTATTTCCTCTTATTACTGTTTCTTCTCCTTTGCTTGTCCTCGTGGTCTTTGTCTTTTTCATATTTATTTTTATACCATACTCGGTTGATATGGTGTGCAGACGGTCGGTCTATCATTGTTTGCAGATCTTCCTGGCTACCCGTGAACAACGCTTGGTCATCTGCGAATCTTAGAGCCTTCACCAGTCTGCCTCCGATCTTTAGGCCTATTCCTTCTAGTGCCTCTTCTATGTACAGTAGATGTTGAAGAGTAGTTTTAACAATGGGCACCCTTGTCTCCCTCCCTGCCTAGTTTTCCAAGTTCTGAATATTCTCCATTTATTCTAATCTGGCCCATGTATAGATTTCATATAATCCTTCTATCCCTCTAACCCACTCCCATTCTTATGAGTGTCTGTGTTAGTCTTCCCCAGTCAACTGTCAAATGCCTTTTCATAGTGATGGGCCAATGAGCAATAATATAACTCCAGTGACGTGTCAGATTTGCCTTAGGCCAAGCCCAAAGGCGTATAATACACAGGACTGGAAAGTGCTTAAGAAACGTCATGTAGCAGAAAATGCCGTCCAAGCACCGCAGCGCCCCTGGCGACGTGTAAGTATCTTGCATTTGTTTAACGAATGCATTACAGCCTTGAATAAAAGAGGCGAATTATTTTAGTTTAAAAGTTAACAATTGCCAATGGAAATTAAAACATTATATATTGAATATGTCCTTTAATGTCTACTTACAAATTATTGGACATTTGAATAAATTTTGAAGCTATTTAATTTCTCCAATGAACAGAAATCCAATGCAAAGATTTATGTACATAGGTTATATGTTCATATTTTTGATCAATCAGTTATGGTTCTAACCAAAGAATTGTGTGGTAAGACTCTTGGGGTCTTCAAGAGACTGAAGCAACGAAAGTTGTAATGTCAATCTTTTATTACACGAACAACACTTATCTACAGAAGAAATCGTAACTGTGAGCGTCCTGTGTAATTTAATGTAATTTTGAAGCTAATTTTGCAACGATGAGACAGCTGAAGAAGAAATTACAATTTCCAAATGTTTCTTCAATTACTGAGCAAAATGTTATGTTTTGCGCATTTTAACTTTAAAAATGTCTGCATAGTCTCAGTATTTAGGTAGTTTCTGTATTCAATGCAACCACTTTCTACAAAGGTTCTTTATTCATCCAGGAACGCAATCTACAGTTTTCACTGAGGTACGCCAAGTTCGTTTTGATAGATCTTCACGTCGACAGAGCTGCACCCACTGCCCCTCCTTCTGCCAAAAACATATATAGCAAAGTAAAATTTACAGCAAATAGGTTTATTTATGTTTAAACTAAAAAATAATCTATTACCTGTGGACTTTTACCAATACTTTTGTATGAATTCAGATGTGCATGATCACTATACACGATCATCTCATATGTATCATAAACATTCTGTTCACACTACTAATGGACGGTTTAGCATTATAATTTGTGGACCGTCATTCTGGAATTCTCTGCCAACTGTCCTTACTAGCTTGCCACCATTATACCAGTTTAAAACAAGTCTAAAATCCAGAGGCGTCGATCCGTAGTAAACATTGGAGGGGCCCGGGCCTAAAGTGGGGGTCTGGGCGCAAAGCCCCTGTCGGGTTCCAGAGGCAAAGCCCTTAGTATGGGGGTAAAGAATAGGCCTAATACAGGAAGAATGAGAACTTTATCAGTACTTAGCTGCCTTTTACTGATTTTACAGGTAAAATATTGCTGGCCAACCAATGGCCGAGCTCTCATGCTCAAAATATTGCCTGAGCCCGGGTTCCGGGGGTACCCATATGATTGACCCCTCTGGGAACATTGGTGTCAATGTAAATCTGTGAAGTAGCACCGCAAGAAAATAATTTGCATCAGAAAGACCAGCGTAACTGCTTCCCAAATAGAGGTGTCGAACTATAGGCCACATTTAGTGAATACATTTTTCCTTTCTACTTCCTCTAATAAAATTACTTATTTAATTCTAGATCCCAAATTTTTCGTTAATAAAGACTGGATTGGACCCATATAGATTCCTTGGATTGGACCTAAAGACAATTCTTTGAGCATAGACAAAAGTAAAACCATAATTCTTTTCAAAAATGTTTTAATTGCATTAACAAGATGGCAGCACAGGTTCATTAATGTCAGTTATATTCGCTAGGTGACAGCACGGTTTTGAAAAAGACCATTAGATCAAATCGCGCGCTGGTTACAGGAATCCTATGCACGTGTTGACCACTCCTTCACATTCCTTCGGACTGTACGTTTAGCTGTCCCTGTGCTTGTCTGTCGGCCTGTCTGTGTTTATGGCGGATTAGGCAGCTGGAAAGTGTGCTGCCTGCAGATACGAGAAGGATTATTGACGTTATTACTACATTTCGGACGCTTGATTTCTTTGTTTGCATATAATTAGTCATGTATGTTATTTCCTGCCCATCCCGCTGAGCACCTGCTTTTAAAGGTTTCGCTGTGAGTATGGCGTTGCCAGATCCATACGTAATACACCTGCCTACTTAAAATAGTTTTGCCGCCCTTTCTCGGATCTGGCTGGTCACCGATCCCTTATTAAATGGGAAAAGCCTGAACAGCGCCCTTTTCTTCGGCCTCGGCTGTGCTACGGCGCTATATAAATTTTATTATTATTATTAGTGTTTGTTATTGTTCTTGTTGTTATTATTATTATTATTATTATTATTATTATTATTATTATTATTATTATTATTATTATTATTATTATTATTATTATTATTATTATTATTATTATTATTATTATTATTATTATTATTATTATTATTATTATTATTCCTACTACTATTATTAAGTGGGGAAGACTTAAGGGCAGGAACAAAATGTTGGAGGAAATGAATCTTCGGTGAGAAATATAGAAAAAAACTGATGTGGAGGGAAGAATGTTTGCAACACGTGCCACACCACTCTGGAATAAACTCCCCCCAGAATTGCCACAGTTTTCTGACCCATCATACAAACTCATCGATGCTCCACCGCTTGCAATTTTTGCTTCGGCCTTTCATTGAAAGCTCAAAACATTCCTCTTTCACAGATTGTACCCTGACATCCGTTCTTCCTCATCTCTCTCTCCTCTTCAACCCCAAACACCACCACCCGTAGCTGCCACCCTGTCTCTCCATCTGACTTTTGGATCTTGACTTGGAACTGAACCCTTTTGCCTATCGATTTTGTTTTGACTGAGCGCCTGTGAATAAGCTGGTACTCGCGGCGCGGCTTTCGTTGGGCACTGTAGAAATCTCAGAATTACGATTACGATTACAACTTTGTCACCAGGCAGTCAAATTTGGTAACGATTTATGCTGGAAAGTAAATGGGCCCGTGTCTAGGACCTTGGGATTCATCCATTGCCGGCTCAAGGATCAGCGGAGCTGGAATGAACGTGTCCCCTACGTCCTAATGTTGGACATGGTAGCCTTATTGCAGTAGCTTCCAGTGTTTAACATCTTATGGCTGCCAGGGTCGTTGACGTCGACCTTTACCTTACTTTACCATTAAAGTCATGCGTTTACACAAAATATGCGTGGGGAGGTCAGCTAACTTACTTAAAAATAGAGGTGTCGGCGTGTATCCGACATGGAATGAACAAGTTTGTTCTTTACCACTTTCGCATCTTATAAAATTACTTTAACTGATGTTATGCCCTAATATTTTACTAATAAAAACATGGTTTAGCAAAAAGAAATATCTTCGAAAATAAGTAGAAATTAAACAGCGTCTTCTACATTGATTGTGAAAAGACGCATGCCTATTGAAAATGGTTCATTTGCATTCGCTAGGTGGGAGCACGGTTTCAAAAGCCCATTGAGCTGGCAGTTTCAACACGAATTCCAAACACGTAAGCTATTGACTACTCCTTTTCGTTGCTTCTCTGATTGGATGTCTGTCTGTCTCTGTGTTTGTCTGTCTGTTTATCTATGTTTATGGCAGATTAGGCAGCTGGAACGTATGCCTTTATGCAAGTGTAAAAGCCTTGTTGGCTGTATTTCTAAATTTAGGCAGTATCCTTTGCATGCACGTGTGTCTACTTCACTGACTGCCCATCCCACACAATACTTTTAAAGATATTGTTGCGGGTCTGGTGATGACAGCCGGCCTACTTAGACGAGCTTTGTTTCGGGTCTGGCCCGCCGCCCATGTCTTCGGGGTGGAATGATTGTTCCCAGAGGCGTCGATCCGTCGTAAACATTGGGGGGGCCTATAATGGGGTCTGGATGCGAAGCCCTATTGGGCTTCAGGGGCAAAGACCCTGGTATGGGGTCAAGATCGAAGTAGGCCTAATGCAGACAGACGCAAAGCCCAAAGCTCGGAAGACAAACAATGAGAAATGTCGCTAATATTGCCGGGGCCCGGGCCCCAGGGGCACCCATAGGATCGACGCCACTGCTAAAATCTCATATACTCAATGCACTTAATTAAGTATTTTTGGTGCTTAGTTAAGTGTTTTTTTGTTTGTTTAGGTTTATGCAATGACATTGATTATAAAAATTACTTTATATTTTAGATTATTAATTGTTTTACTCAGTATTATACCGTCACCTATTTGTAATCCATGATGTAAATAGGTGACCTTCGTAGCGGAACTGTTTGTTCCTTTTAGGTCAGCCCATTGGCACCACTGTATGTGACAGACTATAATTGTATTTGTTAATTATTTTTGGTTGTCAATAAATCTCTCTCTCTCTCTCTCTCTCTCTCTCTCTCTCTCTCTCTCTCTCTCTCTCTCTCTCTCTCTCTCTCTCTCTCTCCTCCCTCCCTCCCCCCCCTCTCTCTCTCACTCTGTCTCTCACTAGATAATATCTATGCAACATGGCGGACGAAAATAAAAGAAGTAATGGGTAGCAGAATCACTTTCATGGAATACCGTCAATTTATCCGTACATATTTCGGGTATGGTATGCGTCATGGCATAAATATTAGCTTCATTGCGGCATCTAAAGCGCATTTTAAGATCCCTGAACTGTAGCCGCCAAAGTAGATAGTGATATGACAAGAGTTGTATCGTTCATTGAGCAGCAAGTGGTTGGTTCCGGTCAGTTGCATGGTTACCTGTGGATGATGCATCAGAAGTTTCTGCCCAATTATATACAATGTTGTAGAGAAACAGTTCGATTAATCTGTTCAATACTTGACCCCAGTGGTGTGGAACTGCGACGAAAGCGCCGCTTTGATCGACGATCGTACTACAGCAAAGACCCGAATTTCATATGGCATGTTGATGGTTATGACAAGCTGAAACCATATGGAATTTGCATCAGTGCCTGCATCGATGGTTATTCAAGGAGAATAATGTGGCTATAGGTATACAAGACCAACAATGACCCACGCGTAACCAAAGAATAGAGTCTTGGTGGAACATTCTTCGACGCGAGTGTGCTAACTCCTGAATGACATTTTTCAACAAACTGATGAATTCTGGTTTGTTTGATGGGAGTTTCTTGGACAAGTCTCTGATTCAGTCTTGCTTCATGGGTATAGTTCAGGTACATAAAATAACCCTGTTACAGCTACTCTGCTTCTCTTCAGTGTAGAATAATGTAAACTTTGAGGTTCTATAGGCTGCTCATAAATTACAGGAACAAGTGCTAGGAAACAGATTATCTTTTGTAATCATAATCGTAATCAAAAACTTATATAGCGTCACTTCAAGATAAAACTCATCAGAGGTGCTCCCGGCCCAATTTCCCATGACTAATGGGGAATAACACGGTCTTCAAACGCTTGCGGAAAAGAGAGGGAGGAAGAGAAAGGAATTCCCACCTAAGGTCACCAGGCAGGTTGTTCCATGAGGCAGGGCCAACAACGGCGAAGCTGCGGCGCTGTGCTGTAGTAGTGTGAGCCATAGGAACTACCAGGTCTCCCTGGACTGCCGATCGCAGCAGTCGGCGGCCAGGGACAGAAGGAACAGGGACACAGAGCTCCCTTAGATAAATAAGTGCACTGACAACAAGGCAGCTGCACACAGGGGCCAGAATTTTAAACTGGGTGCGTTCTCGGATTGGAAGCCAGTGGAGTTTTTCCAGCATGAATAAGGAGATATGGCCAAACTTTGGAATACTGCCAATCAAGCGAGCTGCAGCATTTAGGACAGACTGAAGTTGAGAGGGGGAAGAGGATCCAAGACCGGCAAAAACCATGTTTCCAAAGTCAATTCTGGAGCAGATAAATGCGTGGACTAGAGTGATGGAGGCCTGGGTTGAAGGGGAGCGTCGGATAGTGCGTATTTGGCGAAGGTGGTAAAAACAGGTACGGCAGACATTATTTATGTGCTCCCGCAGCGTGAGCTCCCGATCCAGAGTCACTCCCAGGTTATGCACCGAGGAGTGAAAAGAGACATGAGGAAAGAGTAGGGATAGATTTGCCATGTCCATCTTTTGTTTTATATATTGTATAGGGATTGAATTGTATTAATTATTACGTTATTGATAATGCTGGAAACATTTGGCTGCTGTTAAAGACTTCCTTTTACATTCCCTTCAAACGGTCCGAGCACTCCTCATGATTTCCTAATTCCTCCCTCTTATCCACATCCCAAACACAATCCACCTTAGACTTTACTAATGTTTGTGCATGCTGTCCATCTACATTACTTCTCCTACCCAGCACTAAATTCTAACAAGCAGTCTTGGAGCACCAACTTACATGTGAATGAAGCAATTTTCATCATGCATCATTTTAAATCATATCTGGTATATGTGAAAAACCTGTCAAATGTGCACTGAACCACATTTTTTATGACTATATGTAGCAAAACTGGACCTAATTTTCAACCCCATTGCCTTGTAATAAGTAAACTCTTATTCTTTAATTGTCTCTAGGATGAACTAGATCAAGTGAAACAGGTGTGGAATTCACATCACATTCGGCCAACAAGAAATGCAAACGTGCCTTTTGGTCGACCAGACGTCCTTTTCTTCATGCCGGAGTTGTAAAATTACGGAACTACTTACATCACGTCACTCCAGGTAATATAGAAGTTAGTTTTGCAGCAGCTACAGTGGGTCCTATTGTACCATGTGACCAAGATGTTTTTGAACTGTACATTCATATTATGCATAATAGTCAACTGATTTATTCTAATATACTTATAACCATGTCAATTATACGCACAGTTAATACAATAGCAAAATCAACTAAAATTGATTAACATAGCGAGAACATATATAGATTCAGTCTACAACAACCAGTAACTGGATTTAAAGCAGTAAGACCACAGTTTCCATGCAAAGTTCAATTCCATAATGTAGCTAAATGTTTTAGGTACAGTGCAGTCAACAGTAGGCTTGAACTAGTAACAAAGCAAATGCAAACTCATGATTAAAGAGATAAAAGCAAACTGTAATTATGGTGCTAGAGGATTTCAGGAAATGTAAGAAAAGTACCGATGAAATGCTGGAAATTAGTATCTGCTTGGAATACCTCTTAGTGAAAACATCTTCGTTTGCATTCTCTGCTGAGTATCTTGTGGATGGCACGCTATCTCCACGCCTTGTGAAAATATAACATGTATCAGACATGCTTCTGGCCAGGCAGTTGAGAAACATGTACTTGTGGTGCTACCGTTATTCTTTACAGCTTACTTGTGCAACATGGAAGTCTGCAACAGCTGAGGGTTATCTTGACCTGAAATCCTTTATCCAGCTGCTCATGATGCAAAATTGCAAAGCTGTATGCAACTTATGGTAGACAGTTCTTCTTCTTTTCTTCTTTTCAACCGTCCTCGGTATGAGGGTTGGTCGCATTGTAGATGATTCTTTTCCATCCACTCCTATCCTCGGTTCCTCTCAGCAACTCAGTAGACAGTTACACAGTGTTAATGTGAATTTTGGAAGTTATTCCATGCATGCAGTTAAGAGACTGCTAAATGTTAGCTGATGAACAGGCCAACAGCAATTGACAGTTGCACTAGCATTGTATTGTTTTTGCAACCTAGTGCAGCAGCTTGAAGCATGCGGCAGTGCTATGCAAGGAAGGAGTGTTGGGGCACCGATTGTCATTGTCCTGTAAATCTCTGATGACATTCTGACTTGAAGGTCAGCTTGTGAACTGGTGTTAAGAAGCTCACAGTTGAAATTATGCCTAATTCTACAGTTGCTTAAATGAAGGGATCAAGCCAAAACGAACAGGGATTACACTTGTGTGGCAAAACATTTTACCAGCTGCAAGTCTTGCACACTATTTTGACCTGTTGACAGAAATTTACAGGAATTAGGTTATGCAAAAAACAATAGTTCAGGAAAACATGACCAATTTCCATCAACAAAGATATATTGAAATCATGGACCAACTAATAGCATAATTACTATTTGCAAAGGAAACATTATAAATAATATTATTACTGGGTGTATAAAGCAACACAATTCAGTGACATGATTTTCTCAGTTAACTGTACATAGAAGTGCAATTAATACTTCATGAAGAAAAGAAGTTTGATACATCCGGTCTTTTCTGTGGCATATAAGAATTGTTATTCTATTCTTCAAGTATTAATAAATACTGGTATTGGTATAATTACTCCATTGCTGAAATGTAACCAAACAGAGATATGTGGCGAATATCTTTATTTTACTTGCGTTTCATGTCTGTTACAACTCACAGTAATGAGTACAATGATTAATGCACATGTACCTGTTGCCCTGAAACTGAATGATATACTTGGTGTGCCATGTCAACAGATGAAAACAGAATTACTGTTACATATTCGGCAGCTTAAGTGCTTAACGTAGGAACAGCAAACTGGAACAGCTTTTAATGCTCTTTGGCATGAACTGCCAACAAATTCTGTAAACTTCCCATCCGTTCAGAATTAAGGCCTAAGGTCTTTGCACATGCTAGAAATTTGTTATATGGCCCTTCCATTCATCCCTGTCACCAACAGATACTGGCTGACTAGGATACGTATTTCAATTTTTGCAATATCAACTTGTATAGCATCTTACTGAAATGGTTATTATTAATACTGGTTTCTCATTCTTGCTTTCATTGTCCTTGCTATTGAAACGTGCCACCTTGCATCAACGGTCATTCATGAAATCCTGTTAATACACGTCACATTAAACATGTATTATTAGCACTGTGAAAAAACTGTGCAGACAGTAATGATACCCACTGATGCAGAAACACAACACTGCAACTTTCCTATATGCTGTTAGGGGCAAGTCTTACTTCACATTGGGGAGTCAAATCATGAAGGTCATCATCCATTTCATTCTCCTGGCTGGTTGTGTTGGTAAAAATGGATGAAGATATGGTCTGCACAAACCTCTTTGACATGAGGTAGAGGCGAAGAAGCTTCACTTTACTGGTGGGCTAGGCCTCCTCCACTGTTACACTCTGATCCAATACAGTCCAGTTAAAATTGGCGATCTCACAGGTGAAGTCCCCTATCCTTTCTTTCTTGGACTTTCCATTTGGGAAGAACAGATCCTTTGCACTTTTAACAAATGTAGAGGAGGAGAAACGGCAGGGTTGCATTTAAATGCCTTCATAAAATGACTCAAATGGCAAGAAGTGGCAAATGATGTTCTTGTGACTGAAGCCCATGGAACAGAAGCTTCGCAAGTGGTAATACCCTGCCGCTGTTCATTCTGCCATCTTTATGACGTTCTCTTTTGTGAGCCATTAATCAATGCTTTCTTGTGTATCTTTTACATGCACTTGACTGTGTAATTGTGCACTTTAACATCCTTTTATTCGATGCTTCAGTTATTACTAATTCTTTATTGAGTATAAGCTTTACATATTACGAATGGTAACAATGGTATCCGATGACCCTTCAAATTGCACTTTGGTAATATTGTTATGGCCAATGTATTCATATGCTGGTGTCAATATAACCATTTCTGTGTTGCTGTAAACTGCAATAGGATTGCAACATTTTTGCACTGCTATACTCAGTTAAATTTTTTCTTAGGTGGTTGTATTCTTGATTCGATCATCTTGTGTAATTAAATAAGAAAACACTGTCATTTAGTCACAATGTTTTTTGATACTTACCTTGTTGTGCTTTGTTTTATTTGTACCAGAATGGATATGGTGCATCTGCCTTGAAAAGGTGTTGGTGGGAGAAGAGTACCACTCATTCTTTCACTAAAACATCCTCAACTGATACACAGTACTTGACTGAGAAAGTATGTCACCACTGTTACACAGGTAGATACTGGATTTCTGAATATTTTTAAACTCAGAATAATTTTCTGATGTTTTAGGCATCATAACTATCTGTGTAAAATAAGTGTGCCAGCTCTTGAGGAAACCCTAGCCATGGCCTTAGAGTTGCACTACTTTCGTCAGCTAGGGTTTAACAAACATTTTTGCAAAGCAATTTATGAAAGCATTCAGATCAGTTGTTTATGAAAACTACGACTAAACAGAATATAAAAACCGATCTCTCTACAGCTGACTAGCATGCTCTTAAAATACCCTAAGTCCAAGACATACATCATACATATATGTATGTATTTTGAAAGGCACAGTAGGCTTGTACTTATGTGTTGCAAAAGTAGTATTTGGTTTAAGACATGCTATTGCAAATTTGTTATTCTTAACAGCATAGGTTTGAACTTATGGTCTTATTTTAATATAGGTTGTTTCAGTTACATCAGTAGAGATGAAGTGGTTGGCCAAAAATCTTGTTCATGATGTCAACAGTATGAAGACATGTACAAACTACAAAACATGACCATTGATCTGGCAAAAATCAGTAGACTTATGCTGGCAGTAGACATGGGAAAGGTTTCACAATTCTCTGGGAAAGGACTTGATGAAATCCAAATATCAGGTTTTCAAAAACATTTATTTTTGTTCACATTTAAATGATATATTGTAATTTTGAAATGTAATCATAAACTCTGTTTCTACAGTACCCAACGAAAGCCAAGTCTTGGGAACCAGCTTATTCATAGCACTCAGTCAAAATAAAAAAAAAGTAAGCAGGAGGGTCAGATCTGGTTCAAGGTAAAGATCCAAAAGTCAACATGGCAGACAGTCAGATGGCTACAGTGGATGGTGTTTGGAACTGAAGCGGCATAGATAGGGAGAAGAAGAGGAATCAGGATAGGATCTGTGGAGAAGGATCTTTCTTCAGTGAATCTCGGGCTCCATATAGCTTGAAGGAGAGCCGAGTTCAGAACAGATTGGCGTAACGTCATGGAAATGGCTACAATTAGTTGTGTATGCCAACAGAAGTAGGAGAAGCTATAAATGCACCAATATGTCCAAACAGACCAATGTTGTCAACAATAATTGCATACATTCTGCAGATATCCCTCCAAGAGTTGACAACTCAGATGATATTAGACCTACTAATGAATGTGACATTATAGCTGACATGATCCACATGCAAGATGAAACAAAATAAAGATTGCATCCTGCTTGGCATAAACTATGATTCTGTTTCTGATACACAGTTAGAATGGTTTCATTGAATATCATTAACATGTATGTATTTCATAATTAGTGTAATGAACTATCTGCAAGTGGGTACCGTCTTATAAGCAACTATATCTGAGCATTGTAGGCCTTGCCATAAGTCTTTCTCAATATATACAAGAGATGAATCCTCCGCTGTCTCTGTGGGGTATGCTACAAAGGCCTCTTGCAACAGGGATTCAATGGCTAGTAAAGAAACCGGCGACCTACATCTTTAGAAAACTCTCTGGTTCGTCTATCAACGCAAGCAACGAAATCCAGATTTACGATGAGCCATTCATCTATCAGCAACTTGTTAAGGTATGTGCGCGTATTGAAGTCTAACGTTAGCAAACAACAAATCTTATAGGGCAAGTATTTTTACTGTGGCGATACGCCGGAGATTTTACAATGCATATAGTGTCGATGTATTTACAGTTTCAGGTGAAAGGCAATTTATATTGCGCCTTGAGCACATCTCAAATGTTTATTTACTGTATGTATTAAGCGCCCAAGTTCAGTCAATCTGAGCTCGAGGTCGGTTTCCACGGGTCCTTATACGAAATCCGCTTACCAGGAACGAACCCATGAATCGCTGATTTCAGACCCGAGCGTTTTAATGTGCTGCTCATTAAATGTGATTTTATATTGTTGATTAAATGTTGATGAATTCTTTATTATTCAAGTGATCAACTGAAGTCTAACATCTCCCGCCTGAATTCACCAGATAAGCTGTTCTTCCGCCCATTCTGTTGTTCCACCATCACCTGCCCTAACCTCTGTATGTATGTATGCATGTATGTATGCATGCATGTATGTATGTATGTATACTGTAAGTTTTACAGAATGCAGTTCTAACACAAGAGGGCAGCGATCCGCCTACACCCTTCAAGTGAAACTAATATAATTGGTAATCTTTGAACTTTGCTGGCACCTGTCGAGTTCGTATCAGTCGCTGACTGGATTCAGAATCATCGGCAGCAGCTTCTGTCTCCTCCGTTCTGTCGTTCGGTTCAAAGACTTCGATTCGGGGTTCTGATGGTTCTTCTGTTAACTGTTGATGTTCTGTGTCTTCATCTGCTTCATCGCCTGATATGTCTCTCTCCCTATCACTCGTTGTCTCTGGTAGAACTGGTCGTGCCTCGTATTTCTTAACGTGTGTCACGTTCCTCTTGTAAAGGACTCCTTCTGGGCTTTCTATGGTTACACAGTTCCCCGTTTTACTTCTGACTGCGTATGGCTTTGTCTGAAATGGTGTCGTAAATTTGTTGTTACACGGCTGTTTTAGTAGGATTTTGTCACCAATGTCTATATCTGTCTCTGCAGCTCTTCTCCGTTTGTCAGCATACTCCTTCCCTTTAAACTTTTTTACTCGATCTTCATCTCTGATGCTTTCATCATCTGTAGCAGAAAATCTCAGTTCTGGTAGCTTTGTTCTCAACTTCCGCTCATACAATGCTTCTGTGGGTGAGATTCCAAGGGTGGAGTGTTGGGTTGTTCTGTATGCGAACAAGTATGTTAAAAGTTCCTCTTTCCAATCCTTTTCTTCCCCTTGTGCTATTTTTATTCTCTGTAGCAACGATCGGTTTTGCCATTCTACTTCTCCATTTGCCTGGGGCCATAAAGGGGTAGTTCTGTGATGAACAATATCATTCGTCTGTAGGTACATTGTAAACACTTCTGATGTAAACTGAGGCCCGTTGTCGCTTGTGATCGAGTATGGTAGACCATGGGTTGCGAAGATCTTCTTCAAGCTTGTTATAACCTTCTCTGCTGTGGTCGTTCGTGTTATGTCAACCTCATAGTAACGGCTGTAATAGTCTACCACAACTAAAACGTATTCTCCAGAAGGCAGTGGACCCATATAATCAATTGCTAAGTCCTGCCAAGGTCCTCCTGGTAGTTGTGTCCCAGTCATTGGCTCAGGCTTCAGTGGTATTCCAACTAACTGACACCCATGACAAGTGCGACAGTATTTCTCACTGTCCTTATCTATTCCTGGCCACCAAACTTTGCTGCGCAATCGTCTCTTCATTTGAACAATTCCTGGATGACCTTCATGTGCCAGTTCTAGTGTATGTTCTCTCAATACTTCTGGCATAACAATTCTGGTTCCTCGAAGTAATAATTTCCCAATGATGCATAATTCTTCGCTTATCACTCTATACTCTGTAAATTTTCCTTTTGGCCAGTTATTGTTCTTCAAGCTCTCTCGAACTTCACATAGTACTTTGTCAGTGGCAGATGCTTTCTCAATTTCTCTGGTTGATAAGGCCTTCGGTGTTGCAGCAGCTGCGACAAACTTTATGTAGTCATCCTCGTGGTTATCTTCTTCCACATGTCCCTTTGACAATCGAGACAGGAAGTCAGCAATGTTCTCTCGCCCTGGTACATACTTCACCTCGAAGTTGTATGACTGCAACCGTAAGACCCATCTCTCAATTCTGGCTGACGGTTTTGACCGTGCTGAATATATGACTTCAAGTGGCTTATGATCAGTCAACCATGTATCCATTTACACACCATTTTGTTATTCAGCAATTTGGCTACATTTCTTAGATTAGATTCGACTAGGCTAAATTAATCTAATCTAATTATTTCTTTAGCGCCAGCATCAGTCGATGTTCGCTTCAAGTGAAACCGCAGTCAAAAGTTATGATTAATTAGAGAAGCCTGGTCGAAATTTGATTGGTCAGAGACTAAACTAGACCAGATTTGATAAGACTATAATCTGAGTGGAGCCGTGTGCGTTAAATGTTGAAGTTGCTGGAAGAGACTACCGAAGTTGATAGAGCTCTGGCTATGGATATCAACTCAGCTTCAATTCCGTCTGACGATGAACTCCAAAGAGAGCTTGAAAGTTTGCTACGTCCACAAGGAGCAACGTCTTCCGGCCAACAAAGTCTGCTACGTCCACAAGGAGCAACGTCTTCCGGCCAACAAAGTCTGCTACGTCCACAAGGAGCAACGTCTTCCGGCCAACAAAGTCTGCTACGTCCACAAGGAGCAACGTCTATAATCTGAGTGGAGCTGTGTGCGTTAAATGTTGAAGTTGTTGGAAGAAACGACCGAAGTTGATAGAGCTCTGGCTATGGATATCAACTCAGCTTCAACACCATCTGAAGATGAACTCCAGAGGGAGCTTGATGCTCTGCTACGACCACAAGGAGCAACTTCATCTGGTCAACAAAGTTGGAACTCCTTTCCAAAAAGGTATAGGTGGAACCTTTCACAAGCCCACACTAAGGCGAGTGCTTCTTTTTCAGTTTGAGAGTATCGTTTTTCCACCTCGCTCAAACTTTTACTTGCATAGCATACAACTCGGTGTGCGCCATTTTGTTTCTGTATTAGCACTGCACATAAACCAACTGTGAATACTTGTGTTGGTGCATCTTGCATGAAGTAAGCCAATGTCTCTGCATTGCTTAGCCTGTTCTTTAACTCTTCAAAAGCCTTCTTTTGTGCATGTCCAAGGGTTCACTGATTGTTGATAAGTCTGGTATATATCGAGCCACAAAATTAACCAAACCCAAAAAGCTTTTAACTTCACTTGCATTTTGAGGTGCCCTTGCTTCTGCAACAGCTTTAACTTTATCTGCTGTTGGTCCAATTCCATGGCGACTCAATACATGGCCCATGAACTGGACTTTAGGCAGCCGTATTTGGCATTTATCTTTGTTCAAGGTCAAACCATTTCTCTTTAGACACTTTAAGACATTTTTCAAACGTCTGTCATGTTCTTCAGTTGTCTTCCCATGCACAATGATGTCATCTGCTATATTGTGTGCACCCTCACACCCTGTCAAAACCTGTTGAATGATGTGTTGATACACCTCAGGTGCTGATGATATTCCAAACATTAATCGTTTATATCTATACAACCCTGCATGAGTTATAAGTGTTGTAATCACTCTTGAATCATCATCAAGCTCTATCTGGTGAAACCCCCATTTAAGGTCTAGACGACTGAATACTGTTCCTTTGTTGAGGTTATACAGGACATCATCCACTGTCGGGATTGGGTGTCTTTCTCGGATCACTGCTTCATTTGCCTGACGCATATCGACACAAATTCTTATTTCACTTGTGCCTGCCTTTGGCACCACTATGATTGGGCTTACCCATGGTGTAGGGCCTTCGACCTTCTCGATTATATCCTCTTTCAAAAGTTTTGCCAATTCCTCCTCCACAGGTTTCCTCAAATTGTACGGTATGCGTCTGGCTGGCTGTGCCACTGGTTTCACAGTTTCATTTATGTAGAGCTTGGCCTTGAAGTTCTTTAGTTTCCCTACACCTTCAAAACATTCGGTCTAGTCTAAGAACACCCAGTTCTGCAGTCATCCTTCCAAGCAAGGGTTTTCCTTTCCCATCAATGACATAAAAATCTGCTTTAACTGATGTTTCCTTTAAGTTCACGATGGCTGAAAACATTCCGATTACTGTCAAAGGTGTTGAGGAACCATAAGCATATAGTTCTTTGGTTGTCCTCCTGCATTCACACTTCACCTTCTGATTTTTCATCCTGATCCAAGTGTCTTGGTCAATCACATTGCAAGATGCACCGGAATCAATCAACATGTTAATCTGAACTCCTCCAACCTCAACTGTAATGCCTCCCTTTTCCTCCTGATACAAGCTGAAAATGTATTCGGATTCGCCATTCCCTGTCTCTGCTTCTACACAGTGCACGCGTTTTCTTCCATGTCCTGGTTGGTAAGTAGGGCGTTTCTGCAGAGGTTTCTCTGGTGCAAGCTTTTTATTACAGACAGCTTCAAAATGACCTGTTAAACCGCATTTTCTACAACTAGCTTTCTTGGCTGGGCAGTTTGGGTCTTTGGCAACGTGGTTAGGTTTACCACATCGATAGCAGACAGGTTGGTTAGCGCTACTCTTGTGGTCACTTCTTGAGTGTGTCTTTGTAAAATTAACATTGAGTGGAACTCCTTCCATCTTCTGGACTTGTACAGCTACAGTTTCCAGTGTTCTGCCCATATCTTGTGCCATGGATAGAGTAAGAGACTGTCCCTTCTCTAGCAGTTTTCTACGAAACAAAGATGAAGAACACTTGTCTATTACCTGATCTCGGACGTTTTCCTCCAGCTGGTCGCCAAACTCGCAGTTTTCCGCTTGTCTTCGCAAACGGGCGACGAACTGATCAACTGTTTCTTTGTCCTCTTGCTTCATTTGACGAAATACATGTCTTTCGTACGGAGTGTTCAACTTTGGCAAGAAGTGGGCGTCCAGTGTACGCATGGCGATTTCGTAGGCGCCGGCCGCATCGTATCGTCCTTCGGAAGGACCTGGATCGACCAGCGTCTCAAACAAGTCTTATACGGCCATGCCCGCTGTGTGGAGTAGTAAGGCTTTCTTCTGCGCATCAGACGTGATTCCTTTTGCCACGACGTAGAACTCAAACGAACGCCTCCAACGTTTCCACCGTGGGCCAACACATGTTGCATCACCCGAGGCATCGAACTGGGGCACAGGATGAATGTCCATATTCTGCGACTTGTGTGTTTTCTTTATAGAACTGTTTTCGCGCAAACGAACTATCCTCGTCGCCACTTTATAGCGTCTCTACGGACTACTAATATCAACAGGATTTAACCTTATCAAACGTTTTATTCATTACACAAACTCCTTTGTCCATTGCCCGCCATTATTATGCAGCGTCTATCTTCTCCACCCCTTTTAATATATATATCCCTAGAGTCCACACCTCATGACGTCATAGTCCGACACTACAGTATGTATGTATTTCTTATTTATGTATGTGTATGTATGTATTATTGTGTGCATGTAGACTGTTATGAGCTGTTGCGTAATGGTTAGTATTACTCGTCTATGGTTCAAAAGACCAGCTCAGACAGACAGTTTTGCCATAAAAGTCGTTCCATTTCGGTTCACATCAACTTCATACAATCTCCATCGCAGACCGAACTGACGAGGGAGGTAGAGGGGTCAGGAATTTTCCTGAGCTGGTCGCGTAGGCCAGTAATTATGAACTCAGTTTTAGATGGATTCAGGCATAAGAGATTAGATGTCATTCAGGACTAGCAGTCCTTTTTGAGCTAACCCTAAGAGGCAGCCATGGATATGAAGTGTTATCAACCTGTTTTTTCTTTGGCCTCTGCATGTGATGGCGTGTGTCCCCCTCTTCCTCGCTGTCTGACAATGTAAGTAATGAACTCACTTTAGAGCTCCTAGTTCTTGTGGGGGCGCACGAGGAACAGAAATCTTGAAAGTTCCTGCCAGTGAAGACCACGACTTCAATGGTAAGAAGCAGTGGGCGACTAATCAAAATCACGTAGGCCTAAGCTAAAATAATGTATATTTCTGAAGTTTAAAATCATCTAAGCCTTCATGCAAAACATATATAGCTATACCTCATATTATTCACACAATGTATGTCGACAGTCCGCCGGTGAATAAGCTATCATTCTGATGCTGCTTTTTGTGTGGCACAGAGAATTAACAATTGTTTTGTGCTTCAGCCGCCCAGACAGCAACATTTCACTTGGCTCATAGCGAGCCGAGATGTGCCAATCGGATACTGTTCTTTATATGGTACTGTATCTCTAACAGTCAGTCAGTCAGTCAGTCAGTCAGCCAGCCAGTCAGTCAGTCAGACAAACAGACACACAAGTTATATTGTGGTGTTTAAGGTCTTCGGCGTGGGGATCGAACAGTACGTAGTGGCTCATTGGAATGAGCTGGTTGTCGGCAGAGGCCTCGTATGCTTCTACAAGCTCATGGCTCATACCAAAGGTGTTGTCGAAGATGAGAAATCGTTTCACTTAGCGCTTGTACAGTTGGCTAAGGAACGCACTGAAATGGCACTGTTTACCTGTTTGTTAGATGCGCTGAAGCTGCCAGGGAAGCTTTAAAGAAAGGAAACAGAGAACTGGTAAGACTAATACAGGGTTATGAGCCCTGTCTGCTTACATTCTGAAACCTCAGAAAAATCGACTAAAAAGTTGATACGGGCCATTACGGAGGTCTTTGTTTACCCTGTTAAAATGCTATGACAGTGGGATGGTATTTTCTCAGTTGTATATCAGACCATTAGGCCTTCTTCTCATGAAAATTTCGTCACAACATGCTATAAACATGCTGAACTGTTTGGATTAAATGTTACTAAATGTTCATATTATGTTACTAAATATTCCTTTTATAGTGATTAATATTTTTGCAAGAAAAATGCGACTGACGTTTTGTGGTCTTGATGACTGTCGTTTAATGGTGCAGGCAAAAGTATGCCTAACGGTGAGAACTATTACAAAAATTTTCCTACCGCCATCAGAGACCTTTGATGCCATAAGATGTCGTTAAACTAGCTAACTAAAGATGTCGCTAAACTGTGGGAACCAAACATCTGATAATTTTGGTTGCAGGCAATTCGCCTTTTGAAGAAGAAAAAGCTGATAGAGAACACGTTGACTCATAAGGAGCTGGTTATAGACAGACTGAAAGCCCTGATTTCAGCACTTGAAGAAACCCAGTTTAATGCTCAGGTATCTGTTTTTTTCATATAGAGACGGGTAGCTGAAGATTTTGTCCGTTAAGTAAGCATGTACATAAGAATTTTTCCCAAGACCACAGTATTAAGAACAAACAGTAGACTACCTGCACGGTAATTCATTCATTCCTACGTTATTTTTTCTGATTAATTGAACAATTAATTGAGTTTATGAATGAATTTTAATTAACTAATGTATTAATTTAAGCCAACATAGCACTGATCAAAAAAAATTGACCTATGCCTGTACATGAAAAATCTGATATCATCATCAGTAGTGACTGGAAATGTCCAATTATCTTGGCTGTGTGTCTGTCTGTGTGTCTGTCTTGTGTCTGTCTGTGTGTGTGTCTGTCTGTGTGTTTTTCTGGCTGTGTGTCTGTCTGTGTGTCTGTGTGTCTGTATGTGTTTGTATATGTGTCTGTGTGTTTGTGTCTATGTGTCTGTCTGTGTGTCTGTGTGTGTGTCTGTCTGTCTGTCTGTCTGAACCATACCAATTTCCAGTGCTTGAAAATTATTGTAGGTCTTGGCTGCGTATAAAAGTGGTGTTGATGTTTTCAAGAGTGTTAAGCAGTCTTCTCGACTGTCAGTAGACGAAATTGATCATACGATGATACAAATGCAAGGAGTAAGTTCCTCATTTTCTAATGTATGGCAAAGCATTGTAATGTAAGGGGTTCACTGAGATATATCAAATAGCTAGTCTCCTGTATATTTAACCATCCATTCAATCAGCCAGTTTATGAACCAGCCAGCCAATCGGGCAGCCAGTCGACCATGTATCCATTTACACACCATTTTGTTATTCAGCAATTTGGCTACATTTCTTAGATTAGATTCGACTAGGCTAAATTAATCTAATCTAATTATTTCTTTAGCGCCAGCATCAGTCGATGTTCGCTTCAAGTGAAACCGCAGTCAAAAGTTATGATTAATTAGAGAAGCCTGGTCGAAATTTGATTGGTCAGAGACTAAACTAGACCAGATTTGATAAGACTATAATCTGAGTGGAGCCGTGTGCGTTAAATGTTGAAGTTGCTGGAAGAGACTACCGAAGTTGATAGAGCTCTGGCTATGGATATCAACTCGGCTTCAATTCCGTCTGACGATGAACTCCAAAGAGAGCTTGAAAGTCTGCTACATCCACAAGGAGCAACGTCTTCCGGCCAACAAAGTCTGCTACATCCACAAGGAGCAACGTCTTCCGGCCAACAAAGTCTGCTACGTCCACAAGGAGCAACGTCTTCCGGCCAACAAAGTCTGCTACGTCCACAAGCAGCAACGTCTTCCGGCCAACAAAGTCTGCTACGTCCACAAGCAGCAACGTCTTCCGGCCAACAAAGTCTGCTACGTCCACAAGCAGCAACGTCTTCCGGCCAACAAAGTCTGCTACGTCCACAAGCAGCAACGTCTTCCGGCCAACAAAGTCTGCTACGTCCACAAGCAGCAACGTCTTCCGGCCAACAAAGTCTGCTACGTCCACAAGCAGCAACGTCTTCCGGCCAACAAAGTCTGCTACGTCCACAAGCAGCAACGTCTTCCGGCCAACAAAGTCTGCTACGTCCACAAGCAGCAACGTCTTCCGGCCAACAAAGTCTGCTACGTCCACAAGCAGCAACGTCTTCCGGCCAACAAAGTCTGCTACGTCCACAAGCAGCAACGTCTTCCGGCCAACAAAGTCTGCTACGTCCACAAGCAGCAACGTCTTCCGGCCAACAAAGTCTGCTACGTCCACAAGCAGCAACGTCTTCCGGCCAACAAAGTCTGCTACGTCCACAAGCAGCAACGTCTTCCGGCCAACAAAGTCTGCTACGTCCACAAGCAGCAACGTCTTCCGGTCAGCAAAGTGGTGCTCAGTTCCGATCACGCTCGCCATTGACTGTGCCACCTGGTAGGTCACGACCTTGGGCTTATTGGTCTCTGACCTGCGTGTACCCTAATCTGATCTAATATAATCCGATCCACTTCAGTCCGAAGCTGGTTTGATATGATATAATATCTTGTAGCCTATAGTCCGGAGTCTTGTCTAGCCAGATCGAATTCTGAAACGGAGTGTAACATTTAAATTCCACGTCGATATGACTATCCTATCCTATTCTAATCTATCGTATCCTGTAGTATCATATTCTATTGCATCATATCGTATTCTATCCTGTCCTATCCTTGTCGTTATTTCCAATTTTGGCCGCACAATGGACGAACTGTCTCCATAAACCTCTCTCCTGCCTCGTACAGAGGACCTTGACGTTGACCTTACCCTGTTTTGATTTGAGTAACCTTAATATTTATGTCAATTATTTCAATAAAGGAGATGGAGTTTGAGTCATCAAGCAGGTTGCATGGTACCTATTTTTATAATTGGGGTAAGGTCAACATCAGTGACCGTGGCAGCCAGAGGCTTTGTTAAACACAGGATACAACTAATCGAATCCTTTCCTTATGTGCCTCGTGACTGGAAAAGGAGAGTGTTAGAATGCTGTTAAGTTTGCAAGTAGACTTTCCCCACAAATAAATGAGCTAATTTTAATCCAGTGTCTCTTAATTTTATTTTATTATCTAGTGAATCGAAAAGAACAAGTTCCTGCGGCTAGCGTGTCTGTTGCTCGTCAAGCCGAAACTAAGGCTACGGATGCCAGACGATCAAAGGTCTTGGGAAACTGATGTCAGAAGGTGGTCGTGCAGATAGAAGTACAACATAAACAATCCTTAATGAATTAAAGGGACCTGACGATACGAATTCCAGATATTTAAAGAAATCCGAATGTATGCCAATAGAAACACTTTTTTCCTGTAGAACTAAGTTGGATTTCATTAGTAATCAAAAGCAAAACAAAAGCACTGCAAACATTGGCCCGGATATGACCTTTGACCTTCTAGCTGTTGCTGTTACCTATGAATACAAACGTTGGTAAATCTCCTCTATTTCCTCCTCTCCTCCCCATCGTTGTTCTCATCAAACGCAGCATCGTCTTTTGGCAAAGTTTCTAGATTCATTTGAGCGCCCCAATGCTGATTTATTCGACTCCGAATCAGTATTTATAGGTAGGCGGAAGAGAATCGTAAGAAGCAAATGTGTTAACTAGCTGTATAGTCTATGACGTCAACGGCCGCTGATGCCATGAGATATCGTTAAACTGATGATTAAAAAAATCATAAGAGCAACTGTTGCACAATATACAAGTGATGCCATGAATGATTGCGTTTATTTGCTATTTCATCGTTATTCAGTGTTCAATGTTAATCAGAATTTAGTCGATAGATTTTTCTCAGGATTCCATTGGCGCCATTGTCGTCTTAATTCTCTTCCTCTTCCTCTGGTCCGCGCTTAGCAGGCTCCCTTATGGGCGATGAAGAGATTCAACTTCTTCCTACAGACCAAACGATAAATAGTTCAACAGTGAGTTACACTAGTAAACTGTGTAATGTAAATATAAATGGTTTTCTATAGCAATCGTATGACCCTATTCCCTTCTAAAGTTTCAATGAATTAATCGGGTGAGATCCTTCACCACCGCTGCCAGTTTGAATGGGCGTCATGCCAGTTAAAACCGCGTGTACGAACCGAGATTAAAATCTTAAATATAGCCACTATCGGTTGGCGAACCGGCATCCTCACGCACAGAGGCCCCTTGACGTAAGCATTAACCAATGCAGCGATCCAGGTCAGCTGCGGTGTTTAGCGACATCTTGCGGCCGCCATAGCTTTTCAAATTGATCTCTCTTCATTTCTACTTGAAACCGTTCAAGTGAAGAAGCGTCGATTGGATGTTGGAGGTGACAGGTGGTTGTCTGGGAATATCGCGCTAAGACATCAGATGGGTCTTTCGCTTCTCGCAATTAGCAAACCGATTATACAAGCGCAGCAAGGCTTGAGTCACCTCGACAGATATGACTTTGCATCTAATGAGATAAGACTGTGTCAAGATGTAGGCTGGGCTTAAGCACGAAAGAACGGATCTAAAATCAATTGACCTATCTTCCCTTTTGCAAGTCAGAGAGACAGACAGAGCTAGACAATGAGAGACACAGATAGACAGAGACAGAGAGAGGCGGATAAAGAGAGATAGACAGTATAGAGAAAGCTTCACAGACACAGACAGACAGACAGACAGAGAGAACACAGAGAGAAAGCCAGAGAGACCGGCAGAGAGACACAATAGAAAGAGACAGACAGAGGGAGCAAAATAGAGATACATATAGAGACATGTAGAGCGACAGAGAGAGATAGACAGAGAGAACGACATAGAGAAAGACACAGAGACATAGAGAGAGACACAGTTAGAGAGAGAGCGAGAGAGAGACGGAGGTACTGACGTGCAGGCGAAGGAGGTGAGTTGACAGGCGTTGCCATAAGTGATGCCATCGGTTCCACAGACTGGATCCCAGTTGAACTGACAGGCGGTGTTACACGCTGCCTCTATTTTACCAGGAAGCCAACGAGCTGCAGTTACAGAAAGAAAACAAACGCAACTTATTACAATTACAACTCTTGATCGGATTTGACGTCGATAGTCCAACATTATTAATATTCTTCTTATTATTATTATCATAATTATTTTTATTAGTAGTATTAGTATTAGTATTATTAGTATTATTATTATTATTATTATTAGTAGTAGTAGTAGTAGTAGTAGTAGTAGGAGTAAAGATTGTAATTATAATGAAGTTAGTTGTTTAGTTAGTCAGTAAGTCAGTCAGCTGTTATGTTTGTAAGGCTCTAAAAGCGGGCAGATGATGAGGTAGACTTACGGAAAGCGGCGCATTCGCCGATGTAGGCCATCTTCACACCAGACTTCTTCCTGTCGACAGAACAACGACTTATTGGACGACAGTTCTTACACAGCGGCGATGACGATGATGACGACGACGACAAATATGATGAAAGAAAAACTAGGGCACTTCCAACGAAACGTTGAAAGACCCAAGGGCGATTTTTTCTCGGTTGGTGAAACAGATCATTTCCGTGGAGAAACATCAATGAGAAGAATTGTAATTCTAATTTAAAATTTGTATGGCGCCACTTCAAGATAAACTCATCAGTGGCGCTCTCTGCGCAAACTGCAATGATGCTAGAAATGTCATTAAGATCATTAAGATCATAAAGTCTAAACCACTTGGGGAGATCTTTCTCCCATCCTGCAAATTGCTCCATTGAAAAATGTTCAGATACCTTCGCGAACATAAAGATGACGACGATGATGACGTCAGAGAAGGAGGAGGAGGATAAGTAGATCTTACTTACATGCAGGCCATTGCTTCCAGTTGGCACTTGTTGTCGTAAGTCTTAGTGTCTGTGCCGCAGATAGGAGCGTACTCCATAGTGCAGGCCATGTTGCACGCCGGTGTAGCTAACAGCGCAACAGATAGATCTAATAAATAATAATAATGATGATGATGATGATGATGATGATGATGATGATGATGATAATAATAGCTCCAACTGATCAATCATTCAACTAATCAACTGCTGCGCTCTACCAGAGGCGCCGACACGGTTTTGAGAGTGAGGGTTCCATTAGGGTTCGTCCACGCAGGACGTCCGCAAAGAGCAGAGGAAGAGGTAATTTCAGAGATTTAAATCTCGGGCTAGCATGGTCCATACATGGAGACCTTATATGGCGTGGCGCCCATTCAAATGGGCAGCGGTGGTGAAGGATCTCACCCGATTAATTCATTGAGAAATGAGCAGCATCGAAGCCATACGGTCACTATATAAATTTACATTTACATTTAACTATAACCAAGCAGATCTCCGAGGCTTTTAACGCATCCGAAAAACCTGGCATAAAAGTAGTTGGGTGTATCTTGAGGGCCAAAAGTGGGGCGTATAATAATAGCAGTTGCTAAAACAGCTGTTAAGCACTTGATAATAGCTGTTGGTACAGTTGATGATATGGAACATGTGTTAAACTGTGGACAATTTATAAACACTAGTTCTGAGATGCTGATTTTGACGACGATGATGATGATGACGACGACTGCGACGGCGACAACGATGACGATCGTCGCAATGATGATGATGATGATGATGATGATGATGATGATGATGATGATAATGACGATGATGGTGATAATGACGACGACGATTATGATAATGATGAAAAGGCGAGAAGGACGCACGATGGAGATCAGATGTGAACACGCCCTATATAAAGAGGCAAGCCAGTTACTAACTTATACATTCCCCGGCGTATTTTGCGATCACTGAAGTTTTCTTCCTGAAAGAAGATAAAGAACAAAATTTGTAATGATTGATCTCCTTTTTCGTCTCTTCCTCCTCCCCATCATCATTCTCATCAATCGCATCATCGCCTTTTTACTGGCGCTACATTAACTCTTTCATAAGATAGGATAGGATAGGACTACGGACTCCAGAGCTGATGAGATCGGAACTGAATTTGACTAGAACGGAATTGATCGGATTATATCGGAATAAATCGGGATGGTTCGGATTATATCGGAATAAATCGGGATGGATCGGATTATATCGGAATAAATCGAGATGGATCGGATTATATCGGAATAAATCGGGATGGTTCGGATTATATCGGAATAAATCGGGATGGATCGGATTATGTTGGAATAGATTGGAGTAAATTGAATCATATCTGAATAGATTGGGATGGATCGGATTATATCGGAGTAGATCGGGATAGATCGGATTATGTTGGAATAGATTGGAGTAGATTGAATTTTATCGGAATAGATCGCGATGGATCGGAATGGATCAGTTACTTACATGCAGTTGTGGACATTCAGTTGGCAGAGGTTGCTGTAGGTCATCCCATCGGAGCCACAGATCGGAGCATAGTTCATCTGACACGCTTGGTTGCACTGCGCCGCAGCAACTTTTCACGCATCAACAGACAAGCATACATACACGTACAACACGTACATCGTCGTCTCGTGACCTCTGCTTTAGCTTTTCTACGTCTCGGCCAAAAGATCATTATTAATTAATTAGAAACTTCTTTGATGTCGGTATCTAATACCCAAGGCATCACCAAAACCAAAAGCGCTATCAGGTCAATCAATATTCAGAAGGTCAATCAATATTCAGAAGGTCAGTCTACTGAGACAGAAAGGCAGCCTATGGTGGATAAGCAATTTGAAAAGTTAAGTCTTAAGCTGAGAATAAAATGGTATAAGCGACTGAGCAGAACGAACAGATACAGAAAGAAAGTTCCAAAATCTAGGTCCAGCAACGAAAAAAGTCCTGTTCACAAAGAAGAGTTCTAGTATTAGGTATCACCAGAGAAAGGCAATCAGGTGACCTGGTTGAATAACAACAAATCTGGAAATAAGGACTGATTTTAAGCATTGTGGTTGGCGAGAGTTCAATGCTTTATTAACTATAAGCCCCAGTTTGAAATACTGTAATCCTTTGCTGAACAGGGTGCCAATGGAAAAGCATGAGCAGAGGGATTATATGTTCATATTTTTAACGTATCAGTTATAACTCAAGCCAAGGAGTTCTGAACTCTTTGAAGTCTCTGCATGTCTGACTTGTGATATCAATAAGAAGCAAGTTACAGTAATCTCAACAATGCGTTTGCCAAAGATATCTGTGAAAACATGGAAACATAGCGCTTAAATCTGTGTATGTCACTAATATATTCATGTATGACGACTTGGAAATACTATTTACATAGTCGGTGAGAGACATAGTAGAATCAAAAACAATTCCCAAATTACGAGCAGCATCAGCCAACTCAACAAGTGATTCACCCAGTTTTAAGGATTTAAGTCCTTCAAACTTCTTATCAAGGTATCATCTGACCCGAAGCAACAGTCACAAGCAACGTCTAATCTCATCTTAATAGAAGTAAGACCAGAACAGACAACAAGACAGGCTTAGAGACAAACAGATAGACAGACAGTCAGGCAGGCAGGCAGGCAGTCTGACAGACGGACTGACTGACGGAGTCAGAGCTAGACTGTTCCATTACACGTTAACCCTCCCTCCTTCTTTTCTTCCTTCCATCCTCCTTCACTCCCTTCATGCTTCCCATCCTCCCTCCGCAAACTGTGTTCAATATTTCTTTGCGCTGTCCTCGCACTCGCTGATCAAAGTCATAGTCCTTGACGGAAAGAAGTCTCCACTGGGACAATCATTGTGTAGAGGGAATTCCAGGACTGCTACTAACCTCAACCTCGTTGGTCCTCAGGTGAATCAATTTAATCTGTAGCAGTCTCCCTGTTTACATTATTCAGAACAATGTCCAGTAGACAGATTCGTAAAGCGGCTTAGGAGCTATTTGTATCGTCTTGCTTTTGTTGCCTGACCGAGGTGACCTATCAACGCCTACGATTCCTCGTTCACCAGATCGACATACGGGAAGTTAACAAATGCATTACCTACTTACTTATCTACTCGAATGATTTGGTTTCCTGTGGCACTAGACCGCTTTCCATCTCTTCCTTTCTCCTCCTCTTCTCCCATCGGTCGATGGTTCAATCAGTCAACAGTAGCTTTGCGATGATATGAAGCCAAACTTACCCGACAGGAAGGCGAGACCAACGACGACGTACAGCATGATGATGATGTTGGCTGTTGAAAGCAAAAACTTGAAGGACTTCGCAGTCGAAGAAGCGACGAACACAAGTGACAGATACCTGGCCAACAGGTGTCCTTATATACACCTTATTCCGTGACGAAGACGTCGGTAGCGGCGGGAAAATGACCAAATGGCGATCGTCGCCATCTTGAAAGACGGTCACTGCAACGCAGTTACTTCCAACGTGGAGCTGATTAACCACCGGCTGTTTTCTTAACTGATAATAGCAGTACGATCACGTGTTTCTGTCCTTATCTCTGTCCCTGTGCTTGTATCATTCTGTGTGTCTCAGTGTGTCTGGCTGTCTGTGTGTGGTCGTCTTACTACCTAGTTAATTTCTGTTTGGCCTTAAAACGCTGGACTTCTGGGTCCATAATCGTTGCAGATAAGAAGAAATTAACAACCAGAGCAACACAGAAACACCCGCAAAAGCAAGATTCGTGCAATGAAACAAAGCGACAACTTGAGATCCAGTTACACAACTGGTGAACTCATTAATAACACTTCTCTCTATCTTACTTATCATTTTCATCGCTACGATTATTTTAAACCTTATAACAGATTCAAGCGCAAAACAGCTCAACGGATAAACGTCTACAGTTCAGATGAAATAACAAGGAACACTGAACGAGGTTTGTCGTCCGACGATCGCATACATTCATGCATATATATAGATATACATATATATACATATACATATACATATAGATATACATGCATGCCGACATAACCTCACTTTTTGTCTTTGAGCAAATATCTTCCGCCTCTATGCAAATATTTTTCTGTTCAAAAACAACGATATCTTAAAATTTTCAGTATTTCTGGACGTGTCATAGAATCGTTGGCTTAACTTCTGCCTCCCCTCAGCATCTTGTCATTTACTAACCCTGGAACTGAGTTTGCCCCATCCCGTTGCATTGCTCAAAGTCATTTAGTTAATCAGGAACTGAGTTTGCCCCTTCCTGGTGAATTACTCAAGAGTCTTTTACTTAATCAAGAATTACTCAAAAGTCATTTAGTTAATCAGGAACTGAGTTAGCCCATCCCCGTTGAAATACTCAGATGCATCTTGTGTGAATAAATCATGCTCTGAAGGAGATGCCGACACTCAGATTTGAATATCCACTGGAATATTATCTGCCCATCGAAACGCCCCTTGTTTTGGAGTGGAGATTGGTCATGGTCTCCATGGATTAGTTAATATTAATTGATTAAAAGAGCAGGGAACGGATTCCTTGTTGTTCCATAGATGGGCGATATCTGCCGATGAACTCTGGTGGATTCTAGTTGAACATATTCCACCACATACGAACGAATTCCGATTTGTCGATGACGCCATCTTGGTTGGCGTCGAAGACTTGGACGAGATTTCGCGACGTGACTTCATCGTATCCCATTCGGTCCCTGAGCAGCCGGTCCAGTTCGTCGTGGGTCAGCAGTCCGTTCTTATCCACATCCAGTTCGTCGAACTTCCTCGCGATTTCGGTCTTACTGTAAACATCACAGATGCTCAGGTGACGATTTCTTATTATTTTTCGTGTACTTAAAAAGACGCTATATATTTTGCCTAGATATCTAACAACAAACCTACATACCTACATACCTGCATAGATACCCACATGTATACGTATAAATATACATATACATTTGTATATTCATACACGTATATATAATATTTACATACATACATATACCATTACATACATGCATGCATACATACATATACGCAAATATACATGCATACAAACATACATACATATATAGATATGCATTCATACATACATGCATACATTCAAATACACATACATATATACATATTAACATGTATACATACATGCATACATATATGCATACACACATACGTACGTACATACATACATGCATTTGAACAAAGGAAGAAGGGAGCTCCACTGGAAAGGAGGAAACAGAGGAGGCAGAGAAGCAGAATGTCAGAGAAAAGGAAGGCAGGTAGGCAGAGAAAGGCAAAGAGAGAGGAAGAAAAGTAGATATAAAGAAGGAGATAGAGGAACAGAGAGGAAAGTAGAAGCAGACAGAGGAAGGCAGAGGGAGTCAGAAAAAAGCACAGAGAGAGAGAGACAGCGAGAGAGAGAAAGAGAAAGGCGGAGGAAAGCAGAGATGTCTGTCGTGACTGACCTGGCCTGAGCTTCGGCGAAGAAGCAGCTGAATTCTTCGAGGTCCAATTCACCGTTGCCGTCCTTGTCAAACTGGTTCAACAGAAGCGCCACCTAGTCGCAGAAGAAGAAGGGAAAGATCGATTTA